>OX453307.1:17415804-17960943 GCA_949710035.1 Crambus lathoniellus
AGTTGACAGCACGAAACTCCTTGGTATTACCTTAGATTCACGACTACAGTTGGATACACATATTGAGGCCTTGTCGAGTAGACTCAGTTCTGCTGCTTTTGCAGTAAAAAAGATAAGGCTATTAACTGATATTGAAACGGCAAGACTTGTTTACTTTAGTTATTTTCATAGTATAATGTCCTATGGCGTGTTGTTGTGGGGCTTAGCAGCCAATATTGGAAATATTTTTGTACTTCAAAAAAGAGCGGTACGCGCCATTTACAGCCTCCGCCGGCGCGATTCATTAAACGTTCTGTTTAAAGAAATTAATATACTAACCATAGCAGGGCAATACATCTATGAGAATATATTATATGTTAAGAAACATCTTGACTCATTCACTAAGAATAGTAATATTCATAATTTGACTTGAAAAAAGTAGAGGCTCGTTTTTGGGAAAAGGCATAGCATTCTTTAATAAAGTTCCACAAGAAGTAATCGAGCTGCCTTTAAATAAATTTAAAAAACATGTTAAAAAGACGCTCTTAAGCAAAGGCTATAATATTACAAAGTAGAAGATTATTTAAATGATCATAACGCTTGGTTGTCAATTATAGTAACACTAACAATGTATAAAAGGAAAATATTCCTACACATAAGTATGAGAAAACTTTCCTTCAGCATTAGCTTTTTGTATAAATTTTATTGTTGTACCATTTTGTCCAGCAACGACATAATTTTTTTGTAAATGCGTTGCTTCTGTTAAAGCTGATGAGTTTTTTCGCCTGTTTTTCTTGTCAGTTAAAAGATGTCCATAACAGGTGGTAGGTAAATTTTATTTAATCTATATGAATAAAAATGTATGACCATGACTATTTTAGATATAGCACATTTTCAAAACCGTAAACTAATGTAACTTTCTTATTCTACAAACACAACACTATGAAAAACGATGTTATTTGTTTCGATGAAAATACGTTAATTAGGTACGAAACCCTTCATGGGCGAGTCCAACTCGCACTTGGCCGATTTTATCATCGTGGACACTGTTGCTAGATTTAAAAGGAAAAATTTGTATTTGGCTAAAATTAAATCCTTCGTGTTACGTTCCACACTTTAGAAAAAAATTTAAAGATTGCCTTTTAAAATATTATATCAGTCACAAATAGTAGATTGTACAACAAGTGCATAAAACGTACCATTTTACCCGAGACGTATATATCCACCCGAGCCGTAGGCGAGGGCGGATAGTCAATTCGAGGGTAAAATGGGTTTTATGTACGAGTTATACACTCTGCTTTTCACTTTGGTGTGAGGAAAATAAATAACAATATTGCAAAAAAGAAAAAATAAAGACTGAAAAATGGAAAATGAAGTATTTAGAAAAAATCGACCCGTCTCACAATCAGCTCCGATGGGACGGGATTGTGAGACGGGTCGATTTTTTCTAAATACTTCATTTTCCATTTTTCAGTAATAAAAATTGCATTGTGAATGCAAAAAACTAAAAATTTAAATAAAAATAAAGACTTCGCCATATTGGCGGGAAGACATTCTTTTTCTTTTTTTGTATACGTGGCATTGGCAGCACAGTGTCTTTAGCATAGATCGTAGTCCATAATGCTCTTGAAATACTTATTTCTTAGAAAACTCATTTTGCCTAGTTTTATTAATTTAGTAATTTAACATGGATTATGTACAAAATTTAAGAAACAGAATGAAATATGTTAGGTATTAATAAAGTTTTTTAACGAAGTTTAATTGCGTGTGTGACAGTTTACCTGACGACCTTTGTCTTAGAGTCTGAGACTTAGACGAAGATTTTACTTTATGCACTAGAGCATAAAAAGCGATTTTATGCAGCCTATACCCAACATAAACACAAACTTTACGAGCATGAGAAGTGAAAACAATATTTTAAATTTCTTTTTACAAACTGCTATGAAGTATTTTTGTCACAAAACAAAAACTCATACCATAAGTATCAAATTCAGTAACGTTGTTTCTGCAAATAACGAGTTTCTATCTCATCAGGGTTCATAAATATGTGCATAGGAAGAGCCTTCTTTAACCTTAATTTTCGGGCGCATAATCTGATTTGAACAAATCGATGATAAATTCAAGGCTTTTGAGCCGCTTTTGTATAATGTCGTAAGCTCACTGTCTACGCAATTGAACAAAACGGTATTTTGTTTCAATTTTTTTCTGTCGTTTCCAGAAGAAACCACCACTGCTATTTAAGAGATTGTTGTTACCAGTTAATTTAAATGTATTATTTTAGCTAGTTATTATAATCCTGTTATAATTAATTGCTTTAGGATCTCAACATTTCATACTTATTATACTAATATAATAATTTCAAAATTGTTGGGTACATGTTTGGAACATTAATGGAAATAAATACAGAAAGTTTTGTCTGAAATCATTTGTTCTGGAATTTGTAGGAGCATTAGTCTACTTCTGGAGACTACTTTATTGTTCCCTATTAAAACTGTTATTGAGTTTCGTAATGAAAATATTTTTGTTTAGTCTAAACATTCCACTACTTAAGTAAGATGTCTGTTTTTAATTACTCAAACTAGATTCCCGTAAATGATCTTTAAATATTCTTAAATTTTTCCTCTTCAAAAGGTCCTCTATTTGTCGTGACAAAAATGTTCTGGCGTGTTTAAATAATAATAAAAGCAGTTTGTTATTACCCCTATAGATGCTATGAAAAACATTATTTTACCACGCGTAATATTGGTGTCAAATCCCCAATCGACGCAGCTGGATATGGCATTATTACGGAGAATAATACTCCATGATAATAAAATTATCATCGTGATCCCGTAACTTTACATAGCAAAGTATCCATATTCCTAGTGAAATAAGTTCCATTGTTGCAGCTACAATATCGTCTTCCTGTCGGTGACCTACGTCTTGCCAATGTCAGTTATGGTGTGGGCATACGTGCGAATGAGTGCGGCACTGCGAGGCCGGGCCATCGGGGAGTGCACGCATCATCAGATGCAGGTCGTCCGAGCTAAGAGAAAGGTCAGTCTAGTCTTACTATCCATTGCAGTTCAAGATTTATCTCAGCAAGTATACTTACAGCGGTTCTTTTTATCCGACTATGGCAAAGCAAAAATGAGGGTTATGATTTTGACCGGTAGGGTGTATGTATGAATATGGGTATGTATGTTCATCTGTTCCCGCGTATCTTCTAAAATGCTGATCATATATTCACAATTGAGATATCGTTGGAAGCGTCTTGATTATCCGCTGGTTATAGGCTATGTCACGTTCATGTCACATGAAATTGAATATGCCGCCCTCTAGACGACATAATTCTGTAAACTAAAATTTTTTTTTTTTAAGAATATCGTGTTTGGTATCAAACGAAAGCTCTTGGTGAGCACGTTTCAAAAATATATCTGTACTAATAATATAAAGAGGAAAGATTTGATTGTTTGTTTGTTTGCATCGAATAGGCTCCGAAACTACTGGACCGATTTAGAAAATTCTTTGACTATTAGAAAGCTACATTCTTCTTGAGTGACATAGTAGGCTATATTTTATCCCGATATTCCCACGGGAACGGGTACCACGCGGGTAAAACCGCGAGGATCCGCTAGTATTTAATAACTTGTTACTCGCGGCTTTGCTTGAATAAATCGAATTTCGGGAATATTTTTTCCCACAAATTATGTCTTCAAAATAATGTATATAAAAATAAAGTTCATAAACTAAAACCTGACTACTGAAAAATCACCATATCATCACATATTATGCCACTTTTCCATAGAATATATTGTTTTATTAGAGTGTGAAATACGACCACGGCAATTTCAGATGAGAATATTTTCTTTTTTCATACTTTTTAGAGCGTAATTTTTGTTATATTATGTTCACGAAGTAATCAGTAGCAACCATCCTACTATCCTACTATCCTACTAATATTATAAATGTGAAAGTTTGGATGTTTGGATGTTTGGATGTTTGGATGTTTGGATGTTTGTTACTCAATCACGCCAAAACGGCTGAACGGATTTGGCTGAAATTTGGAACACAGATACTTTGTAGCCTGGAGAGGAACATAGGCTACTTTTTATCCCGGAAAAATGTCACATTCCTGCGGGATAACGTCGTGTAGTCCACGCGGGCGAAGCCGCGGGCGGAAAACTAGTAATATTATAAATGTGAAAGTTTAGATGTTTGGATGTTTGGATGTTTGTTACTCAATCACGCCATAACAGCTGAACGGATTTGGCTGAAATTTGGGACACAGATACTTTGTAGCCTGGAGAGGAACATAGGCTACTTTTTATCCCGGAAAAACATCACATTCCCGCGGGATAACGTCGTGTAGTTCACGCGGGCGAAGCCGCGAGCGGAAAGCTAGTTAGGAAATATACGCATGTGGGACGCTTTATCCTATCGGGCTAATTTTGACCGCCTCTGTGGTCTAGAGTCCCGGGTCCGATTCCCAGTGGGGGTACATATTTTATTCGGTTTGGTTGTTGGTAGGACTTGTTCTAAGTCCGCTTGGCTAGCAACTACTTACCTAGTCTTATCTAAATTTGACGCCATAACAACGATGTTTTCAGCATTATTGTTTTTCGACAGTAAGTTAAATTATAAAAAAATAAAACCGCCTTCTAAAAAACCACATCAAAAAAGTAAGAAATAATTCCTCACCAAATAAATAACGTAAGTACTTTGAAGTCGGGCGTGAAACATGTACAATGTTTTGTTGTTTTTGTTAAAACCCGCCCGACTTCAAAGTACTTACGTTATTTATTTGGTGAGGAATTATTTCTTACTTTTTTGATGTGGTTTTTTAGAAGGCGGTTTTATTTTTTTATAAAAATAATTTTTATTTCACTCTTTTTAGTGCATCGTGCAGGCAATTTACGTGTTTTCTGGTAAATAGGTATGTGATCAAACTCAAAACCTCCTTTTTCGAAGTCGGTTAAAATACCTTGAGGTATCCCCTTTCCAACAAAACAAGAATCATTTAAATCGGTTTATAAACAAAGGAGTTATGCCTAAAGATACGTATTAAATTCACATAAAGTGGTAACGAAAACGACGGTATTTTCAAGATTTCCTGAAAACTAATGAACCGATTTCAAAATTTCAAAAAATGGGACCAACTTGGAAACAAACCTGATGTAATACCGTTTGAACCATTTCAATCGGTTCAGCCGTCTTCGAGTAATCGGTGGACATACACACAAAAAAAAAAAAAAAAAAAAAAAAAAAAAAAAAATAGTGCGTTTTACCTTCAGTTTTACTTCACATCAGGTCTGATAAAGGCTAATTTATTAGCGCTACCCATTGCGGAAAAATATTACTTTATTGTAGAAGAGCTTTCAATATCTATGGAAATTCGTCATCAAGATTTATCTTCGGAGGAATATAATGGCGTTGTTTGTTTAGCGAATATACTATGAAAACATCGCGTAATGTTGACAGATAAGATTGCTGTAGCCATTGGTGAATTTAATTACTGGTAGTTCGACCTAAGAAAAAGGTAAATTTAATGTATGAGACCATGCACTAGTGCATCTGCGTATATTCGCGAGGCCGAGTGAGCACTGCACATTGCACTTTCGAGGTTTAATTTCTCTGTTTTACGTGCCGGCCTTGATACTTTATACCAACTTCAAAAAAGAGAGAGAGTGTTGAAAAGGTGTAATAAGTAAAATTTCTACAAAATCCTCACTACCAGCCTTAATATCCTTAGCATGCATCATTAGATGCAAGTCGTCGAAGCTAAGAAAAAATGAGACCTTTTGCTTATTGCACTGCATTGTTAAGGTTTACTTTCTTTGTTTTAATCTAACTTTAACAGAATTTTAAAAAATATGATGTTCATAACATACGCAATTACTCTTTCAATAGTTTTATCAGTTGATGTTCTTTTAATTCTTCAAAATATACTCTATAACTGTACTATACTGTGTAGATATTTAAATACAGGCAACATGAGGGCTACAAAACAATCCAATATTTTAGCACCTTCAAGTTCTATTTTCGTAACTGATGATTTAAGTTTGATTGGATTATCATAATATTTAAAGTCATGAACAACTAAAAACCACTATTTAATTACAAACTTTTCATGTGGTGTAGCTTGATCATTGACATGCAAAAGTTGTACAGATATTGAGGTGTTAATAAAGTGGATGCGGGCAGCGCAGGACCTTTCGTTGTGGAGATCCTTGGGGGAGGCCTATGCCCAGCAGTGGGCGTCGTACGGTTGAAATGATGAATTAGCTTTGAACTTTTAAGTTTTCACCTGAAGTACTTCTTACAAAAATAAATTATTAAAACTTTTCTCTCATTGAATACGAGACGTTGACATCGGGTAGTGATGTTAAAGTAGATTTTGAATAAGATCAAGAGACTCCATGTGGTGAGATGAAACAGTGTAGAGTGAAGTCGGTGGTCAGTGGACCAGTATTTTTATAGTACAATTTTGTCTCGTAAAAATCATTATTTATCCTACTAATATTATAAATGTGAAAGTTTAGATGTTTGGATGTTTGGATTTTTGGATGTTTAGATGTTTGGATTTTTGTATGTTTGTTACTCAATCACGCCAAAACGGCTGAACGGATTTGGCTGAAATTTAGAACATAGATACTTTGTAGTCTGGAGAGGAACATAGGCTTTGGAGAGAACCCTTTTTATACTGAAAAAATATCACATTCCCGCGGGATAACGTCGTGAACTCCACGCGGGCGAAGCCGCGGGCGGAAAGCTAGTATTTTTATATAGGTATTTTATATAATGGTAATGTAACACTCACGCACGACTTATAAATATCGAGCCCTCGTTATCAGATGAAACCTTATTAAAACTCCTACGATGCTAGCGTACCTATTATAAATCAAATAACTAGAAAGTTCTCAGCTGCGCAGCTATGAATATTCTGTTTACTTGACAGTATTCACAAAAAATCATAAAAACGAATTAAATTATGAGCTACTTAATTGCGACTCTAGCTGTCTCTTTCTAAAACGAAATTTTGTATGGCGAGAGTATGGCGCTATAGAAACTTGACGCCACATTTCAATAGCGCTCTCCTCGTCTAATTAGAAAGTTTGATGATCTATATCGCTAAAAATATACAAGATATTTAAAAATAAATAAGTACCTATGTTGTGTTAATAATAATTCGATTAACATTTTAAGTCAATAAAAAAAATCGGTCAAATAACCAATTGTAACGCTAATATTTTATCTTAAGTATATTTAATTGAACGATTGAGTTTCTGTGTGATTGAGCAACAGATATTCATCTATGCATCCATTAAAACTATAAAATTCATAATATTTGTAGGATTATAAACATGTTTGCCAATAAATACCCGGGTGATCACTTTGGCGGCTTTGAAAGGATTCTACCGTAGACAGGATTCTACCATGGTTCTACGAGTATCGTCTCACATTCCTGTCTGTTCCGGTGACAGCCGTGACAGAGGAGCCACTTGCAATACAAAATTTGCTGTCAAAATGGACTGTGTCGCATGAAAATGTTCGAAAGATTATCACCGGAACATAAACGCTTGTAGAAAAACAAAACTAGAAAAAACAATCTAACAAAAAACAAAAAGTTTAATATGGAAAATAAAGTATTTCGAAAAAATTGACCCGTCTCACAACCAGCTCCGATGGGACTCGAACCCTCGACCTTTCGCTATCTGGGTGACTGCTCTAACCACTGAGCTACGGAGTCGTTTCGTCGTCGTAATTTTTTAAAATACTTTATTTTCGTATTATTGTAAAACTTAATAATAAAAATTGCATTGTGAATGCAAAAAAGTAAAAGTTTAAATAAATATTTAATATTACAATAATCAATTTTAAACAAAACTTATAAAGTTACAATTGTGATGGCCTGGAGCTGGCCTATTGTTCTTTCTGCTATTCTCGTAGACAAAAGCCTAACTCCCTTTGTTATGATAATCTAACTATGTGATCGTCTATTTTTAATTTTATCCCAAAATATAACTCAGCTTATTTAAATGTGATTTAAAATAGGTTTCAATTAAGCTGACTTCAGATCAATTGTCTGAAGCTATCAATTTTGTCTCTAATCAAAATTCAGAATCCACTCGAAGGATTTGTAATAGCATTGTACTTTATCTTTATACATAATATAACAGATCAAATTATTCTTATGCCATCGAAGTCATTATGTCAGACTCTAGAAAAGGAAAGTTTAATTTCTATAGTCTTAAGGTCACAGCAGACTTATCAACTCGTAAACGGATCGTTAACATATGAAACCCGTTTACGGCTCTACGCACAGTGGTCTGAAAATGAAAAACTAACCACATTAAAAAAAATCAGACTGAAATTCCGAGATTTGATCCCATGTCCACCTTTTTTCGATATGGAACCACTGTGCGGCGAGACGTAATCGCGGCGTGTCGCCTAGCCGTAGCCGAGTCGACGTACCAACGCTGATCCGGTTTGGTTACGTGCTTGCGTTAGGTTGACGCCTGGTTGACGGCGGCGGCGAGGCGAAAGGCGATACGGTGTCGATCCCTTTTCGAGTTGATATATCTGCTGTGGCCTTTATGGTCCCACCTTGCCTCGATGAGCCCGTGGCGTAGTGGTTAGCGCGCTCGGCCTGCGATCCTTGAGGTTAAGCAATTTTCGCAATGGTCGGTCACGTGATGGGTGACCTATAAATTGATTATCTTGAGTTCCGTCGTGCTTCCGAAGGCACGCTAAGCCGTTGGTCCTGACTGCATTAGCAGTCGTTAATACCCACCAATCCGCAATGGGCCCGAGCGCGTGGTGGGTCGTAGACCATTCTGCTTATCCATTCACGAGAAAGGCCTTTGCCCCAGCAGTAGGGTCATGAAATGGCTGATGAGGAATGCTACTTATGGGAATATCCTTATAAGAAGTATGAGAATATAAGTTTTCCACAAAAACAATCTTTTTTTTGTAACTCTTTTGTTTTAACCGCCTCTGTGGTCTAGTGGTTCACACCACCGATTTCAGACCAAGAGGTCCCGGGTTCGATTCCGAGTGGGGGTACATATTGTATTCGGTTTGGTTGGTGGTAGGACTAGTTCTTAGTCCGCCTGGCTAGCTACCACCATCTTATCTAAGTCTCACGCCATAACAATGATGTTTTCAGCATTATTGTGTTCCGGCAGTTAGAGACAAGATAGCCAGTTCCTCAGTGATTGAGGATTCCGGGAGTAGTGCGCTTCCACCTTCAGCCTTATCACCACTTAACATCAGGTGTGATGAAGGCTAAGTGCTACCCCGTTGTGGATATAAAAAAAACTCAATTCTGAAGAACATCATATTATTTTCTTTTTAAACTTTCATGGCCATTAACACTGTAAATATTACAAAAAAACGGGACCTTGACCATGTTTTTCAGTTATTTAATTTCTTTTTAGTGTTCCGAACCAAACTGATACAAAGGAACTCTTATGTTGCGACTAAGTCTGTCTGTCTGTCAGTCACAGCTGGATATCTCGAGAACTACTCATCCTATTAACTTGAAATTTGGAATCGACGTTTGCCCAACTACTTTGCAAATAAGAGAGAAATAAAAGTATTTATATTTTCTTGCAACAGGGACTGAAAGGCTGTCTTAAAAACTCGAAGTGGGCATGTGCAACACAGTGTATTGTTTAGATAGAACGTTCCATTTTCAAATTACTTTACAATTCAAGCAGGTGAATGCTTTAATTGTAAAGTAACTTTACCATTCAAGCTATGCAAAACTCCTTGGTTAAACAATATTTTTTTCATAAAATGATAAGAAAACTATTTACTGTAAAATGAAAATGGCGGCATTTCATCGAATTAAATGTTAGTTCACTTGGGACGACTGTTTTAAAATTTAAAATAGATACATTTACAAGTTTTTGCAAATAAATTTGAGTAATATTTTCTCTCTTATAAAAAATCATTTTGTCATACCATTATAAATGTTTTATTTACCTCGCATGAATGATGTAAAGTAGAATGCTTACCTCGGTTGTAAGTAGCTATTACACTTATTATACACTTATATAGTGCACTCGATCCATTAGCGCCCTTTGCAAGCTGCGCTCGCACGGGCGCCAAATTGGATCTTGTTCTGTATTAGCTCGCTTACGTCTCTTGTGTAACAAACTACTATTACGATGCGAAATAAACTTAAATTTCGGATTTAGACGTTTTATATTAACCATATGTGGGAATTTAGTCAAGAGTCTTGATTTTTAGGATCTGTGTTTTTTTTCTCTCAAAGTTTATTTTTATCGTGTATGATACAGTGTCTCGTATGTCACCTTTTGGTTCCATCACACTGTGACAAAGTTCAACGCGATATTTACGATGTCTCTGTATCGTATCGGATTATATTATCAAGAGATATGCGTTATTAAGTAACAAATCTATAACCGAATTACTGGTTTCAAATTTAATCAAATTTATTAATTTGATGTCATTAACGCGAATGAAGATCTCTCTTTGACTTATTATATTAGTTAAATAAATTTTCCTTAGTAGTCTCTAAAAATTTCACGTAGTATTATTATATAATATATTATTATATATTAGTAATATTATTATAACTATTTAATATTTTTTTCTTCCCCTTTTTCTAAATCGGACCGGATCATAATATTGGATTAACATTTTCCCAAGAATAGGTAAAAAATACCTTTTTTCCCCTCACTGACTTACCTGAACCTCACTTACCTGTTAAAAGATAGTGACTGTTTCTCTTTCATTTGTTGTCAGAATCTGAAGTTATTTAACATGGTCGTAAATGTATTCAGTCATGGAATATTTTCTTACCTTATTTTTAAGCCAATGAATCGAAAGAGATAGTTCAGCGTCAAGTTCTCCCTTAAAAATAAAAAAGTATATTATTTACTCTGTCCTACATCCAGTCAGAGCAGTATAAAACATAGTCGAGGATAATAATTAAGCTGTCATAAGTAGAAAAAGGAAAATTATTATTAAGGTGAACGCACACTTGTCCGCAATTTATCTTTTTTTTGTTATTAAATATGTTATAACTTTTGACTGAACTTTGTTATTTATTTTTAATCAATGTTAATTAATCAATAACTTTCATTGTTTAAGTACTTAAATTATCAGAAAATTGTACTGTGTATAAGGTGACTGTTCTCAAAGACATCTTGGGTTGAACTGTTAGTCCTAGAGATCTGAATAAATGAAATAAAATAAAATAGGTGAACGCGCCGAACGAAGCGATTTTTTAATACTGTATAAAAACCGCGTCGATGATTCGGATAATTCAGCTCCGGCAGGTGTGTGATGTTTCAAAGGATTTCATATCACTATTGAATTCTAACATTCGTTTCGATTTGACGCCTTCGGATAAGTGTGCGTTCACCTTTTTAAGTCACCAAAAATATTTGTGTAGAATTGGTGTGTGAAGATTTTAGGTTTTTAGTTAAATGTGATCAGTACCACAACCTTTTGATACCGGCATCAAAAGTTAAACATTTAGTTATTTATCGAATTTTCAATAGGTATTGATTTAATTATTTGTTTGCAGTAATATCTTCGCCATTTTCCTCTCTTATCCGTTATATTTTATATGCCTTTTATATGCCATGCATTTATATCTCTTTCTTATTTTTTGTCACTGACTCTTCTTTCAAGCCACGTTTTTCATATCCTGCCACTCCTTTAACATCAATGCACTCGCATTTCATTTCTCGAATTTCTACTGCATCTATTCGCCTAAGTTATCGAACTAAACTAAGAATCAAATACCTAGACCGCCCATAATTTCGGTTGCAAATCCAAAAATAATTAAAAAGTTGAAAAAAAGAAAAGTTTTTATGTAACAGTATTTATGGCCAGACTAATATTAACTGAATAGTTACCTTATCAAAAACTCTAACATTATATAAAACTCTTGCGTTACTGGCTGACTGACTGAACGCACAGCCGAAATTACTGGGCGCATGAAGCTGAAATTTGGCATGTATGTGCCTGGGGGAATGTAGGGGAGGAATTTCGGAATTTCCCCTTTTAGGGGAGTAAGAAAGTACGTAGTGAGTAAGTAATCTATACTAATATTTGTATTTTTGTATGTAACGAATAAACTCAAAAAGTACTGGACTGATTTCGAAAATTCTTTCACCGTTAGAAAGCTACAGTCTTCCCGAGTGACATAGGCTATATTTTATCCCGATATTCCCACGGGAACGGGTACCACGCGGGTAAAACCGCGAGGATCCGCTAGTGAATAAATAAAATACACAGATAGATAGATAGATGAACACTTTATTGACCACACAGAAATACAATACAAAGTAGGTACATCAGAAAAGGGTGGAAATTATGTGGGCAAAGGCGGTCTTATCGCTAAGAGCGATTTCTTCCAGACAACCTTTGAGACATAGGAAAAAATATAATGAGCGAGAGGTAGTGTACAAGCAAAAGGCAAAAATATACAAAGTTTATTACTGCTATTAGGTTAAATAAATATAACTACATAAACTACTTACTAATAACATATATGTAACTATATATTATATATAAGTATGTATAACTATAACATATATATATATATATATATATTATATATATGTGACGTCGCGGGGTCGGGTTTTCTGGTCTGGTCTCGTTGTCAGGATGGTAGTGACGAGGGATCCTCAAAATAATAGTCTCTTCTTCAATAACAAACGTCTTATTCTTCAATCACAATCGATATGGCACAAATAAAACAACGATTCAAGTGATATACACGGATGAATCTTTAAACGCAGCAAATTCGATACAGAAAGTGGCCCTTGCGGGCCCCACTTCCGCCACACGTCCAACCCCTTCGTGGGTCCCTATATGACTGTTTTTATCTTGCGCCTGCACCAAATGTGTCGACAAATTCAACTCACTTGGTCAGGTCCTGCCATCTCTCTCTGTATCCAATTCACCCAAGTGCTTTCCGCAACGTTTAAACTGACTCAACTAATAGTTACAAAGCAGCAAAATAGATGACGCTAATAATTTTAGTCGATAGTTACAAAATAACTCGATAGATGTCGTTATAATTTAAATTAAAGTAATCGATCGTGCTGTCCAAGAGGGCAGCACTGCGCTCACGCTCCGACACGGCCATTCTGACGTGTCACATGTCCTCATGTGTATCTGGAACAAAATTACTTCAATGGAGCTAATTCCGCTCGGCTTAACCTGACTAAAAGGTTAGTAGGTACACTATAGATAAGGAAGAAAGTATGCCTCATAGTAAGTTACAGTAATCACAATATTATAATCAAAGTCATATACGCAACACACATCACTAACAGTAGCTACACATTAGGTGGCAAGGATTCCCACATGGAATCGGTACACTCAATGTACATAGTCATCGTAATGACATAGTCTCCCATGAGACGGATTCCCACATTGGAATCGGTATGCTCAACATACATGGTCATCTCATAATGACATAGTCTCCCATGAGACGGATTCCCACATTGGAATCGGTACACTCAATGTACATGGTCATCTTAATGACATAGTCTCCCATGAGACGGATTCCCACATTGGAATCGGTATGCTCAACATACATGGTCATATCATAATGACATAGTCTCCCATGAGACGGATCCCCACATTGGAATCGGTACACTCAATGTACATGGTCATATCATAATGACATAGTCTCCCATGAGACGCTAGATTGCCACAGCCTCAGCCGCACCGCGCCCTGTACAACCCTATTGAGTCGCAGTTACGACTACGACTGAAGCGTGCGGATTACCAAATAAGTAGCCATGTCAGTAAGTGTTTGCACATAGTAAGACAGGCCTTCACCGGCACTGTCCACACCCGATTCAACATCACGAACATTTAATTCTGAGGATACATCACTTTGAGGCATATTTCTGAGCTATTCGTTAATCTTTCAAAACTTAGTTTTAACAACTCCAAAACTATTTTAGGGCAAACGTTAAAAAATATCATTTTACACAAATTAACTCTCCTCATTAGTTTACTCATGAAAATCCATTTCCACTTTATCTTGGCGGAGTTTGTACTAAATTCACCATAACGTATCTGTCAGAACTCTACAGTTTAAAGCAACTTTCAATGACTTATCCAGTGATCGTAAAATTTTGTGCTTTACTAGCACTCCACAACATAACCAGCGATCACAAAACTCAGTGCTTTTGGTATCAGTCCAACAAAGCTCAATACTCAAATAAATCTGTCACGTAGCAGCTGATAACTGCTTGTAAATAATGTTATTACTTAAAGCCTTTTTGAAAAATAAAGCTCTCAACTACTTCTTTATTACTGAACATAGTCACAATGCGTTTTAGACTGACAGTTTGGAACAACAACAAAACCAATGATTGAACAAAACATAATCTTTGTACATACTACAAGTGCTTCCGCTGTACCCTTTTTACCTCATGGTACCACAACAACGTGCTGACTCATTCAGCCACGCAATAAAACAATCAACATCTTCAGCACTTCTTTACTAATAATGTGGTAAACACCAACTAAACATTTAGTCCTCTGAACTAAATCAAATCATGTTCCCATATTCTGTCAATCTAATACGAACTCTTATCGTTACTATTCCAATTTAAATCAAATCTCACATTAACAATCATTGTAATCCTAGGTTTGAACTAGTAAAGTGCCAAAAACTGTACAAAAGAATGTTCATTGAACGGAAAAGAGCATTTCGGTGCTGTTTGCACAAATAATGACAAAATGAAAACTGCTCACCAAATTGCGATCATATGATATGCGAAGCCAGTAGGTAGATCTCTCTCTCTACACTATCGCCGCCAGCGCCGGCTACTTGTCTGTTGCGTTGCGCCACGACGCCACCGCGCCGCCGCCGCACTGCCATCGCCGCAGAGTCGCACCATTGCACCACTGCGCCGATCGACGCCGATGTCGCGCCGACGAACGGCTCACCATATGCAGCACCCGCATAGCACCACCATGCAGCGCTTGCATTTCACTCCGTTTGTCTAGATACAGACAAACCTATCGATGAACAAATCCTTATGCTCCAGCCAGGTTACGCCAGCACATGAAATCTGGTCCAGGTCCAGACTTGTCCAGTCTTGCCGATGAACTTCCTTTCAGCGTAGGTACCGCTCATCACCAGGAAAAGATGATTTTCACAATTCTCTTCTTGCAAATGAAATGCCGCTAGTGAAACGGCAGGGCAGGACGCCTTTTTTTCATCACCCGTTCAGTAACAGAATGTCGAATAACAGAAATACGGGTATTTCGTTTTCAGTCCACTTTTCATCTGTGGCACGGGCTGCATCCCACTTCTGATGACGTCGCGGGGTCGGGTTTTCTGGTCTGGTCTCGTTGTCAGGATGGTTGTGACGAGGGATCCTCAAAATAATAGTCTCTTCTTCAATAACAAACGTCTTATTCTTCAATCACAATCGATATGGCACAAATAAAACAACGATTCAAGTGATATACACGGATGAATCTTTAAACGCAGCAAATTCGATACAGAAAGTGGCCCTTGCGGGCCCCACTTCCGCCACACGTCCAACCCCTTCGTGGGTCCCTATATGACTGTTTTTATCTTGCGCCTGCACCAAATGTGTCGAAAAATTCAACTCACTTGGTCAGGTCCTGCCATCTCTCTCTGTATCCAATTCACCCAAGTGCTTTCCGCAACGTTTAAACTGACTCAACTAATAGTTACAAAGCAGCAAAATAGATGACGCTAATAATTTTAGTCGATAGTTACAAAATAACTCGATAGATGTCGTTATAATTTAAATTAAAGTAATCGATCGTGCTGTCCAAGAGGGCAGCACTGCGCTCACGCTCCGACATATGTAACTATGTTATTTATATATACTCAGGTTACATAATAAAAAATACAATAGGTACCTATAGATAGTTCGTGTTACAAAGTTGAAGTTTTCAATAATTTCTGAGGTCGATATTCATATTCATATTCATTTTTTAGCATAAATTTACAACATTTGTGCATAACATACAAAGTACCTTGATGGATGACTTCATGCTAATCAATCAGTATAAAGTAATGCCCACAGAAGAAATAGCAAGGGGCGTGCAACTTTAGTAAGTCGTTTTCGATAAATTTCTGAGGTCGATTGCACCTTGATGGACCATTTCATTTCATACCTACTAATCAAACAACCATAATGACTATAGAAGAAAGAACAAGGGGTGTGCAACTGAGCACCCTCTAAATAATGTCCAAATAATGTTTCTTCCATGCTTTCCTTTCGCTACCAAAACATGAATAATGATGATTACCTAGAGTTGTAAATTTACATGGCAAATTACCATAATTACAGATGACTTGTCCAACACTGTTATCAAACCTTACTCGGGTACTGCCATAGGAGCTGTGGATTCAATCTCAAAATAAACATTTTTAGATAAATCAACGTGTTTGGGTTAAATTTGAGAATTAAGTAAGTACCTTTTTCTCAAATTCTGGTAACGCTATCTATCGAACGATCTATCTAAATATTAATTTCACTATACTGTCAACAAAAATTTTATTTTCTCGTGCAGCAAAGGTCGAAATTGTACACATCCAACAAAAACACACACACAGAGATTGAAGAAAAAAAATTAAGCAATCTATATTCGCAAAGTAGAGGTCCCGCCTACAGCTTCGTTAGCACAGAATTATGATCCCTTGGGATACGAATTTTCGAGAAGAAAATTATCTGAGGAATCGAACTAAGAACATATTATTATATGGTAAGTATTATGATTTCAGCTTATATCCAGGAAGCAATTACCTACATAATCAAACCACACGTTATTTTAGACGTCTTTATTTTAGCTCTTTGTACAGTTATAGGCTCATTTACTCTACATTTTAGGACATTCAAATTTTTAATAAGTAGGTACGGTAGGTACATCAACAATCTTTTAGAAACTTCTAAAACTTGTCAACATGATTATTTCAAATTTTATTATTTTACTAGCTTTCCGCCCGCGGCTTCGCCCGCGTGGACTACACGACGTTATCCCGCGGGAATGAGAGACTTTTCCGGGATAAAAAGTAGCCTATGTTCCTCTCCAGGCTGCAAAGTATTTATGTTCAAAATTTCAGCCAAATCCGTTCAGCCGTTTTGGCGTGATTGAGTAACAAACATCCAAACTTTCACATTTATAATATTAGTAGGATATATCACCCACATAGTGCGGCATTTCCATGATTTTGTTTTATTTCAAGTTCTACGAGATCGCCGACGAACGCTGCGGACTGCCGCGAAACACGTTCAATAGTTCACTACGGAACATAATAATATGGGATATTCGTGTCAGTGTAATTTCTATTTTTTTTTGTGCGTACACTTACACATTTTTTGACATTGAGTTAAAAGTACGCTAGTACATTATAAGTATAACCAATGTTTTTTGATTACAAATGACTTTTGCTGATCGAAACAAGGAATACTTATTGAATATTTTTGTATAGAGTAAAAGTGATTTTAAAACAGGGGATCGGACTGATTTTGAAAAATAAAGTTTGTACTTATTTATTTTATTATATTAAAGAAAATGATAAGACCAAGTTTAAAATGATAAGGCCAATACACGCCCCATATTGCAGTTACCAATGTTTAATCAATAAAAATTTTTTCTCACAACAAAATTTTCGACATTTTATTTTGTATTAAGTATATATTACACATACAAAATAATAAGTTATAACCAAAGACATGTCAAAGCCCTACAAGGGTCTGGACAAAATATAATTATTTTCACACTACATCGTCGAGCAAAAACAAGACAGCAAAACTTCCATATAAGAACTTTCTGACCCAAAGATAACCTTTTATGTTTGAGCTGAGCTTGTCCATTAGCCCCGGATACGCTTCATTTCCAGTTGCGCCAACTATCTGTCTCGCTGAGAGGGAACTTGTCTTTGTGCTTCTTTCATAATATTTTCGCTATAGGAGTATACTTCATTTATGTTTGAAATTGGACTCCGTAGATTGTGTTTATTAAGAAAACTGTGCCTGATTTTTGGTTTCTACGTTAATTTAGGCATATTTCAGTCTAATAATCGTTCTAAAAAGTTCAAAAATGTTCTTGATATTCAAGTTTTAAAAGAATCCCTAATTGCGTGGTGGCAAATTTGAACGTAGAATAAAGCCACGACCGCGCCGTTAGGGCCATCGTAGAGGGGGCGCAAGCGCCGTTCGGTCTTTATTCCGCGGACTGCTATTGTGAGTGCATTTGTCATAAAAGAGTTGACAAGTTAGTCAATCACAACATTATACACTATTTGATGTTACAGACACATAATTTGAGAGAAAATTATCAATAATTACCGTATTTAGCTATCTTAAATTGCTTGGTTATAGTAAATATAAATTTCGATTTATGCACAGCCTTAATTCTCATAAACGCCGAAAAAGGCCTTTGTGTTGGTTGTGTCCTTTTTTGTGCGGAATAGAAAAAAACTAAATTATGGAAGAGAAAAGCCCTTATGTCATTGTGTGTTTTTATTCTACGTCAAATTAATTGTTAAGTCCTAATTAACGAGCGTTAGTATATCATATTATGTGGTTTACTAGTGTTTTTTAAACAGTAAACGAAATTCATGTCCTTTTGTTGCTTTTATATTTCCGACAAATAAAGCCACAATGCACATAAGGACCCAAGTTGGGAGTTCTTTAGCAGAAATACATCGGAGAATAAGGAATTAAGGAACATAGTTAATTTAATTAATTTAATTATAATTATTATTACCAAAATCATGTTTTATACAAGGAACAGGATACCAATACGTGCTATTGAAATCAAACATTATCAATACCTTTAACCGATTTTTTTATAAACACAAAAAAGCTTCTCCTGTAAAGTTGCTGTTTTGCAATTACGCCCTTTTTCGTAGGGTACGCCGTGCGAGGGGTTATCAGTTCTTCGCATCCAGCCTCCACCTGTCATCTTTTGCAGGTCATCACACCATCTGGCAGTCTCCCCTCAAGAGATTTTTTGCCACAACCGCTATCGTTTTTTCACGTGATGTGATGTGATGTGACCCATTGCCACTTCAGCATGTTAATCATTATTTGTCCTTATAGGAGTAATCAGCACTGTAGTATGTTTGCTTAAATTACTTCTTTTCCGCCGCAGTAGAAACATGCAAAGACTGATAAGAATAAGGTTGAGAAAGCGCGCTGTCTGGAATTTTAACTATGCAGCTCTTGAATGTAATGTAAGTCATTAGGGAACTAACGTACAGTTGCTGAGACTGGACTGTGAGTATGCCACTCGTGTACACACCAGCTTCAGCGCATCAGCGCATTACGATGCATTCGCGAGATGTTTGTTTATGAGACCATAAACAAGTAATAATTCAATTATTCACTACGAGATTTTTTTATTCTATCAGAGCTGAAAAAGAAAGATATCGTTTTCTCTCAAGTTCATTGATTCTTCACAAGATGAGAATATAATTTGTCCTCTAAAGTAATAAAACTAGAAACAAGTCGCATAATAATCATGAAGATAACAGAAACAAAACGATAATAAAACTTTCAAATAATAACAAACATCTAACAAACATTGAGAAAGCTTTTATTGCAGTCAATGTTTGATATCAACTTCTGGATTGTTTCAAAAATGGTTTTCACTGATATCACTTGCCAGTTTTCAATGTTCAAAAAGTTTTTGAAGGGTACTCGGGGTTTGCCGATAAATAATACGGTGGAAAGTTCGAAATCCGGCTATAAAGCGAATTGGATAAATGTTACAGTTAAAACTAGTTTATAGTAAAAACGTGTTTTCACTGGTTAAAACTAGTTTTTACTAAATGCGTATGTTAAAACTAGAATGAATTGCGGCTTAGATCCGGTTGTTCGATAAAGTTAAATTATGGTTAAGGCGGGCATTCCCCAAAATAGGGTATTTTAAATTATGGATTACTCTCAAACCACAAGTACTTAAAACTTGGAAAAAATATATGTTATTTTACAGCTATTTATCTAGTGCTTCCGGCCGTTTTTTTTCGATTGGTGATATTTTACTGTGTCAAATAAAATCCCAAACATCCGTCTAATCGTAATCCAAATATCGTATTATTTGCAAAATACTTGGTTTTAGTTAATGAAAAATATACGAAAATAATTGTCTTTGAATAGCCGAGGGATTCCGGCCGTCATAATTCAATTTTTTTTAAGGCATTGTTTATTTTCGAAAAAAACCTATTTTGCAACGTTGACGGTCGTAATTTCAATCAATCAGTCCCCTGCGGAATGAGTTAGAGGTCGGACGCGTGCCAATTTTTGCGGCGCAGTTACCTGCGACGAGCGAAATTAAAAACAATTCAAATATTTGATTGTGTAGAGAGTTCAGTAAGCTATATAGATACAAATAATTATCTGTGGTGTCGTGTAATGTACCTAGTTATAGTTTGTACAAATATATAATAATAGTTTGTAGGAAAATATGTATTTTAAATTTATTAACTAGGTTCATTCAAGAATAATTCTGTAAATATTTTATAGTGATTACCTTAAAATGGCCAATAAAAAGAATAAAAAAAAATAAGATTTCGTCGCAGACTCTGCGAAGGATAAACAAACATAAAAGGTAACTAAGTGATTTGATTTTTTTTATTCATTTGGAACGAATAGATTTCTAAATAGTAAGTAGTGTCACAGTGTATAGAGATAAGTGAGGCAGTGTACGAAATTAACCTAGTGGACCACCACAGTAATGCCTTAGTCAGGGAAAACTTTACAGCATGATGATATATGTAGTAGCAATAAATTAAAAGCATTGTATAACTTTCCAAAGATTAGGTATTTTTAATAAAGTTTTATTTCATTGATCTTTTTCAGGAAAAATTATCCGTTTAAACTTTCTTCACCGGACATATTTATATAACGTATAAAACAATTTAGGCAATATCCAAAAAAATATCCCAACAGAAAAACCAAATTTTAATCAAATATGAATTTTTGGTTTTACTTGAAATGGAAAATTTCTATGTCGAACTTTCGATGTTATTCCTTTTGGATATTTAAGGCGCTACTCGGAAAAATATGGACTTTTTGATTTGAAACTATAGGACGGTTACAGTTGTTACAAATTTGGTAATAAGATATATATTTCTTTATACCTTTATCTAGATTCGTATAGTTTCAAAAACACGATTTTATGATTTTGCCTCGACACTTTTTCTTTTCGAAAAGACCTCTAAAAATACGAAAAGTCAAGATTATTCTTAAATGGGGTTACTTACACTATTGGAAATTGGTTTAATTAGTGGACACCATTAATATTTAGGATCGTATAGAAGCATTTTTTTTTATCGCTGTAGTTTTTTTAATGCGAAGTGATTTTGTGTTTTTTTTGCCTAATCTGCAAAATCGGTCTCGCTCCCGCGCGCGTCGTTTTCTCATTGCTATCTCGCTTCAGCACATTTTTTCCGAGTATCGCCTTAAGATTTGTGTTTATGTGACTACACATAATTTAAAAAAGCAATAATGCTGAGAAATTTCCCATAGGTACTGAATTTGTGTTGTTTAAAATAAATTAATATTCGTACTTATGCATTTTTTGGATTTCCTTACTCGTGACGCCAAATTTCATTCTAAGATCATATAAGAAAAAAAACTAAGCAATTATTAATGAAAATGAGGGTCAAAAAAAAGAATTGCCATAAGTACAATAGCAGTAGGTACTCATTTTTGGAAAATGTTTTGGATTTTTATCAAGTATTACATACTTACTGGTATAAATAAGTCATTTTATGTACTGCGAAATTACTCGGTTAAATATATAAACAGATTTGTATATTTAGGTATAACTTCGGCCACAGTCTCTAGCAGCGGTGCGGCGTGCGGTGCTGCAAAGCAGGGTACTCATCTAGCTTGTAGCTCGTAACCTAACTGATACTGTATAAACCTGAAAGTGAGTTCGGCTCGTCCACGGTCACCGCGTAACCAGCTACGAGTTCCCGGATCCGCAGTGCTTGTGACGAAATCACGCCGACAACATTCTGCTCACTCCATGATTGCGTTCGTTTGAAGTTCGCGTCGCGCCTACGTACTCACTGCACAAGAGGTCTTGTCGTAGTCCACGCGCACACTGCGAGCCGCCTTTGTGTTCGTAGCGATACCGCAACTCGGCGGGTCACTGCGAGTTTACTGCGAACCACGCGCGAGCGGCTCGCACGCAGCGAGCTCGTGCCTCCTATGGACTCACTTGACAGTAGCAGTTACGTTACGTCACGTGTTACACAGCTCGGTGAGTATCCTGCTCAAGAGGCGCGGCGGGCGGTATGATTTGCGGTGGTATGCTATAATAGCCCGACTAGTTGCAACCGCGGCGGCCTCAGCGGTGGACGTTTTAAGAGAATTTGGAATGGCACTATCAAAAATGGGACGATATTGCCTTGACACAAGTGCGTTCTCAGCTCAAGATATCATTGAGTCCAGATTCTAGATTTAGGCGAATTTTAATAAATGTTTTACCATTATTATTGACATACTAATTTATTTTAATTTTACTCCTATTCACTTACTCCGATCACCACAATGATTTCCTCTACGATCCTCTCTTCCATTTCCAGTTCCACTGTAATCCCCACTCTGACACCCTTTCCGATTCCCACGCACTATCCATACATACAAAAAAAACCACATCAAAAAAGTAAGAAATAATTCCTCACCAAAAAAATAACGTAAGTACTTTGAACTCGGGCGTGAAACATGTAAGTACAATTTTTTGTTGTTTTTGTTAAAACCCGCCCGACTTCAAAGTACTTACGTTATTTTTTTAGTGAGGAATTATTTCTTACTTTTTTGATGTGGTTTTTTTGAAGGCGGTTTAATTTTTTTATAAAAATAATTTTTATTTCACTCTTTTTAGTGCATCGTGCAGGCAATTTACGTGTTTTCTGGTAAATAGGTAGGTGATCATACTGAAAACCTCCTTTTTCGAAGTCGGTTAAAATACCTTGAGATATCCCCTTTTTAACAAAACAAGAATTATCTAAATCGGTTTATAAACAAAGGAGTTATGCCTAAAGATACGTATTAAATTTACATAAAGTGGTAACGAAAACGACAGTATTTTCAAGATTTCCTGAAAACTACTGAACCGATTTCAAAATTTCAAAAAATGGGACCAACTTGGAAACCAACCTGATGTAATAACGTTTGAACCATTTCAATCGGTTCAGCCGTCTTCGAGTAATCGGTGGACATACACAAAAAAAAAAAGAACATACATACAGACGAATAGAGAACCTCCTCATTTTTGATTTAGAAGTCGGTTAAAAAGTAACTCTATCTGCCTATTTGTTCGTCCATATGTTACTTTTTGGGCCTATGCCTAGCGGTGTTCGGCTGCCATGATGATGTTACTTTTTACGCCAAAACGTCTGAACCGATTTTGATGAATTTTGGTACAGAGATTACAAATCTTGGAGAAGGACAAAGGCTACTTTTTTACGCGATATAACCGCAATTCTAATACAAATTCAATGTCCAAAGTTCATGCAGACGAAGTTACGGGCCACAGTTAGTATTTCAAATTACTAGATGCAGCCCGCGACTTCGCCCACGTGGATTTTGGTTATCGCATGAACAATATTCTATGACTATCTATGATTTCAAAATTCCAAAATTCATCATCATTCAGCGTTTTGGCGTGACAAAGTAACAGACAGGCAAAGTGACATTTGCATTTATCTACGTATTAAGCTAGTACTATAAATGCGAAAGTATAGTCCATTCGCTTAGATAGTGTCGCTCTGCCACAATGCCGTGCGGGTGTACCGACACTATCTAACCGAACGGACTATAACTCTGTCTGTCTGTTAGGTTTCATCCCAAAACCGATAAACCAAGTTTGAATAATTTTAGCATAGAGATAAATAGGACGATCGAGAATGATATAGGGTACTTTTTAACTGAAACTCATGTTTTAACTGAAATACAAGCGGACGAAGTCGAGGGCAACAGCTTGTTTACTATAATTCTATTCTAGAATCGATCATTTCGCTTGAGATTCATAATAACACCCTCACCGTAACAATATTGTAATACATTCAATGTAATATTATAGTATGGTATACAGTGGTAGGAAATAATGTTATTTGTACTACAGTTATCTACCTATTTCGTTTTAAAATAATAAACATATTACATTAAAAATGAAACTTGAGTGGTTCTACTGAATATCGGTCACTACTGTCTTGCTGCTACACTGTGGCACGATAGCGGCCGCCGGCCAGGGCCGCGCAAGTATACTGAGACGCGCGGGGTGTCCCTCCGATGGGCGGAGCGTATGCGACGTTCTTCACCCCCTCAAATTATTTTTGCGCTCGGGATTCCTAGCCTTAAAGTAAAATTAACCAGCGGTCAAATTTAAAAAGCGTTGTTGAAGAAGCGGTTACTTTAACGAGCAGTCAAATTTAGGTACACATTTAACGGCGGTCAAAATAACCGACAGGGTGGGGGTGGTTTAAATTTTGACATTAGTAATTAAGGGAAGGTTAATGAAATAGTACAGACAACACTTTTAACCCAACGTATTTTTCTTTGATCAAGGTCAAAATTGACAACGGTTAAATTTTAACTTTAATTTTACTGTAATGTACGAGCCACCGGACCTTAGAAATAAATATCAGTTAAAACTAAAACAAATTTTTTACATGTTGTTTTTACAAGTCTCCATAATCAAATTAAACATAGTAAAAATCCCGTTTTTTATTATAGTCATAGTGAGTTAGAGTAATAATGCCCAGGTTTTAAAATGTAGACTCGCCTACCAGCTAATAGGTGCGAGGAGCGAATAAGCGACGAGCAAATGGTTTACATGACCCAACCGCGTGAGCCAAGCGAGCGTGTTGCGGCAGCAGCTGGCGAAGCGCCAGAATCATCATCATCATCATGTCAGCCGAACGACGCCCACTGCAGGGCATAGGCCTCCCCCAAGGATCTCCACAACGATCGGTCCTGCGCTGCCCGCATCCAGCGGCTTCCCGCGACCTTGACCAGATCATCGGTCCACCTTGTAGGGGGCCTGCCCAACTATATAAAAACAGATCTCCCCCCCATTCGCTATTAAACTAGAATGAGTGTAGGGAGTCTATGGTATAAAGTCAATGGGCGTTTGTGCACTACACTGAATTTTACCGATCCGGAAAAAAACGGATGCTTGTATTTTAATAATTTAATCATTTATAATTGTAAAAATTTATTTATTTCGTGTAGTTTCAATGTTTCGAACCCTAAACTACACGAAATAAATAAATTCTATTATTTATAATAATTAATTAATAAAATACAAGTATCCGTTTTTTTCCGGATCGGTACATTCAGTGTAGGTAGTGCACAAACGCCCAATTTCGGCGCTTCGCCGGCCGCTGCAGCGCACGCTCATTTCGCTCGCTCGGCTAGCGCGGTTGGTTCATGTAAATCTAACATTTTCGTCACTTCGCTCCTCGCACCTACCATATGCCATGCCATAATTACATAAAAAACAAACTTTTTCCACCTTATTTACAATATGCGGTTGAAATGGTTTTAACTGAATTATTTCAACACAATGCGTTTTGACTAGTTAAAACTAATTTTCGATGATAGTAATTTTTTGGCATCAGTTAGTTCTAATTGTAACAAGAGCAATCAGTCAAAACTTGTTTCTTATATAGAAACTGATATAACTAAAAATATATATATATATAACTAAAAATATAGTCTTAAGGCGAGGATTCCCAACCGAAATAGGCACGCTAACGCTTGCTCGGCCGCGCTCGATACACTTCGCGCGGATCCAGCGGCAGCCAGCAGTGAACTGTGAACTCGCGAGCGCCCCGCGAATCGAAAATCACTTAAAATTCAATTAAAAATAAAAAAATAAAAAAAATGACGATCGGAATCCCTCGGCTATTCAAAGACAATTATTTTCATATGTTTTTTATTAACTAAAACCAAGTATACTGCAAGTAATATGATATTTGAATTATTATTAGACGGATGTTTGGGATTTTATTTGACACAGTAAAATATCACCAATCGAAAAAAAACGGCCGGAAGCACTAGATAAATAACTGTAAAATAACATATATTTTTTTCCAAATTTTAAGTAGTTGTGATTTGCGAGTAATCCATAATTTAAAATACCCTATTTTGGGGAATCGGCGCCTTAAGGTGCGCTTATACGTGCAACTAAAATTGCTCAATTCCTGTCAATACCCATCAGCTATGACGTTGGGGCGTTGACGTATTTAGGGCGTTGGCAAAATGTAGCCACCTGTTTATTGTGATTGCTGGAGAGATTGCTCCACTTCATTCTTCGATCATATGATCGAAGACTTCATTGCTCCAAATTGATCCATTACAGTTGCCGAGCAATTATTTCCAAAAATTTTCTGTGATAGTGCAACTTAAGGATTGTAGTTTACATAGTTTCCGTGTTTGTAACATCTGACTTATGTTAGCAAATCGTTCCTTCTGTTAATGTCTACAAAAACATAAATGGTCCATCTCCTTTATTAGAAAACACTTCTAAAGGACGATAAAACTTTATGGAGGCTGCTTCCGCGTGGAATAAAAACCACTTATGATAAAGGCGCTTTGCATAATAACTTTGCCTTTTTAATTTTGTTGAAAATTTGTGTTGGTTTTGTAAAAATATTTATAAGTAACCCTCTTAAGAAAATATAAAATGAATAAACTTCGCTAAACGCAACTAAATGAAAAATTTAGATTGTCTGTGTAAAATAGCTATAATTTTTAGACATGCCTCTTTTTTATTTCAAAACTTGCATAATGCAATTAACTTTCCTAAACAATAATTTTTAAATAAAGCCACCATTTTTCTTGCCAGCAGGCGTAGGCTTATAAACGTGATATTACTTTTGATACTACCTAGCGAAAAGCTATCTCATAACAACCAAGAGATATTAATAGATGAAATATTACCTATAGGGGTCACAGACAGAGTAACAAATAAAAGTACCTACATAAAAAAAACTTGAGAGTCGTTCCAAAATTTATACAGGGTTAATTTTTGAATACCATCCAAATTTTTAAGCTCGTCTCAGAATCGGTAAGTGAACAACTTTTTTCTAGAAACATGGGTCGGAATACGACAAAAATTTTTGGACTTCCCATACTAAATCGATCGCGTAATCAGTCTGATTTGTATGAAAAGTCAAAAAATTTATGTCATATTTCGACCCATGTTTCTAGGAGAAAGTTGTTCAATTACAGATTCGGAGACGATCTTAAAAATTTGGATGGTGTTCAAAAATTAACCTTGTATATTACTACTACTATATTTAAGACTAGCTTTCCGCCCGCGGCTTCGCCCGCGTGTACTACACGATGTACCATTATCCTGATGGAATGTAATATTTTCCAGGATAAACCTATGTCATTCTCCAGCTCCCAATCTACCCCCGTACCAAAAATCACATTGATCCGTTACTCCGTTTGGACGTGAAAGACGGACAAACAAATAATACCTACTTATTGATTTTCCCGTGAGAATATGATATTATAATCCTTGCCAGGGTCTCAAATTATTTACTTAAATACCAATTTCTGCCCCCAAATTAGCCAGCGCTTACAGTGATTTTTCCATACAATGATATTTCCCGCGGTAAAAAGTAAAATGTGTCCTTTCCAGGGCCTTAAACTGTCTCTATTCTAAACATCATTATTCCCATGAACTCAAACTATCGCCTTAAATACCAATTATATTCTACAGCTTAGCCCGAGCTAAAACTTATTTTACCATGGAAATGAGCCTTATTCCCGCGGTTACAATTTGCCTAGGTATGTCCTTCCTAGCATCAGGACATGGGTGTCCCGGTGCTCCTATCAATAGGAATAATTAGTAGGAGCACCCGCAAGCACTGTCTCAACTCAAACTATCTCCATTCCGAATTTCATCAAAACTGGTTCAGCCGTTTTGACGTGAGCATATACAATTTCATATTTATAATAATAGTAGGGATAGTAGAAATAGGAATATGAATTGCCGGCGGCCGCGACTACGTCCGCGAGTACTACATCGCAAAATATTGTGTCAAAAAGTAGGTAGATAGGCATTTTCTAAGGTCTCATCAGTACCTAGGCCTTCATATAGATGGATAAGGAGAATGGGCCATGACCTTCCACACGGGCCCATTGAAGTTATGGTGTACTAACTAATCCAAATGCAGCCAGAAACATCGGCTTATCGTGTCTTCCGAAACACGATATATTTTTTAACAGTAACCCCATGATAGACCATTGCAAAATTAACATAACCTCATCGATCGCAGGCCGAGCACGCTACTCGTGGTTTAGGCATAAGAAGGTAACGAACGATACCTAGACAAACAGGAGCTACTATCGTATGAATAATATTCGGACATTCTCCTACTCTTGAACTACCAAAATACAAAAAATCAAGTCAATACTTTTTAAAAAATGTGTAAAAGTGATTTTCTCGAGTTTTATTCCAATGCATAAAGGATTGTTTACTTTGCTAGAAAATGAGCTGTCATGGGACCCATGCTTCATTGAATAAAGTGAACAAAAAAAACTTTACTTTTTCCCGAGTTAAAAAAACCGTATGAAATTTTCCCTGCCAGAGTTCAATTATCCCGATCGATTACGGCTACGTTTAAGTAGTTGTGATTGAGCCATAAACATCCAAACTCCGTATCTTTAATAATATCCCACCCACCCTATATAAACATTAACCCCCCCCCCCCCCCCTTTCTACCCTATTAGGTGTTTTTTTTATTTTGCCTACGCAGATAATTTTTAATGATGACCTAGTATCCTTCATACCAATTTCCATACTCCTAAGTCCAGAAATGAGGAAGTTTTCATATAAGCCTTAATCCCCCCTTTCTACCCTATTAAGGGTTTTTTTATAACTTCGCATACGCAGATCATTTTTAATCGTGACCAGTATCCAAGATACGAATTTTCATACTTCTAAGTTTAGAAATGAGGAAGTTCCATATAAGCTTAATCCGCCCGTTTTACCCCATTATCGGGGAGTTTTTTTAACTTCGTTTACGCAGATAATTTTCAATCGTGATCAGTATTCAACATACCAATTTTCATACTTCTAAGTTCAGAAATGAAGAAGTTCCATATAAACTTTATCTCCCCATTTTACTCTATTAAGGGGGAGTTTTTTTTACTTTGCATACTCAGATCATTTTCAGTCGTAACCAGTATCCAACGTACCAATTTTCATGCTTCTAAATCCATTAATGAGGAAGTTCCATATAACCTTAAATAATATAACCTAAAATCCGTTCTTAGCGGACGTCTCCTAGGCATAATCTACCTTCCTGCCAAATTACATCTTCGTTGGTCGAGTAGTTTTCGAGATTTCGTGATGAGTGAGTTATGTCCCTTCGATTTTATATATATAGATAAACCTTATTTCCACGTATCATTTAGGTACCTTATTCATAGTACCTACTACTGTCATAGTAAGTATTAGCAAAATTCATCCTTTTGTAGGACAGGTGAAGATACTGCTAATAATATATTTGAATAATATTGTTCAATATTATAGTTTTAGTAGGTAGGCGTGTTACATTAATTTTATATATTTATATATTCTTTTCAAATACAAAATGTTTTAATTCTTTCTATTTAATTCTCTGTACCAGCCTTGGCCTCTTGGGCCTTTCAGATAGTAAATGGCATATATTTGTTTTGTTGTATTTTAGGTTTTGCTTGAATAAGGTTAACTGTTTTTATTTTGGCTTTTTATGTTAATTATATATTTAATAATATATAATTGGGGGAGGCCGATGCCCAGCAGCGGGCGTCGTTCGGCTGACATAATTATGATGATGATATATTTAAGTTTTTTTATATATCTGTACCTGTACAAATTCCAATTTATTTGGTGCAAGGATGGCCAGGTATGTGTTAGGAAATCGCATGACAGCAAAATCTTTTATATTAGAACTTTGGAAGATATAAATACTGTCGAAAAACGTAATTAACTTGAATAATCCTGTTGTTTACACTGATATTAAATTTATAACTTCATCATGGCCGCAATCACAGAACTTTATAACTGCTCATCACCTAACTCTTTTATACAATACTTACCTCCAAAGCAACAGATAAACTTATCTTGTATTCACATTAACATTAGATCCTTAATAAAAAACTTTAACCAACTACTTGAAATAATTCATAGTTGTAATTTTCCTTTAGACCTCATCATTATTACAGAAGCGAATATATCTGCTAAAATTATTAATTTGTATAATATACCAGGATACACAGTTTTTTCTCGATTAAGATGTAGCAAGAAGGGCGGTGGCATTATTGTGTATGTTAAAAACCACCTAAAATTTACACCATTTGATTATAAAACTTTCACATTTGAGTGTTTGATTGGTAATATTAAGCTCACATGTAAACAAAATGTAACTATTTGTGCAATATATAAACCACCTTCCACTAACAAAAATATATTTATCACAGAACTAGGCAAAACACTATCTATGTTTGACACAAATATTAACCTTCTTTTAATCGGGGACACAAATATCAACTTACGATCTATTAACTCGCATACCATTTCATACTTAAATACATTAAGCGAGCGCGGATTGGTGTGCGGAATCAGTGAATTTACCAGAATTTAATCGAAACTTAACATAATTACAAAATCATGTATTGACCATATCTTTGCACGTTTCCCCACACTTCATCCGTACTCGGCCGTGCTCGACATTAAACTGGCCGACCACCGCGCCGTATTTCTTGCATGCACTAGTTCGAATAATAAAAAAAGCGATTCATGCGTACAGAGTGTCCCGAAAGTTTCAATTAATCGAAATAATTTATATAATGAACTTATGAAAGTAGATTGGTCTCTCACAAATAAAATGACTAACCCAGAAAACATATTAAATTTTATATATCAATCTTTTCAAAAAGCAAAATCGTTAGCGTCGACTACTAATATTTACAAACAAAAAAGTAAAATAAAAGCTACTAAATTACCATGGATTGACAGGAATGTTACACGACTTTGCGAGAAGCGAGATAAATTATATAGATCTTGGTTAAACAGCCCCAATGATGCTGTACTAAGATTAGAATATAATAAAGTGCGAAACAAGGTTCATAAATTACTAGAATCAAAAAGAAATAATTATTTCATGAATAAAATACAAGAAAATTTTAAAGATACAAAAAAAGTTTACGGGATTATAAACGAAATACTCGGCCGCGTCACAACATCTGTCGATGCCGCTATCTTAAAGGCTTTTGAAAATCAAGGTTTGTCGGAGAAATCAATTGCAGATGAATTTGCAAATTCCTTCCATAATGTAATTCAAGATATCATCCCAAAATGTCATAAAAAGCTTTATAATTCTACTACACATAGCAAGTCCACTGATTCTAGTATTTTATTTAAAAAAGCGTCTGGTAAGTCGGTTTATAAAATAGTAAACAAGTTAAATGATAAGAAAAGCCCAGGTTTAGATAACATAACAGTACCAGATATCAAATTAATAGGTAAAAGTGTAGCATCAGCTGTGGCTAATTTGATAAATCGTAGTGTTGAAACGGGCAGATACCCTGATGATCTAAACAAACAAAAACAAAAACAAATTTACTACATATTAAATCACCATATTTACAATTTGATATATCGATTGCAATAATTGCACATAACCACACTTGCTTACATGGTGCAGGCAGAAACAATTGCTGCTGTCCACAAATAAAAAATGTTGAGTCACAGTTATACCTAGGTTTGAACATTGACAGCAAATTTCATTGGAATGTGCATATAGAACAGGTATGTAATAAGCTACGGCATTTTTTAGCTAATATTGTGATACTTAACAGACGTCTACATTTTAAAGCTAAGATCATGTTATATCACTCACTAGCTGAATCCTACATTCAATATGGGCTATGCAGCTATGGCAGAACATATATTAGTTACCTCCACCAAATATATAAATTACAGTTAAAAATTCTAAAAACTATTGTATCACCTAAAATTAAATATAAGTACCAAAATAACGAACTGGGCCTCTTTAAACATTGTGGGATACTTCCTATTTACTCGCTCATAAAATTAACAATTCTTAAAAAATATTTCTTTGATAATGACATCCTAAAGAAAAAGGAACACTCCGTATACACGCGTGCCATTGCAAACAACAGACTTAGAATCGAGAAGGCAAATAATGCATATGGCGAGAGGACGGCCAGTTATATTGTGCCTAGAATAATTAACCAACTACCCCCCGATTTAATCGAGAGCATTACGCCAAGCAATTTAAAAATAAAACTGAAAATAAAAAAAAGGGCTGCGTGAGACCTATCTAAAAAAAAGGAAAGCATAATGATTTCTCAAATTATCGTCCAATCACATTACTTTCAACGATAGACAAAATAATAGAAAAATACATTTGTGAGCAGATACACATTTTTTACAGAAAACATGATGTTCTTTATCCAAATCAGTTTGGCTTCCAGAAAGGAAAAGGCACTGCTGATCTTTTGTCAAAATTTTCAGATAATGTCAATAAACATCTAAATGCTAGAAAGCATGTTCTGGTTTTGTTTATAGATTTTTCACGAGCTTTCGATACTCTCAATCATGAACAACTTTTAACTAAGCTGGATCAATGTGGGATACGTGGTCCGCTATTAAAATGGTGCCAGGATTACCTGCAACGCCGATCTTACGTCGTAAAAGTCAAAGATGCCTGCAGTAAACCTATCATATCCACAGAAGGCACAGCTCAAGGTTCAGTGATCGGTCCGTTGCATTTTTTATCTTTCGTGAATGATATGAGTGGTTGCGTGAAGTATACAACGTGCTACCAATTTGCTGATGACACATGTCTAGTTGCTGTTGACAGAGACCCATATAAGGCTCGGGAACTGTTACAACGCGACTTTGACTCATTAGCAAAGTGGTGCCACGACGCTGGCTTAGTATTGAACCCCGATAAAACAAATTTACTACATATTAAATCACCATATTTACAATTTGATAAATCGATTGCAATAATTGCACATAACCACACTTGCTTACATGGTGCAGGCAGAAACAATTGCTGCTGTCCACAAATAAAAAATGTTGAGTCACAGTTATACCTAGGTTTGAACATTGACAGCAAATTTCATTGGAATGTGCATATAGAACAGGTATGTAATAAGCTACGGCATTTTTTAGCTAATATTGTGATACTTAACAGACGTCTACCCTTTAAAGCTAAGATTATGTTATATCACTCACTAGCTGAATCCTACATTCAATATGGGCTATGCAGCTATGGCAGAACATATATTAGTTACCTCCACCAAATATATAAATTACAGTTAAAAATTCTAAAAACTATTGTATCACCTAAAATTAAATATAAGTACCAAAATAACGAACTGGGCCTCTTTAAACATTGTGGGATACTTCCTATTTACTCGCTCATAAAATTAACAATTCTTAAAAAATATTTCTTTGATAATGACATCCTAAAGAAAAAGGAACACTCCGTATACACGCGTGCCATTGCAAACAACAGACTTAGAATCGAGAAGGCAAATAATGCATATGGCGAGAGGACGGCCAGTTATATTGTGCCTAGAATAATTAACCAACTACCCCCCGATTTAATCGAGAGCATTACGCCAAGCAATTTAAAAATAAAACTGAAGCGATACTTTTTACGCAACATAGAATTAGTAAACACACCATAGCACAATAATGTTACCCTAACCTAACCTTATAATTAGTCTTTGTTTTAGTTTTTCCTAATGTCTTTTTGTTTTAGAAGCTTTTCATTTAACTTGCTGTGTATCTATAAATTTGACCCAAAAGTAATGAATTATGAAAATATTACCTTGTCATAAAAGTATTTACCTACTTACAAAAAAAATATTTAATTAATTCTTATTTATTTATCTACATTGTATATCACACAGTGTTTTAATTAATTGTTTTAACTGTTTTCGATCTCGACGTAGAAACCTAACACATATTATAAGCCAATGTGGTTTTCTTTGTGTTAGTAATGTAGCTTAAGTTCTCAATTGTATTTTTTATTATGCTAAATAAATAAATCAATCAATCAACCTATTTCATTGTATTGTGAATTTGTGATATGTCAATAAAAGTTTTTCATTTTGTTTCATAATTTCCGTGTTTGGTGCTAGCATATATTCTTTGACCTAGGTGCATCATTACTTCGTTCTTTTTTTAATCTACCGACACTGCCAGAGTCATTTTCAATTATTAAACTGTTTAATATATTTATTATCCTTTTTATATTGGATATCATCACATATATTGTTCCAATACTAAACTATAGTATCTTGAGCACTAGTATTATTATGGTAATTGGAAACAATTATGAGTACCACATACACCCAGACCCGAGTAAATAGAGATAGCGGCACCTTGAAAACCGGTGCGTACACCATTCGGCCAAGCCCAAATTTTCCTTTTTATGCTACAAAAACCTTCTAAGATACCTCGTTGCTTTTCTCCAGATAAAAATATAATTTAATTATTCCACATTGCTACACAGTTTTATAACGTCACTAAATCGGTTCAGAAATGGAGGTAACACCCCAAGGAGAGGATAACGCTCCCTGCATCCTGAATACTAATATCCATGATAATATTCGTACGTTTCATTATTACCTCTATGTAATTTACAGATTCTCAAGAATAAACTACTTCTTGAGTGCCAATGATTCTTTGCATTTCAATTTATGTTTAAGGTTCGCATCTTGGTTTTATTTTATTTTAGACCCCCGAGCCCCCGACTGCAAAAAGAGGGGTGTTAGAAGTTTGACGTGTCTGTCTGTCTGTGGCGTCGTAGCTCAAGACATAGGTATTTCCGTAGCGCAAGTTTGAATTCGCATTCAAAATTGAAAAATTCCTAACATCGGTATTTTTGAATAATCACACCTATGAAGTCACGCAACGAGTGGGTCTAACCAGTCGCATCTTTATTAGCCTGTGGCCGCAAAATGTCGTCACTGACGATCATATCACAAGTGTTTGTTTTCATTTTGCTATATATTTTTAAAGTTTCTCTGTGATTTTCAATTAAAGAATATTAATTTATTGGCAATACAGATTTGGAATGCTACAAAAATGCATGAAAGCGGGTGTAATAAAATTCGATTTCATAGACGACTGGTTGACGTACCTATACGTTTTCAATTCATATTCGATTTTCATTTCGAGCGCTACGGAAATACGTCTCGAACGATTTTGATGTTGATTATTGAACTTGAAAGCTGACGCGATCGAAATGGTCCTTAGCTAAGTGATTTCATTGCACCGTTGAGCGGGTGCTTACTTTTTATGTCAATGCCATAACGATAGTATTTTGTGGTAGGGCTACTGGACCTCATTTGTGAGTAATTGGAAAGTTTAACTTTAACTAAGACACCTTTGACATTCCTCGCCTAAATAAAGAGATTTATGATCATCAGTCACACAAACTAAGCTAAGATTAGTATTTATAAGGCATAATCTAAGAGTTTGTGATGAGAAAATAAAGATTTTAATTATTTATTATTATTATGAAGAACGCAATAAACAACGTTTTTAACCGACTTCTAAATCAAAAAGGAGGAGGTTCTCTATTCGTCTGTATGTATGTTTTTTTTTTTTTTTTTATGTATGTCCACCGATTACTCGAAGACGGCTGAACCGATTGAAATGGTTCAAACGTTATTACATCAGGTTGATTCCCAAGTTGGTCCCATTTTTTTGAAATTTCGAAATCGGTTCAGTAGTTTTCAGGAAATCTTGAAAATACTGTCGTTTTCGTTACCACTTTTTGTTTATAACGATGAACGAGCTCAAATAAGAAATCTGAAAATTGGCGAAAATAGCATTTATTGCTGTACGATAAAAATAGTACTATAAATCATTTCATTGTAACCCCATTTTATCTTTATCTTTTGGCACACTATTTTCACGCCGTCGTTAGTGCATGGTAAGCCTGAACAGAATAAAATAAAAGGCTACACATTGATTGTTTTATTTTAACTTGGAGTAGGATCTTAGTAGAATTGATGTCCTTAACGGGTGGTAGGTATAAAATTATTGGTCGATTCAGAAGCATTAAATTCAATGGTCAGTAACGGGATGGGTGACCCAAAAATTATCATCTCGTTATCGCAAGGTCCTCCGTGCTTCGGAAAGCACGTCAAGCCATTGGTCTCGGCTGCATTTGCAGTTCTGCAGTTTTTAGTGAAACACATTTTAAAGCAGTTTACTCCAATCTAATACATCTTCTTATGAGATCTAACAAAATCACCCAACATCTCAACACGAAGGTCTTCAACATGTGTCTTGCCTGTCTTCACCTATGGGATGGAGACAACGACCCTGACGGAGAAATCTGCTGAGAAGCTCCTTGTCGCACAAAGGGCTATGGAGATAATCATGCTCGGAATCCGCCTTATCGACCGCAAAAGAAGTGAGTGGATACGGCAGATAACTAAAGTTGTCGACGTGGTCGAAGAAATCGAGCGCAGAAAGTCGGTGGCCGAGAAGACTACTTGAATGACGACCTCGTGCTAACACCCGCATCCCGCATCCATCTCTTGAGATGGATTGACGATATCCGGCAGCAAGTTGGCACTAATTGGATGCGCGTGGGAGCAGACCGGCAGGAGTGGAAAAAGAGAGAGGAGGTCTATGTCCGAAGACGGGCGCTACAAGGGCTGCTATAGATAGATACATCTTCTATCCACATACTTTTTTTTTTATCCACAACTGGGTAGCACTTAGCCTTCATCACACCTGATGTTAAGTGGCGATAAGGCTGAAGGTGGAAGCGCACTACTCCCGGAATCCTCAATCACTAAGGAACTGGCTATCTTATCTCTCACTGCCGGAACACAATGATGCCGAAAACATCATTGTTATGGCGTCAGACTTTGATAAGATGGTGGTAGCTAGCCAGGCGGACTAAGAACAAGTCCTACCACCAACCAAACCGAAAACAATATGTATCCCCACTGGGAATCGAACCCGGGACCTCTGGGACTGAAATCGGTGGTGAGAACCACTAGACCACAGAGGCGGTCAAATATTTCCACTCGTTATAACTTTTGGGTAGCGAGAGTCAAGCTTTCTGCGAGCGAAGCGGGTCCCATTCGGTTTAGTGCAGTTAACTTGTAGCGCATAACTTGATGCGAATATTTCAAAGCAGCCAACATTGCAAAAACAACTAACAGTCCACCCAGAAAATTGGGAGGCAATTTTAACATCGTTAATTAGACGAACTCTTGTTCACTAGCAATTGAAAATAACGTCGTTACCTTTTTACTAAAGGCTGCAACGGATAGACCGGAACAAGTAACAATTTCATTATGTCACGGAAGCGTATTAATTTGACTGTATTCATTAAATTAACGGTATCATCAAACAGCAATTTGAGCGTTCGTTTAGTACCCGGAAGATACTTGACCTCGGTTTTTAATAAGCTTTTAAAAACATAAATCAAACCGAGACGAGTAGATAATTGAATTTACTGGTCGCTTCATCTGCTTCATAAATGGGTGAAATAAGTACTTACCCTTATATTTCACGTAGCTTTGAATTAGTTCCTAATACAAAATAAGCCATCACAGAACCCCTTTTGAAATTTGAAAACATTATTTATTACATCAACGAACACCCGAAAAGCGCATTAACACCAAATCCTTAGCTTTGACAGAAAAGGTAAGGTATTTAACGAATTGCCGAAGGTGAATCATAAAATGGACCCTGTTTAGTACTTTGTGCATACGTTAAATAAACCGCCGTTTCAATAAATTACGTAGGGTAAATGCTCAATCGTTAATATTGTAGAAAGCGATCGTACCTACCATAAATACCGTATAGCTGTGAAACGGCAGCTTAAACTAATAGCTTTTAAATGTTATAGGCATCATCATCATCAGCCATTTAATGTTCCCACTGCTAGGGCACTGGCCCTAGCAGTGGGAACCGTAATGGATGGATAAAAAGAACGGGCCTTGACCCACGCGGGCCCAGCGCGTATTAGTGGGTATTAACGACTGCAAATGCAGCCGGGACCAAAATTTTAACAAGTTTTTGGACACCCATCCCCTGACTGACCATTGCGATAATTGCTTAACCTCAACGATTGCAGGCCAAGTGCGTTAACCACTGCGCCACGGGCTCATCCAATGTTAAGGACACAGCACATTACATCAACTCGGAAAGGGATCGACACCGTATCGCCTTCGCCTCGCGGTCAACCAGGCGTCAACCTTACGCAAGCACGTAACCAAACCGGATCAGCGTCGGTACATCGGCTCGGCTACGGCTAGGCGACGCCGCGCTTACGGCTAGGCGACACCGCGCTTACGGCTCGCCGCACAGTGGTACCATATAAAAAAAAAAGAATGAGAGAAAAAAAAATGAGAAAAAAAAATAACAAAGTACGGAGTTTCATACAAAGAATACTGAACCGCTCGAGTTGATACGTTAACGTTCCGTTTACGAGTTGATATATGTGCTGTGACCTTTATAGGCATAATGAATACTAATAATAAGTGTTTAGTAATCATTAGGGTTCCGAACCAAAATGGTAAAAAGGAACCCTTATGGTGCGACTTTGTATGACTGCCACAACTGGATATCTCAAGGACTAATAATGCAATCAAGTTGAAATTTGAAATTTAATAGCTTTAGATGACGTTTGCCCAATAAAAATATTTATATTTTTTTGCAACAGAGATTGAAAGGGGGTCTTAAAATTCGAAGTGGGGCTACTAGGGCATATAGTATCATATAAAATAAGCTGCTTGCGCATTCTCAAACATTTTTTATTTTTTTCTTAGGCCGCATAATTTTTGACTTGTAAAAAAATACCTTTTTCTCCAAAGTTTGCATAGAGAAAAATCGAAAAATATTTTATGTGATAGTAGCTTGTGTAAGGATTACAGGAAAAATAAAACGATTTCTCTAAATAGAAAACTTTCAGAAATCGTCAACTAAAATTACATTAGTTTCACTATCGGTCAAGTGATGACGCTGACCTAAAACTGCAATATTCTACACCGGTTTTTTTATGTTAAGTTTTTTGCTGACTTTAATATTGTATATGTTACGGGTAAAATCCATGAGGTTTAGTGAAACCGAGAACCTCCTTTTTTGAAGTCCTTGTCGCACATGTTATGGGTAACGCTAGAAGATGGTAGTAAACCTAGGTTTACTTAGTATTACACAAACGTTTTTGGTAAAGTTCGAATAATAGGTAAAAAAATAATTAATTCGGTATTTACCCATACTCACCTAGGTCAACTCTGACTGGGTAATGTTGTAAAATGTAAAAATATTGACATTTCAGAGAGCAAGTTTGCCTCGGAAGTTCTTTAGAGCACGTGATAGGTTAGAAATTTAAGGCGAAGAAAGGACGATGGGACAAAACGTCCCCCAAAACCAACAGATTTGAATTGTACCTCAGGTGAAAGATATGAATATAGTGACAACTTTTTACTATGGCGACATAGTGTGGACTATATTTGAGTCCCTCAAATGTGTGGGAATTCTGGGAAAATATTATTTTAATATTGTTATTTACTACAAAAGTAACACCTACGTTAATAAAAAAATCTTAGATTTTTACCATTTCTAAGCGACTTCAAAAAAAGGAAGCTTCTCAGTTTGATCTGTATGTATGTATGTAAATATGTATGTACGTATGTATGTTTGTCCGCGATTATCTTGCGTTTGGCTGAACCGATTTTGATGCAATTTTCAGGAAAGTATTTTGTTACTTTTAGGAGAAGGCTTTGCTATTTTAACTTAAAGTAGGAATAATAATTTAGTGACAATTAAAGTTAATTGACGTCTCTGAGTGCGGCAGATTGACATTTTTTGTTAGGTATTTGTCGAGTCAGTGCTCTGAATAGTACAGTAATGAATAAGCATTGTGGTTCACGCTCATTTGTCGATTCTCATAAAAAAATCATCAATGAATATTGAGAATAAGAATAAAATAACGATTTATGTGTAGGTATGCTGTTGGTGTTCCTAAATAAATAAATAAAGACTAATAACATCATAAAATTAAAAAGTAAGTACTATGTTTATTTAAACTAGCGTAATCTTTGGAACTCGAATCAAATCAAACAGTTCGAAATGAATCACAAAATCGGACTACGATATACGATGCGAAGATTTTTTGTTGTACAGAAAGACTGAGTCATGTCATGAGGAAGGTTACTGGCTACATTCCTTTTGTCACGAAAATAAATGTCAAAGAGGATAACATTAAGAGGAAAATTTTGTATGGGAATCTGAAAATACGAAAAAAATATTTTTATAAAAAATAAAACCGCCTTCAAAAAAACCACATCAAAAAAGTAAGAAATAATTCCTCACCAAATAAATAACGTAAGTACCTACTTTGAAGTCGGGCGTGAAACATGTACAATTTTTTTGTTGTTTTTGTTAAAACCCGCCCGACTTCAAAGTACTTACGTTATTTATTTGGTGAGGAATTATTTCTTACTTTTTTGATGTGGTTTTTTTGAAGGCGGTTTTATTTTTTTATAAAAATAATTTTTATTTCACTCTTTTTAGTGCATCGTGCAGGCAATTTACGTGTTTTCTGGTAAATAGGTATGTGATCAAACTGAAAACCTCCTTTTTCGAAGTCGGTTAAAATACCTTGAGGTATCCCCTTTTTAACAAAACAAGAATCATCTAAATCGGTTTATAAACAAAGGAGTTATTGCCTAAAGATACGTATTAAATTCACATTAAGTGGTAACGAAAACGACAGTATTTTCAAGATTTCCTGAAAACTACTGAACCGATTTCAAAATTTCAAAAAATGGGATCTACTTGGAAACCAACCTGATGTAATAACGTTTGAACCATTTCAATCGGTTCAGCCGTCTTCGAGTAATCGGTGGACATACACAAAAAAAAAAAGAGAAAAAACATACATACGACAGTCGACAGTCGTCGTTACCTTCGCCCCCGCCCCGTCGAGACGAGGAAAGGGAAGACTGCGGTACCCACCAAACCAGTGGAACCCGCCAAGCCAGCTGAGTCGAAACCACTAGGGCTGCCTGAATTGGCGGTGCAGGAGGTGAAACTTCTCATCCGGCTCGCCAGAGATTTAGAAGAAGTAGGTGATAAAGACGCGGAGCAGATAAACGCCTCAGCTTGCCATTGCTTCTATAATCAAACGGCTGCAGGGCGAAAAAGACGTAGAGACCGCAAGGCTTCAAAAGGTGATCTCGGGCCTCCAGCAGGAGAACGCAGGGCTCAAGAGCGATGTTGTTTTGCTGAAAGAGCAGATGGAGAAAGTCCAGCAGAGGCAGGCCACTTTGGGTAGCAATGTTGGGGTAGGAGGAGAAACGCTGGCGAGTCTCCAGCGCAGTATGATTGACGCCGTGGAAAAGACCATAGACGATCGGTTTAAAGGGCTGGAGCAGCGTCTATTCCCGCTGCCCGCTCCTGCAGCCAGAAATCCCTTCACGAGCAAGGTGCCAGGAGCACCCTTATTGATGGGGCCTCCTCCTTGCCCCCTCCCTTCGGCAGAAAGCTGGAACACGGTGGGGAGGAAGAAGAAGATGAAGACAGGGGCGTCGCATTCTGCGATCAGCCCACAACCGACGGAGGCGTCTGTACCGACGACCGCCAAGAAGGCTGGTTCCTTAGCTAAGAAGCCGGCCCAGAAGATGAGACTGATACCCCCAAAGACCTCGGCGGTGGCTATAACCATCCTGCCCGAAGCCAAAAAGAATGGGGTAACGTTTGCTGAGGTGCTCGCGAGGGCATGGAAAGCTGTATCCTTCACGGAGATAGGTGCCCAGGAGGGGTTCAAGATGAGAGTGAGCCAGACGGGGGCCCGCTTAATGCAGGTCCAGGACCCCAGCGGCACCATTGCAGACAAGCTGGCATCCAAGTTGGGTGAGGCGTTGGCGGATGTTTCTAAGGTGGGGAGATCCACCAAGAAGACAGACCTGCTGCTCACGGGGCTGGATGAGACAGTGAGCAGAAAGGAGGTGGTAGATGCTGTGGCCAGGAAAGCCGGGTGTCAGCCGGATGAATTATGTCGCCCATCCAGGGCCCTCGTGGTGCCCCCGGCGCACTTTCCTAATGGAGATGTGCATAAGGGGGTGTCTTAAGGATGCGGGCACGGGGCGGAGACACGATGAATAACACATTGGTTTCGTTATCTCCTCCGTCCACGTGCAGAGGGAGCACCCTGGGGGTTTCTCGTCTCCACGGACGGGGGGGGGGGGGGGGGGGTTACGCGAATCCCGCTCTTCCATACCTCTAGCATACTAATTGATAGATTGGTTTACGATCTAAACTTAAACTAACAGTTACTGTATGGTAAATGGTGTATATGTGTCTGTGCATGTGTTTATGACAGTGTGTATGTGCGTGTGTTTGGTGTGTTTGTGAATATGTGAATGTGTGCACGTGTGAACGTGCACGTTAGTTTCTCAATAGATTTGATTGTTCAGTCTCTGTATGAGTGATGACTATTATTGTGTATATTATGTATTCAAGTATTTTTTCTGTTTGTGTATAAGTAATCATTAGTTTTTAGTTCAATCATTAGTTGTATTGATGGGTACTTTCACTCCCTGAAGTATGTCCCACATCTTTAAACAAACACCCTGTATATTTTAAAGTCTAGTAAATCTAATAAATGAAAGTCGTTAAACCTTGTCTAAATATAAATCACCATTATTACTAAACTAATATTGACAACCTAGTTAACTTTCCGGAGCGTGGAAATATCTTTTTAAAAACTAACTTAAACACGAGTGAGTCCAACAGAGTTGGATGTCGAACTGCCCGATCTACGGTATTAAATAATAAAGAAATAAAATGTTGCATCATCTTAATTCTAAGGATCGACAGATTGCTTACAGTGCGTCTGTCATCCTTCCTGTCCGAGGCATTTCACAGAATACTGTTACAATGTAGTTACATTGTGTTGACTGTGAAGTGCTTCGTCAGTAGTTCTTACAATATAACTCCTCCGCCCTTAGAATGAAGTTTATCTGAAAAACATAATTTTTCAGGAAACTCATTGGAAACTTTACCTAATTTTAACAATTTAAACTTTGTTTTTAACTAAACTAATTACTTTTTTAAATGTATCAAGGGTATCTCATTTACTTGATTAGGTGAAGTTTCAGGGTTTTCCGTTTCATTGTTAACTTCAGAAGGAGTTTTCTTACATAATTTTCTTAGAATTATCTTACGTTTTAACACAATGAAAATTAGAATTAATACGGAAAGTATTACATATAATACAATGGTAGCAACACTTTCACTTGGTTGTACACTATCACTTTTCACACTTTTCATTCCTTTTTGCAGTACATAATTTAAATGCTGAATGTCGTCCAGATTTACTTTCTTCAAATTCACAGGTTCATAGTTCGTAGAATTTTGTTGCTGATTTTCAGGTAAATGGGGTAATGCTATTACAGGTAAAGGTTTGTTTTTCTTGAACATGGAGTAATAACGTTGTCCTCGGATTTCTATTCCTTCTATGGATACTATACATCTATCTGGTATGGTTAGTATGTATGTTCCTCGTATCTGCCCATGGATGATGTTACTATCACAGTTTTGAGAGATAATTTTGTTAAACTTGGAGAATAAAATCCAACTATTTGCTGTAATCTTCTGAAGTTTCAGGTCTTCCACGTCGACTGATCTAGGTAAACACGAAGATGGATTTGGACAATACGTCATCAGTTGTTCTATGCAGGTTTTATCGGCGTAAAGTGCGAGGTCGTCTTCAGTACACAGGTAATCTTTGTCTGTAACTTCTTTACACGGTTTGGCTATCGGTAAGTATTTTAATCCTTCTACGAGTAGGTAAGGAAAGTCAGGGATTATAATATAGGTTAGGTTTATGGAGTTATAGAATATGGGAAGGGAATACAATTTAAAATAATTATATGTAACATTGTCAACTAAAGGTATATCTATAATAAATCTTATAACATTATTAGTAATGTAAGTTTTTACAGAGAAAGTTTCTTCCAGGTTAATCAGATTTTGTTCATTTACGGTAAACATTAAATTATCATGTTGAGCTATTTCTAATAGTAATTCTAATAATTGATTTGGGTTTAAAATACTCTTATGGAGAACTGATACTTTACTGAGCGCTAGAGCAGTTTCTATTTCACTAAGTTGAATATACATGGTTCGAAAGTTAGCAACGAACATGTTTAGAATACCAATAAGATATGTAACATAACCGAGTTGATTTTCTTTAACAGAGAGGTCACTAAGTTTTGTTTCAATTCGTACAAGACGCTCATTCATAAGTTGCGTATTTTCATCAATAATTTTTGTGGAATTTAGAAAATGGTCTAACATTTCAGATACTATGGTGATTTTATTGGAGACTTCCTGTTCGTGGGTTTGTATACTTGCAATAAGTTTATCATATTTAACGGCATCGTCGTAATCTAAATTTCCTGTAATTAACTTGATAATTGAACCGATTGGATTAATGAGTCCTCGTTTTACTTTTCTTGAGGGGCTCAGTTGTTGGAATTTCTCAATTGTTTCATCGCGTAAGTACTGTACTAATTGTTCTAATTCCTTAATTTCAAACTGATAAAAACTATTATTGCTATAACGATTAGTAATATCATTCAATTCCGAATATTTTTCAATGTTGAATAAAATATCGCGTTCGAAACCTTCTAAATCTATTGTTTTTATAATGGACCACTGATCGCGTTGTAAAAATGCTTGACCTTGTTGAAAAGGTAAGATTCCCGGATTTTGTTTAATTTCCACCAGTTGAAGTCCCTGGCTGGGGAGAGTTTGACCTAGGAGCCGTTGCGTTATCGACGTCCATATCAGTAGGTTCAACCACCTCGTCCACCACCTGCGAAGGACGTTTCACATTTTTAATTGGTACCTTCGTATCGCGGTCGTTTACTTTAATAGGTAAAATATTACGTTCTGCTTTGCCCGTGACTATAGCCTTTTGATATTTAGGTTTGTCTTTAGATTGTCGCTTATTAACTGCTTTGGCGAATACGGTTTGTCCTACTTTTAATTCAGGGCCTATCTCTCCACCTCGTTTATCGATTACCTTTTTCTTTAATTTTACTGCATTTTCCGATAAATGTTTATATAATTCGTGAGTTCTTTTTCTATGATCTTTAATAAGTTGTTGTTGATAATTTTTCTGGAAATCTGTATCAAATGTTGTATTTAGTTCGGTATGACCGAAAACTACCTCAAATGGTGTTAAGTCAGTAGTACTATGGATGGTGTTGTTATATGCCATAACTGCGTATGTCATAACTGTGGCGGCATCGGTATATTTTCTTTCGTACTTAGCTATTCGATATATTTCTATTAAAGTGGAATGGAAACGCTCAACCAATCCCATGGAATTCGGGTTATTTGGCGTCCCAATATGCAATGTTATTTTGTGTAAATCTGTTAGTTCTTTAATTAAAGCATTATTAAATTCGGTTCCAGGATCTGAACTAATTTTTTGTGGTGTTCCATAAAAAGAGAAATATTTAACTAGTGCTCTAACAATTTCTGGTGTTGATCTGGATGGGATTTCTATTGCCTGACCTAATTTACTAAAAGCATCGATAATTGTTAGATATGTTTTTGATTCAATTGAAAATGTATCTATGAATATTTCCTGGAATGGTGCATTTTGCGTTTGTGTTAATTGTAAAACTGGTTTGATGGGCTTTCTATCATATTTAGAAACTTTACATTGTTCGCAAGAGTTGATGACTGCTGTCACCATTTCATGCATGTTTTGCCAAAAGTAATTTCTTTTAATTCTTTTAACTGTTTCAGTAATTCCACGATGGCATGTTTTTCCATCATGTATTTTATTAATTATTGCTCTTTGTTCCTGCTCATCTTCTACGTAAACTACGCGTTCAGTACATTCAATAAAATTAACAGTGCCCTTTTTAAATAATTCTATAATGATTTTACTAAATCGTTTCCTATGTTCTGGGTGTTCAAAGTAAATAAAATGCTTGATTTTAGGCTTAATGTATTGTTTCAGAAAATCTTTTATTATTTGGTCGTTTTGTAACGGTAGGAAAACTTCTAAAACTTTTTGTTTATCGCGGGATACATCGGTCACTTGCATATCTTGACTAAATTTGTAAAATACTAATATCTGATTTGGTTTTGTATCGATTGCTTCATGTAATATTGGTATACCTAAAGATTCTGTTTCTTGTGCAGAATGTACAGTTTGAATACTACTTGAATTATCGGAACGAACTGGATAGTTAGTTGGATCGATATCTATATCTGAACTAATTGAAGCTGTTTCCTCAGAATCGGAAATAGTTATGGTGTCTGAGTTATCGATCTCCTGTTTTGTTAAATTAGACGATTTTTCTTCATTATCGTCCACGTTAACAATCATGGAATCGTTATCCTCATTACCTAATGCATTGAATTGGAGGCGTGATAACGCATCCGCATTTGCGTTCTGTTTTCCACTTTTATGGATAATATTAAAATCATATTCCTGTAAACGTAAACGCCAACGTGTTAATTTACTATTTAATTCTTTTAAATTGCTAAGCCATATCAAAGGTCTATGGTCTGTATATACTGTGAACTTGTTACCGTATAGATATGGTCGAAAGTGTTTTGTGGCCCAAACAATAGCCAGCAACTCACGTTCGATCGCACTATATTTCTTTTCTGTATCTGTTAACGTACGACTAGCGTATGCCACAGGCTTATCGCTGCCTATACAGCCTTGTGACAATACTGCGCCGAGCGCTACTTCAGATGCATCTGTTGTTAGAATGAATGGCTTGCTCATATCTGGATATTGTAAAATTGGAGCATTTATCAAAAGTTCTTTACATTTCTGAAATGCTTCTGTATATTTGTCGTCTATAATTACCTTTTTGCCCTTTTTTAGACATGCAGTTAAAGGTTGACATATTTTTGAAAAGTCTTTTACAAAACGTCTGTAATATCCTATGAATCCTAAAAATCGTTTTATTTCAGTCTGTGTCTGCGGAATCGGATAATCCATAACTACTTTAATTTTGTCGTCGTTAGGTTTCAGTCCGTCTTTTGTCAATGTATGTCCTAAATACTGTACTTCCTTTCTAAGGAATTCGGATTTATCTAATTGCACTTTCAAGTTAGTCTGTCTTAGTCGATCAAATACTGTACGTAATTTCTGAAGGTGTTCTTTTAGTCCATTCGAGTAAATTAAAATGTCATCTAGGTAAACAAGGCAATGTATTCCTTGTAATCCTCTCAGCACGTTATTCATCGTTCGTTGAAACGTTGCCGGAGCTGTCTTCAGACCAAATGGCATTCTAAGGAACTCATAATGACCATTTTGTGTAGAAAACGCGGTTTTTTCTCTATCTGATTCTGTAATTTCAATTTGATGGTATCCAGAAGCTAAATCTAATGTTGTAAAGTAATTGCTTTTACCTAATTTGTCAAATAAGTCACATATGTTCGGAAGTGGAAATCTGTCGTCAATAGTAATCTCGTTTAAACGTCGGTAGTCTATGACCATTCTATATTTTATTTCACCTGAAGCATCTAATTTCTTGGGAACTAAGTGGACAGGGGCACTCCATGGAGAATGCGACTCTTGTATTACGTTATCTTGCAATAATTTTTCTACTTGATCTAATATTTCCTGTGCTTGAGCTGGTGCCTGTCTATAAGGTTTTATATAAATTGGATCTTCATTTACGGTTCTGATTTGGTGTTTAACCTGATTGGTAAAGGTAAGTGGTATGTTTTCGCAATAAAATATATCTTTATATTCCTCACATAGACGAGTGATTTCTCTTCGCTCTTCTATGTTGAGATGGTCTAAACGAAGCTTATTTAAGTTGTCGGTCAATAAGGTGTCTGTCTCTACGTTTGTATAGTCATCGTTATAGTTAGTCTGAATTTCGTCATAAAATTGTGATACCTTGAAGGGTGCTGTAATAACTAATTCTAGCAAATTGTTTGTTGCATTTTGTATGATGGTTTCAGCAAAATAATTTTTACAAGAAACTAAGGCAGTAGGCATACGAACGTCTTTACAAAACTCTTTAAATTCGATAATTGCATCGCCGTTTTCCTGATTGACGGGTAGTTTAACGCGATGTTCAGATCGTGGTTCTAATATAATTTTGTAATCACTTTTATATACTATTGGAATATTTGTTTTGTCTGTTTGTAACATCATATGGTTATAGGAAATATTTGCTTTAAGACGGGACAAAAGATCACAACCGATTACTCCATCGTATCTTTTATCTACATCGTATATATAAAATTTATGTGTAAATGGTTCCTTAAAAATTGAAAAAAGTGGAATATTAACTACGTCATTGTGAACACTGGATGCATGCGTACTAGTTACCATAAACGGTTCGTAGCATCTATAGTTATTGAAGTATTCATTAGCCTTAGATGTACTAACAAAAGAACGTGTGCTTCCAGAGTCTAACATAAACTTAGCATCTATATCAGGTACATATATATAAGGTAATTTAAGAGTATTGTCTGAATTTATTTCGATTACCTCGGGCTGGTTTGGAGGCAATTTACTTGAAAATTTTCCATAGAATCTACTTTTTCCTGATTATTTTCTAATTGTGGATTATCATTACATTCATTTTCACAAGAATCGGGATATTGTTCTGCATATGCATGCATATTTTCATTATAATAAGCATACATGTTTTCATCAAATTCGGTTTCGCAATAATAGGGGTTATTATAATAATCAGTCTCATCAGTAGATATTTCATTTACTGGAAACTGTTGCGGTTTTACGGGTGCGGTTCTCATTGAAACGTCATTAGAGAAATTAGGAGGACGGTAACCTTGATATTGTTGCTGAGGCCTATATCCGAATTGACCTGGCTGTGGTCTAAAACCTTGTGTTTGAGGTCTATAGCCGAATTGACCTGTTTGCGGACGGAAGCCAGTTGGTTGAAATTGTGTGTTTGCATTAAATTGGGGTCTCGCACCAAACTGTGGTTTTGTAAAATTATTAAATTGTGGTGCTGTTGGTCGCGGTTGGTTAAATGCATTTGTATTTAAAGGTCGATTACCAAAATACTGATTTGGTCGGAAAAGATTATTGGAATTTCCCGGAATGCCGAATTTAAATTGATTTGGCGGAAGTGTCGGAATACCAAATTTAAATTGAGCATTCTGCGGAATTGGCGGTTTAAATATATTTTGTTGAGTGCTTGATGGTCTATTTTGGAGCATCTTTGATCGAAGGTTATACTGTTCCTGGAAATTAACCTCTTCTAAAACGAAACTTAATGCCTCTTCTAGGGTGGTCGGATTTTTAATTCTAACTATTCGCACCATGTGTTCGGGTAAATTGTACAAGAAAACGTTTAGGGAAGTATGATCATAAATAATTCGTTTTGCTTCTTTTAAAGTAGCTGACGGATTCTGATTAACTTTTGAAATAAGAATTGCTCTCACGTCCTGGATTCTACCACAAAATTCTAGATATGATTCACTGTTTCTAATTTTTAATGTTTCTAATTCGATCGCTACACATTCCTCACTTCGCGGGTCTCCGAAATGTTGAATTAAAATTTCCTTTATTTCATCATAAGTCTCAAATTCGCCTCGCTCGCTGATCAGAGCAGCGGCTTTCCCGGTTAATTTGCTAGTTACTGACTGAATAAGAAAATCGTTAACGTTTGCTGCACCTTGGTATTTGGCTATAACGAATTCACATTTCCTTAAGAACAAACTTAAAGTTTTTGTGTTCCCGTTATATTCAGGTATAAGGTTTAGCATTTCGCGAGGGATGTGTGGTGTCGGATAAACTAGTTCGTCTTCCATTGTAGATAAAATGTAAAAATATAGTTTGTATAACACAAGCTTAGAATAAGGTAGCTAATATAAAGTAACCGCGAGATTCTATCGCGTAGTACTTTATCTAAATCTAATTAAAATATGACTTTTTTTAAAATTAATTTGCGAGATTTTATCGCCTATTATCTAATTAAAATAATATTTAAAACAAATCGCGAGATTTTATCGCCTATTATCTAATTAAAATAATATTCAAAGCAAATCGCGAGATTTTATCGCGTAGATACCTTAAATGTTTAACTTAAATTCGTTTACTTTATATTCACTTTTCAAAATTAATTTTCACAATAACACTTTCTTAAATCTAACACTAGGATAAAGGATAGGAAAGGATGTAGAAGAATTTTACAACTTACATGCCAGTCTGCACCTTATTTTCGCACATTACCGATTTTAGGTAAATTACTCCCGTTAACAAATTTATTTGGTTCGAGGATAGCCTATCCCGGTGTTGAAACACACGAACTGCTGCACACACGCGAACTTCAGCGACGATTTCGGATTTTACGAAGCTTCGAAACTGTTTTCCCGGTTTTTCCACGATGTTAGCGTACTTTTCCGAGAGTTTTCCGCGTATGACAAACAGTCAGCTATCCTACCGGCTGCGCCAGTTAACTTTCCGGAGCGTGGAAATATCTTTTTAAAAACTAACTTAAACACGAGTGAGTCCAACAGAGTTGGATGTCGAACTGCCCGATCTACGGTATTAAATAATAAAGAAATAAAATGTTGCATCATCTTAATTCTAAGGATCGACAGATTGCTTACAGTGCGTCTGTCATCCTTCCTGTCCGAGGCATTTCACAGAATACTGTTACAATGTAGTTACATTGTGTTGACTGTGAAGTGCTTCGTCAGTAGTTCTTACAATATAACTACCTATTTCAAACCAAATTTAATGCATTCGGAATACAATGTAAATACTAGTATTAAACACATTCATTATGAAAACTTTCTCGCAAATAAAATTTCTAATATTGAAATAGAGTAACTGATTTAGCAAAGTAGGTATGTACTTATATTACTATTAAACTTTTAATTAAGTAATTCAAAATAAAAAAATTCAAAGCATAAGACAAACCGCCGGTTTCTGAAACGCCAATCAAAATTAAAATTAGCTAACAGACTGTCACAATTAATTCCCAATTAATTCCCAATTAAAAGCACCTTGGGTTTCTGAAACGAAAATATCTCACAATTGGGTTTAGATTTGTATGGGCACTGACAGACTGTTAACAGACTGTTGACAGTCTGTCACATTTTTCTTTCAGAAACCCAAACTACAATTAATTGGAGATCAATTGGGAATTATGAAATTTTAATTTTAATTGTCGTTTCGGAAACCGGGTGTAAGTATATCATTACAGTCATACATTTAGGTAAGTAGGTACATTTCGTTCATTTTTATAACGAAAAGCCAAAAAGACTTTAATCGAAGTAACGAAGAAATGATTCGAAGAAGTGTGTGTTTTTGACTATATTTTTTTATTTATTTTTTTAGCACCAACTTATTTTTAACACGTAACGGCAATATCTTTTAAAAATATTCTAAGCTAAAAATTCCCGTGAATACCTATGTAGGTACTTGAGATCCAACACTAAAGTTTATTTATTTTGATCATAATGCAGTTTTAATAGAAGTTATCCTTTTTGTAAAATCATATTATTTAAAATGTTAGTGTTTATCTTTACATAGCATACTAATATTATAAAGTTGAAGAGTTTGTTTGTTTTAACGCGCTTATCTCAGAAACTACTGCTGGATAGTCCATTTATCAAGGAAGGCTTTCGGCTATATTTATCCTGACATTCCCAAGGGAACCACGCGGGTAAAACCACGAGGATCCGCTAGTAATCTAATACATTATATAAAAATCTCGTGTCAAAGTGTTTGTTATCGAACTCCTCCGAAACGGCTTGACCGATTTTTATGTTTTTTTTTATATATTTGGTAGATCTAAGAATTGGTCGTAGGACTCGTAGGCAATTTTTTATCTCGAGATTTTTTACACGAGAGCGTAACCCCGGGGTGCAGCTAGTAATATTACAGTAAAAATTATTTATATAACTATTTTTATCACCCTATTAAATAACACATAAATAATAATGTTCTTAATGGTATTGCTGTTTAAAAAGCAGTTTCTTAAAAGATTCTGAAAGAAACTCTTGTAAACCTAAGGCTACATAACACATAAATAATAATGTTCTTAATGGTATTGCTGTTTAAAAAGCAGTTTCTTAAAAGATTCTGAAAGAAACTCTTGTAAACCTAAGGCTACATAACACATAAATAATAATGTTCTTAATGGTATTGCTGTTTAAAAAGCAGTTTCTTAAAAGGTTCTGAAAGAAACTCTTGTAAACCTAAGGCTACATTAATTGAATGTAAGTAATATTTTAAAATTTTATTAGTCTAGTAGGTAAAACAAGAATAAAGAAGATGTATTTATATTTCAATAAACACATTGTACCTACATCTTTCCGTGTTCTGTGCATTTTACATAATAGAAAGTTGATTAAGTACTGATTTATTTTATCTGCAGCCTGCACATACAAACATGATAATTAGGTATTTGACTGAAATTTTTTTTAGACTTAAAATGTTAATTTAATTTGTAGCAACACAACATAGGTATTTATTTTCAAATATCTTGCATATTTTCAGCGATATAGACCATCAAACTTTCTAATTAGACAAGGAGAGCGCTATAGAAACGTGACGTCACATTTCTATAGCGCGCCATAGAAAATTTCGTTTTAGAAAGAGATAGCTAGAGTCACAATTAAGTAGCTCATAATTAGCTTGTTATAATACAGATTGAATTCCTTTTTTCACATTTGTTATTCAATAATGTTATATTCTGAATGTCATAATTAAATATCTACATTTCAACAACAGTCAAATACCCAATTATGAAAAACAAATGAACATTGAAACAAGAGAAACAAAAAAGAGCTCATATCGTCATATCCAACCCAGCCGTGTTTCAACTCGAATATCACATGCCCAGTCATTTGATTTGTTTGTCGTTGATACTGACAAAGTAATTTAGTTAAATTCTTCGATAGACATTGACAAATAACTCACGATCACAAACAAACGAGATTGAATCGTATTAGGGTACTGTATTTTGTTTTCTTTGTATTGAATGAGTTAGGAGTATCTTTATCGAATAGTGTGTCAATGGGGCTAATGTAAAATAAATCACAGTTACCGAATAATAGTAACTGAAAGAAAGCCATTTATCACTGAAGTTGGAACGTAGTTTAGTAATAGTAGGACTAACCGCCTCTGTGGTCTAGTGGTTTACGCCACCGGTTTCAGACCCAGAGGTCCCGGACTCGATTCCCAGTGGGGGTACATATTCAGCCTTATCATCACTTAACATGGTGCGATGATTGTTGATTTTTAGTCGACTAATAGTTTAGGACGAATCGCCCGTACCTATGTGGTTGTGGTACAGCGTAGTAACTCTGGGCTCATCCAGGGCTTAATGGTAATACATTTCGTCGATTAAATTCTCGTTGTGGCTCCAGCGGGCCGATCGCCGTAATAGGGTATTTTACTGTTGTTGAAATGTAGATATTTAATGATGACGTTAAAAAATATTGCAATTAAGAATACCAAATGTGAAAAAATAATTTGAATCTGTTTTATAATAAAAGAATTATAGTCTGTTTGATTTTGACTATAGCTGTCTCTTTCTAAAACGAAATCTTCTATGGCGTGACTATGACGCTACTAACCCACTGACGTCACTAAGATAGCGTCCTGTCCTTGTCTAATTATAAAGTTTGAAGTCCTATATCTTTGAAAATATTCAAGATAATTCAAAATGAAAACTTGTTTTGTGTAGCTAATATTTCGAAAAGCATTATAAAGAAATAAAAAAAATTAGTAAAATACCGTATTCTATGCAGCGCTTCTTGATAACGTTTGCGCCTTGACGTTTGACTTCGTATTGCCGTAATGACAAAACGACGCACACGTCACGCAAACCTATAGTCCCACACTCCGTATGTTCCGGTGACATCCGTGACAGAGGAGCCACTTGCAATACGAAATCAGCTGTCAAAATAGACTGTCGTATGAAAACTGTTTTAGTTCCAAAGATTATCACCGGAAAAGAAAACGTTGTCGCACTGGTGCGTATCAAAAACGGTATTGCACTATTTGCACTTCTGGAGGCCTTTACTCAGTAATGAGAACCGTGAAATAAAATATATACCTACTAAAGTTGTAATTTTGATTAGATTTTAAGATAAATGAAATGTTTTAATTTTAGTTTATTTAAAAAAAAGCATGTAACTATTCATTGGTTTAAGGCGATACTCGGAAAAATTATGCTAAAGCGAGATAGCAATGAGAAAACGACGCGCGCGGGAGCGAGAACGATTTTGCCGATTACGCCAAAAAAACACAAAATCACTTCGTATTCAAAAACTATAGCGAGTTTAAAAAAATGCTTCTATACGATCCTAAATATTATTGGTTTCCACTAATTAAACCAATTTTCAAAAGTATATGTATCCCCATTTAAGAATAATCTTGATATTTCTTATTTTTTAGAGGTATTTTCGAAAATAAAAAGTGTCGAGCCAAAATCATAAAATCGTGTTTTTGAAACTATACGATTCTAGATAAAGGTATGAAGAAATATATATCTTATTACCAGATTTGTAACAACTGTAACCGTCCTATAGTTTTAAATCAACAAGTCCATACTTTTTCCGAGTAGCGCCTTAATAAAAGGCTATAATCTCAATTTCAATGTGCTTTATTATCTCGATCGCTTCCAGAATTTATGACAACAGGCATAACCCATCTGCTCCATAAATCTGGTAGTACTGCGGACCCCAAAAACTATAGACCTATCACCTGTCTACCAACAATTTATAAAATTCTTACGTCCATTTTGAGGTCGAAGATTAATAAACACATTGATCAAAATTCTATTATGTTCGCCTCTCAAAATGGATGTAGGAATAAGGCCCGTGGTACTAAGGAGCTACTCCTCATTGACATGGCTATTAACCAACAGGTTCGTCGAAGCCGAAAGAACCTATCGACTTCCTGGATAGATTATAAGAAGGCCTATGATTCCGTGCCGCATTCGTGGCTCATGAGGGTGCTGGAGTTGTATAAAATAAATACAACTCTACGCACTTTTAATTTTGTCTATGCTTAACTATTTTTTTTTATCAGCCCTGGCCCCTAAGGCATAAGTTATAAATATAATTAAGTGTAAATGTGCTTGTACAAATTGTTTTTTTTTTATTTCATCTGGTATTGGTATCTTTAAGAAAACGTTACTCGCACAGGCCCTGCCAGAATAACAGCGTTGTTGTGGGATGAGATGACATCTCACCCTGCAGCAACATTATGCTGAGGCAGGGTCCTGATTGGCCCATCACAGCCACTGTTTTAAACTGTGTTTTGTTTAATTTTTTGTTGTTTTGAGTTTTTACAGTGTTTTTTTTTATATTTTTTTTATTTGTGTATTTTGTAATGTATTTTATTTTTTTTGGTTTTGTAACTTGTGAAAGTTTGTGATGTGTCAATAAATGTCTTTCTTTCTTTCTTTCTTTCTTTCTTTCTTTTTTTCTTTCTTTCTTGATATCGTGCATGCGAAAATGGAGAACGGTCCTTTTCTATCCAGGATCTCGACGGATTCTAGGTCAGGGCGATCCTATAAAAATAGAGCGAGGTATCTTCCAGGGTGACGGTTTCAGTCCATTGTGGTTCTGTCTGGCCTTGAACCCTCTGAGTTCACTTCTCGAGAGTTCAGGGTTAGGCTATCGTTTACGGAGAAATGGTCAAGTTATATCACACCTGCTGTACATGGATGACCTGAAACTATTTGCCCATAGCAGTTCTCATTTGACAGCGTTACTGAAGGTTACTGAAGCTTTCAGTAATGCCATTAAAATGGAATTTGGTGTGGACAAATGTGCAGTCATGCATGTAAAGCGTGGTCAGATAATGGAATCTACGGGTATACAACTCTCGGATTCTATTTATCTTAGATCTCTCTCCGTAAACGAAACCTATACATATTTAGGTATGTCACAGGCATTAGGCATCAACGATGCTGACATGAAACAGTCGTTGCGTGAGCGTTTCTTGGGGCGCCTTTCAAAAGTCCTTAAAAGTCCTTTGTCTGGCGGAAACAAGGTTCGCGCATACAATGGATGGGTCATGTCGGTACTGATGTATTCCTTTGGCATACTTAAATGGACTCAAACTGAACTGGATGCCCTGGATAGAAAAGTTCGTACATTGCTAACAGCACACCGCATACATCACCCACGTTCATCGACCATGAGATTGTATATCCCACGGAAGTGCGGTGGTCGTGGCTTCTTAAATGCTAAGACATTGCATAACCGCGAGATATGCAATCTTAGGGAGTATTTTCTCCAAGTCGATATGGGGTCTCATAGAGATGTAGTTGCTGTTGATAATGGACTGACTCCTCTATTTTTAGCAAAAGAAAACTGGCGCCAACCTGTAGTACTTAGTACGTCTGACCGCAGCACTGTGTGGCAAAGCAAGGAGTTACATGGCAGATTCTACCGGGCTCTCCATGGGCCCGACGTAGATTTATTAGCCTCAGTATCCTGGCTCCGTTTCGGTGATCTTTTTGGTGAAACCGAAGGTTTTGTCTGTGCAATTATGGATGAGGTTGTGATGACGAATAACTACCGAAAGTATATCCTAAGGGATGGCACAGTGGATATTTGCCGAGCGTGCCATCGTCCGGGTGAATCCCTTAGGCATATAATCTCCGGTTGTTCTCGTCTCGCAAACGGCGAGTATTTGCATAGACATAACCAAGTAGCCAGGATAATACACCAACAACTTGCTCTGAAACATAGTCTTGTGGCATCCGAGGTGCCGTACTACAGGTATGCACCAGAACAGGTCCTTGAAAATAGCCATGCCACATTATATTGGGATCGATCTATCATTACAGACAGGACTATTGTAGCTAATAAGCATGATATTGTATTGATAGATCGACACGAACGCCGCGCAATAATTGTTGATGTCACTGTTCCCCATGACGACAACCTTGTGAAAGCTGAAAAAGATAAAGAAAACAAATACCTTGATTTAGCTCACGAGATTGTTGACATGTGGGACATTGATTCAGCAATTATTGTTCCGATAGTCATATCTGCTCATGGTCTGATAGCCAAGAGCCTCGATAAACACCTTAAGAGGCTTGCGTTAGGTGGATGGATCGGGAGTCAGATGCAGAAGGCAGTACTTCTGGACACGGCCCGTATAGTGAGAAGGTTCCTGTCTCTGGATCCTTAACCATCGGTAGCCGGGACCCTGATCTTGCTACCGTTGGGGAACTGCATTTTTGTATTTTTAAATGTTATAGTTTTTAGTGTTATACATTGTAAAAAATTCATATTTAGAAATATAATTTTGTAAGTATTTAAAATGTAATAAAGGGAATAATAATAATAATGAAAACTGTTTTAGTTCCAAAGATTATCGCCGGAAAAGAAAACGTTGTTGCACTGGTGCGTATCAAAAACGGTATTGCACTATTTGCACTTCGCGTGAACGTCAACTGCACGTACACCTGACTTGCGTCATAAGATTATCGCGATCGGCGCGCTGTGCTATAACGATCGACCGACAGTTTAGTCATAAGTGCGCGTTGTTACGGGGTGGATCAGGAGTTTGTTTTTAAAAAAAACTATTTAATTCACACTAGAAGTATATTAGGAGAAAACAATAGAAAATGTCTAGGCCCGACGAATGTCCAATCCGAACTGAAGCTAAATCGAATAAATTAGAAAAAGGTGACGAGTAGGTTTCCTATTGCATTGACGTAAATGCAATGGGAAACTCAGCAATTTTATTTTATATTGTAGCCAATGTAAATACCGATATAACAACCCCCCCGTTAAGATCACATCTTAAAGTGATGAGAGATTCAATGAGATGAACGCGACCATTGGACTTCCGTTTGACCGAACGTAAAACTAAAACATTACAGAAAATAGAATTAAGTACAGCATAGAACTTATAACTAATTTCTTATCTCTAAAAATATTTATTAGTTACTTTACTGGACATAGAAAAGAACCGAAGTCTTATCGAAACTAGCATTGAAATGATAAGAAGATTTTATAATGTTTACTTAACATTCATATAAAGAAATAGCAAGACATAGTATGATAAAGTGTAGGACATAGTATAAGATATAGTATACGAAATTGTATAAGAAATAGTAGCAACGAATTGGCATTATTATTAATATTATTGACAAAAGATAACGACATCTTAGTCGTTAGTACAAACTAGCAAAGATAAGAATATATTTAAGTTTAATTACATTGTTTTCGTCATTACGAAATTTCTCCTTAATGGAGTTGGAGTCACGGGAGATTCTTCCGGCTCCGAATCATTCTTATAAAGGACCAGGGATGCTGGCCGATTACTTTGGACCTTGGAGTTGTTACACTGGTTAAATATTTGTATACAACAGTTTGACTTACAAAGGTCTATCTTCTTGCGGCATTTATATAATAAGTATTAAAAATATAACACTAGTAATTAAGCTAACAGAAAGGTAATGAGTGCTATATGTCTCAAAGTGAGATGGGCTCTCGATTTTGTTTAGTTCCTCTTCCATCGAATGAAGATGGATGCTGGCATGCAGTAAGGAATCGAGATTGCCTACGTTAGTTAGTTTAGAATAAGGAAGTTTGCTAAAAGTTTTGTTTATCTTAGAATGCTCGCAACAGTCATCTAGTAGAATATTAAAGTTAGACATTATATTAGTTACGTTACCGAGTGACGTTTCGCCAACAGCGGTGAACTGTAAAGTTTTATAAAATGCTTTGCAACACCTAGGTAAACATAAGATGCCGGTTCCAAATAAGATAACATCTATGTTAACATCATTCTTATGACAAGTTATATGACATTTACCTGGCTCTGATTGCACAAAGATCCAGCGATTATAACTTAGCTTATGAAATACATCGATAGAGCCGTGAATCATTTTAGTAACGCACGTGTCCGGGAGTTTGCTCACTACGTCACTTAGTAGAGTCGTCTCGCACGTTGGGTTGGCGATCACTGAAAACATATTCACAAGCACACACACATAGCACTTCTCACTTATAATATAAGTTTGCATTGGCCGATGTCTTTTATTAGTGAGTAAAACATATTATTACGATCACCTGTTATCGCTACGTATGGGCTAGTCGGCTCAATAAGTACGAATGTGTCGGGTTTCGATACTTCGTAAGGGACTGGTAATGGGATAATGTTATAAAGGTTGTAGGTTTGAGGTAGGACTAGGGTATTTTTAAGTACAAATACAATCTTATTTTCGAAATAGTAACAAACTAACTTAGAGGTGTCTGTTATTTCTTGAATATTATGTAAAGTTAAAGATACAGGTAGTTCATAGTGGCTAGGAAGCTTATTTCTATGCTTATCTAACTCGTTGTATAATTGATGAGGACTTAGTACTGTCGGGTGCAAAACGTTTAACTTCGCGAATAAAATACCGTTGTTTATGTCATCGATTTCAAAAGACAAAGTTAAAATAATTGCTTCTAAAGAGTTAAATAGAGAACTAATTTGTGATTTAATTTCGAGTTTATCATTTGTGTTCGTGACTGTCTCTAAGATTTTATGTATTGCCTCCATGTTTTGCAAAAGGCTCTTTTCGTTATGGTCAACCTTGGACATAGAATTGTTAAAAGATGTAATAGTTGATTTTATCACGTGAATATTATCTTTCATCAATTGGGCTAAATGTTTTTCATCCGACTGTACGTGGTTAATGGCTTTCGAGAATTTTACAGCATCTTCAGAATCTAACGTGCCAATGATAGTTTTAAGGAGTGACCCTCCGAAATCGAAGATACCTCTTTTTACACGTTTATTAGAATTATCGTTATCAAGTAAATAAGAAATAGAAGAGAATTTATTAACGTTACTAAGATGCTGGTTTTTAAAGCAGCTAATGAGTTAAGACAATCAATTTTTATTTTAGAAGACGTTAACGAGTTACAAAATAAGTTTAGCTTTTCGAATAAGAATTCTATTTTATCTAGACTAGGTTGAATATGACTTATATCTAAGTACGCGATAACATTCCAGTTACTGTTTGTGAACTTAACATCTAAAAGCTTATCAAAATACAGGCCTGGACTACTTTTAATAGGTGAGACATACTAGGCCTTGATAAGCGGCGACAGCGCCGATCTGGAATAGAATTAAGAATAACTTATTTTACGATATGAACCTAGCTGTATTATAGTTATAGTAATCGTTATCTTCACGACGTATTATATTGCTAAGACGTGTTTAGTTTAATACTAGTTAGATTATCTACTTAAGCCTATGACGTATGTTTCTATGACGTATGAGATTAGGTACTATGACGTATGGTCGCTAGCCAGTTTTATCTCGTCATAGTGGTGACGTACGTGCTTACGGTTGATTTGCAACGTCACAGTATGATTGCCATTCAACTTAATTATTTTAAATGGACCTTTCCATATAGGTGATAAGGCTTTACCCACCAATCCGCACTGAGCCCGCGTGGTGGGTCATGGCTCATTCTCCTTATTCATCCATAAGGAAGGCCAGTGCCCCAGCAGTGGGGACATTAAATGGCTGATGATGATGATAAGGCCTTATTTTGCTTGTGATATCAACGGACATATACCATATCACCAGCGCTATAAGCTTTAGGTTTAGTTTTGTGATCGTAATAGTTTTTAGATTTTTCCTTGGACAATTGTATGTTCTGGAGAGCCTTTTGGCGGCTATAATATAGTCGGTGATTTAGAGCTCTGACGTAATCGGTATACGTATTGTTTTCTAAGGTGTCGATACTGGAAGGAATATAAGGTTTGAACCTGAATAATATTTCGAAAGGGGAATAACCAGTAGTAGTATGGACGTTGGTGTTATAGGCTATCATAGCACTTGGGATGTAAAGGTCCCAGGTGTTTTGATTTTCGCCTATGTATGACCTAAGGTATTCCTTGAGGGTGGAGTGGCTTCTTTCGAGCGCGCCGCAGGTTTGAGGGTGATATGGGGATGCGTAAACATGCTTTATACTAAAGAGTTTTTCCAATTGTTTAAACAGATCTGAACAAAAGTTAGTGCCTTGGTCTGAGATTACTATTTTAGGTATTCCCATGTGTGAAATATAATTAACGAATACTTTGGCTGTTTCCTCAGCCGAGCACGATTGCATGGGATAAGCTTGGGAGAATTTGGTGAGATCGTCTTGTACGGTAAGTAAAAATTTATATTTATGTTCGTATGTTTCAGGAAGTGGACCGACTAAATCGAGAAAAATCTTTTCATTGGGACGAGAGGCTGTGGAAGTAATTATCATTGGAGCCCGATTTGTTTGCCTTAAGGGCTTGTTAATTTGACAAGAGCGACAATTTTTTACGTAATCTTCAATATCTTGTCGCATATTTTTCCACCAGAACTGAGACTTAATTCTCTCAAACATGCGAGAGATACCGGGGTGACCCGCGAGAGGTGAATCATGGTTATCCTTAAGGATCTGCTTAACTTCGTCCGGCGTTGGGTATTTTATAGAATTATGATAGATGTTCACCTTTATATTAGTAGTGTGAAAGAGGAATGCAATAATATTATAAATTTTAGTAAACGATAATTTGGTGAAAGGATCTGTAAAATCTGACATGGCTACCTCCTTTACTTCAGGATACCAATATTTAACCATGTCACGATAGTCGCGTAGGAGATTAAATATATCTTTATACGTCATTTCGTCGAAGTGATTTAGTTTAACAAATAAGTGTGTAAATACGTGTTTTTCGCTAGAAGTTGAATAATAGGTATAAAGTTCGCGTTCGATAGTTCGAATGTCAGGAGTACTTGTAGATGCGTCTATGACGTCACTACAGTATGGTATAGATTCGTCTAAGTCAATTGATGTAGGATACGCGATTAACTTGATTTTAGTTTTCAATAAGGACTCATTATGTTCCTGAATGACGGTGTCAAAGGAGACACCGGGTTGTTTTGATATTTGAAGGAATTGTTCGTAAGTTTCGGATATAGAAGGAAGGCTATGCGGATCGGCGTCGTTATCGGGAGACAGAGTAGGGTTACAAATAATAGAATTAGAATCGGTGTTATCATCAAGAACTTTTACAGGGAAACGAGATAAAGCGTCGGCGTTCGCGTTTAGTTTACCTTTCTTATATACAATTTCATAGTCGTATTCTTCGAGTTTTAAGCGCCATCTGATAAGCCTGGATCCCGGATCCTTAACATTAAATAACCACATAAGAGGCTTATGGTCTGTGATTATCTTAATTTTGCGGCCGTATAGGTAAGGTCGGAAAGTTTTGACACCGAAAAGAATAGCTAAAAGCTCCTTTTCTATAGTGGAGTAATTACCTTCAGCTTTGTTAAGAGTTCGCGACGCATATGATACTGGTTTATCCTTGCCGATTTCGCCTTGCGAAAGGATAGCGCCTATAGCGTAGTTTGACGCGTCAGTAGTTAATAAGAACGGTTGACTAAAATCGGGATATTGTAGTAACGGTGCTGTAGTTAACTTTTCTTTTAATAAGCAAAACGCGTGTTCTTGTACGTCTGACCATCGAAAGATAGCATCTTTTTTAAGGAGTGAAGTTAGCGGCTTAGTTATTTGTGAGAAATTATTTATGAAACGCCGATAATAGCCGACGAGGCCAGGATTTTATATCCTTTGGATTTTTAGGAGTTGGGAATTGACTAACCGCTTTTATTTTTTCGGGGTTTGGACACACACCCTTATCTGTGATAATGTGTCCGAGATAAGCGACTTCGCGCCGTAGAAATTCGCATTTATCTGGTTGGAGCTTAAGGTTGAATTTGCGCAATCTATCGAATACCGATTGGAGTTTAGTCATGTGACTATTTAGATCGGAACTATATATAATCACGTCATCAAGGTAAATATAAGCGTGAAGACCTTGAAGACCAGAGAGAGCGGTATTCATTAATTTTTGGAAGGTGGCAGGGGCGTTTTTTAGCCCAAACGGCATCCTAGTGAATTCGTAATGTCCGGCGACGTCGGAATTGGTGTTAACAGTGAATCTTGTTTTTGGTGCGTCCTTGGAGCTCATCTGTACTTGGTGGAAGCCACTAGAAAGGTCAAGGGTGGTGAAATATTTAGAGTGACCTAACTGGTCCAGGATGTCGGTGATGAGAGGCAGCGGATAGGTTTCGGAAACAGTCGACGTCGCCGGAAGCATCCATTTTATTAGGAACTACCCAAACAGGGGCGTTCCACGGCGAACTGGAAGGTCGGATTATGTTTTGGTCTAACATTTTACGGATCTGGGAATCTACTTCCTGTTTATGGCATTCAGGAAAGCGATATGATTTTACGTGAATAGGAGGCGCGTCTCCTGTATTAATTGTGTATTCGATTGCGTTAGTAAAGGATAGGGGCTCGCCTTCTAAGTGAAAGATATCAGTATAATGTGAGCAACAATCTAATAAAGCCTCCTTTTCTTCGTGATTTAAATGAGAGCAACGAATGAGGTCTAGTACGTTTTGTATTCTATCGGAATTAGTATAAGAAAGAGAATTTACGCATTGAAATGAATTTTCGTCGTCAGTATTTTTATTTCCGATAGGCGTTAATTTTACGTTATAGTCCTTGACCTCGATGTCAGTGTCTGTAGTATTTAAAATAGTGACGTTAATCATTTTATTCGGTTTTATATGAACGAGACAGTTAGCGACGTAAACACCTTCACTTATAATATGATCTAATAATAAACCTTCATTGTTTTGATAGAGCTCGGGCGAGTAATTAGATACTGCGCACTCGATAACTGCTTCGGCGCGAGCGGGAATGATATAAGTCGGCTGGACATAGTTTATTTCCAGACTTTGTCCGCAAATATTAAGTAATTTTGAATTATAGTCTATATTTGTTTTAAAATAGCTCAAAAAGTCACTACCAATAATGCCGTCATATTCAAGGCTGACGTCATCTTTGACTATATGAAATTAATAACTATATGTATTGTTATTTAAGATAAACTCTATTTGATCTGTTCCTAAGGTTTCGGAGCAATATTCAAGACTATTTATGCCTTTGATCTTTACTCTTTCGCGAGATAGATCGGGTGCTACGGACAAACTTGAACGTTTAATTAGACTTATACTTGCGCCCGTGTCGATAAGAAATTGTAAAGGTTGTTCCGCGGAATTAGTATTTAAATAGATATAAGGCAAAGACACTTTCTTCGAGGACGAGGTTATCTCGTATAAAGGTATATTATTTTCGTTACTAGGATTCTGTGATACAGAGATACTAAGATGATTATTTTCAAATTTATATTTTTTCTTAATTTGACCCAACGAAACAGGGACACTCGGCGGTGTGTGTTGGGATGTAGAGGGCTTAGAGTAATTGTCATAAGAGCTAGTATAACGTTTAGAGTAAGACTTAGTATCATGACATGTATTTTTATTAGATATAGTACTTGGTTTAGGATAAGAATTAGCATCATTTGATTTAGAATTATGTGTACATTCTGTACGACTCGGTATCTTTGACCGAGATGAATTAGGACTCAGAAGCTGTGCTTGCTGAGATGCATTTAAAGATTTAGGAAGATGACGACTCAACGATACAGCGGTTCCCGAAGGAAAGTGTTGAGATGTATTATTATTAGGACTCGGCGCCTTTTGCGTCCGAGATGCAAAATGACTCAGAGGCTGCTGTGCCTGCTGAGATGATTTAGGACTCAACGAAATAGAAACTCTCTTGAGAGCATGTTGAGATGAATTATTATTATAATAATATTTAGAATTAGAAAGGTAAGTGCCTTGACTTTGATGATTCGGAAAGCGACGGCACGGTTTCGGTTTCCGATTATTTAGTTTAAATTATTAGTAAAATCGTATGAAACGTGATCATGATCAGGCGACGGCGACGACGGTGCCGATAACGATTGCGGCTCGTGTGAAACGTGATGTAAGTTAGCCGGCCTGTTTGTATTATTAAACCTTTCGTTATTATATTTTCTTTTACGACATTGTGATATATCGTGGCCTTTATTTTTGCAGTACCTGCAGAATAAACCGTGGGACTGGGAATTTTCATTTGGCACTGGCGCTCTACGATCTGGGAAACCACGTGGCGGGAAGCTGCGCTTATTTTTTAAGAAACATTCAGATTCCGAGTGCCCAATTTTTCCACAGGTTCTACATTTCGGCTTCGTTACGATTTTGAACAAAAGGTTTTGAATCTTTTCCTCTTCAAGGGCAATATTGATTGCGTCGTTGAGGGTTTTAGGACTTCTACATCTAACGTTGTTACTAAGTCGCGGATTTAACCCAAGAGAAAAGGTGAACAGCGCTAGATCTTCGGTCATAGCAATGCGACCAGGAAGATCCCTTTTTAGCGAATCTGAATTATAAATTTCGGCCTGCAAGCCCGTAAGACAACCTTCAACGCGCAGTGAAAATTGCGAAACAGTTTCGTTAGTTAATTGTTTACATGACTGTAGATCTAGCAGCAAATGATTATAGTGTTTTCTTTCACCGAAATTTTGTTTGAGAAAATTTTTTATCTGATCAAATTCTTCGAAGATTTTGTTAGAACAAGCGATTTGGGCCTTGCCCTCTAAACGAGATAAAATATATTTAGTTAGTAAAATCTTTTGGCTACTTGATGCTAGATCTATAGCGTTTTGACAATTGGTAAGAAAAGCAGCGAGAGTTTCGCGATCACCTTTATAAGTACCTATAAAATTACATAGCACAGCAATAGGAAACTGTTCGTTTATTACTATTTCGGGATTGCTTTTCTTACCATCGGGCGACATTATGACTTAGAATTAGACACTGATTTAAAATAATAGGAAAAAAGTTTGTTTAGTAGTTAAGGTTAAGTTATTAGTTTAAGAATATAAGTATTTTAATTTATAAGTAAATAATAAGGACAAGGATTAAGTATTATGATAGAATTTAAGGAATTTACGACTTAAAGGATAAAGAAATCAGGATGGAATTGATAAGTATTTACGACACTTTATCGCGAGAAAATTGTAGCAATAACAGATAATAAAATATGTTTTACTTACAGGTATAGCACGAACGTGACGATATTCATTTCAGGAACTGGAGCAGAACGCGATCAGGATCAGGAAACGGCGATGACGACGAGCGGCGGCGAGGCAAGGCCAACCCAAAGGTTGTGGCGGCGGCTTCAACACGTGGTACTGCAGGAACAGCGACGTAAGGGCGGCGCGCACGGGCGGTGCGCGAGGGCGGCGCGCAAGGGCGGCGGCCACATGGATAGCGGCGGCAAGGGCAGCGCGGCCACAAGGATAGCGACGGCAAGGGCGCGCGGCGGCTTACTAGGGCGGCGTCACCTTCAGCGGCGACGACGTGGTCGGGATGGCAGGCGGCGGCGCGTGCAACGCACCGGCGGGATGCGGATGATGACCTCGGTACTGGTCCGCAGGCTTACAGAATAAGGCTTACTGTCGGGACTCAGTCACGGGATGCACGGGATTTGACGAAGCGCGGCACGTAGACAGAAACTCGCACTCCGGAGCCGGATTGACGATTTGGTTTGGGGCAAATATTTGGTAAATTATTTTCGCGACCCGTTATGGAATACCAGTGGAAGTGAAACGAAACGGCTTATCAACACTGGCATCCCACTTCTGACACCACTGTTACGGGGTGGATTAGGAGTTTGTTTTTAAAAAAAACTATTTAATTCACACTAGAAGTGTATTAGGAGAAAACAATAGAAAATGTCTAGGCCCGACGAATGTCCAATCCGAACTGAAGCTAAATCGAATAAATTAGAAAAAGGTGACGAGTAGGTTTCCTATTGCATTGACGTAAATGCAATGGGCAACTCAGCAATTTTATTTTATATTGTAGCCAATGTAAAAACCGATATAACAGCGCACTCACGTACAGTGCCATACTGAATGCGCTGTCGACCGATAGTTGGGTTGGGTGATAGTTTCGTTCGCCTGGAAGAAATCGCTGTTAAGCGATAAGGCCGCCCCTTTGTTCACAATTTTTTATGTTACTGTATTTCTTATATGTTTGTTGTTTCTGTTTTTGTGTGCAAATAAAGAATTAATCAATCAATCAATCAATCAATTCAGTGCGCGCGCTCACTCATAATTCTACATGCACTGGTCGATAGTTGTGCGATAACTTGAACGTACAACTATCGGCCAGTCATTTTCGATAGGTAGTTCGATCGGTCGATAGTTTAATCATCAATGCGTGCACTACCATATAACTTTATACTGAATCCGAGAACGATCAAACTATCGCCCGATTAAAAATCACAAGTGCGCGCTGGCTCTTGGCTAGCGCACTACATTGACATTGGTTTCCTCGAGCCTCTAATTTGATGGCGCCCTACGAAGGTGTAAAACGTAGACGATCGAGAAGATCGTAACTGTTTTATTGCAGTTTCCTTTTCCTTTGATGAAGCGGCTCAATAAATCTATTAAACATCTTCCATTGAATGTTTACCTTCTTGTCTAATAAATTACGATAAAAGGTAAAGTTAAGATGATAAGGTGGAACGATAAGGATGGATATATTTTTAAATTCATTATGGGGTCCTAAATTATAAATATGGAAATAAGAAAATTCCTCCAGTGTTGCTTATGCATGCATGGAAACTAACGCTGGGATGGAAAGCTGTGAAGTTAAGCCGCCACTTAGCTTGTGATGATGGTTGCAAGCTAGTTTTAAGTATATTACTCCCTAGGAAATTAATAGTAACAGAACTTTTAGGGCAAAAAAAACTATTATACTAACATCGTGATTTATTTTTATAACATTTTGTTCACGTTTTCTTAACCTCACGGTATAACGAACGAGGATATAAATTGCTTTATGCAATCGTACAACTCTACATGTCACAGCAGATTTGATAGTTAATGTACATTCATAGCTGGTTTATAAAGACAGATAGGGTACTACCCGTGGCCCCACCGCTATGACCCACTGGTGGGTTCATAGGTAATTTTTATTCCCCGTAGACCCACTGCTACGGGGAATTGAAACGAAACTGACTTTAACCGTGCTCCCACTGCTTTTATGTTTGGAAAAGTATGAATAATAATAATTATTTTTATGTTTATTTTAATTTGTGTTTAAGTATATAATAATTTAAGTACTTTTATTTTTTCTTTAGGGTATAATATAATGAAGAGAAAATATTTGTATGGTTGCATGTATTCAGGCCCCAAGTCTGCTAATTTACAAATGGTTCAATTGAATCTTAATTGGATCTCAATAGCGGTTTTTGACATTTTTGGTATTCTGCTACTAACTTAAGACCAATGGTATACGACTGAACTGCCATTGAACTGCCATCGGAATATTTGCTAGTCTGCTCTTCAATCGTATTACAATCGTAGCTCGATTGTGGAGTTAATCGGTATTCTACTCTTTGACATTTGTTTGACAGTACTCTCAATGGGGTATGTATCAAGATTCAAGATTCAAATTTGTTTATTCAATTTAGATTGTTATTTACAATACTTGTGAACGTCATAGAAGCTACGCCATCGGTTCGCAAACCCTACAGCGGGAGGCCTTGGAGAAGAACCGGCAAGAAACTCCAAGGGTTGTTTTTTTCTCCCTGTCTTATTTCATACAGAGTCGTCAAATTGAAAAATGACCTTAACATGGTATGACTAAGGTCAGTTTCCATCACAATTACACAATGGGTTATGATAAATACAGTTAAGTATAGGCGAACTTATGATCATAGCGGTGAACAATTTTCAGTTACTTAGGAACTCTACTTAAAGCTTTAATATTAGTTTAAAACAAAAGACAATTCTACTATATACTGCAAGTTGCGCCATACATGTTTCAAATGTAATTCTTAATAAAATGAATAAAAACAAAAGAAAACACATTTTAAGGCAAGCAGATAAGAGCAGACCCATTCCCACTGGCAGCACCCGTTCACGAGCATGACGCATGAACCAGCCATCGCTTCGCTCAACCATATTTTAGGGAACGTAACGACCCGCCTCACACGCATATCATAATAACTACGGTCATTACGACTATGGTCGAAATAACTACGATCGATTCACATATTTTCGTAATGACTATTGAACGACTCAACTACTGTTCATTTCACCTACGGTTGATTGAACTACAGTTGATTCAACTAACGGACGATTAGCATAATGTTCATTTCATCTACTGGTTGTTTCGACTATGAACGACTCGCCTACAACAAGCTTATGAATTGGAAAGTTTATTAATTAAATGGATTTGTGTGTTTTTTTGGTTAGGGTGTAGCAAACATAAAATTTTTGACTGTTTTAGTATGAAGCGGGGACTTGCAAAATTTTCAAGAATGACTTTTATAAAAATGCAAATATCTCGAAAACGGTGCGTCATAGCTGAAATCTAACAAAATTTTCGATCTCCTATGGTAGCCCGGAGATACTTAGGAGGCATCCGATGGACATATAAAAAATTTTTTTTTTTTTTGCTCAAAAAAATTTTTGTTATTTCAACATTTTTATATCTTTTGGGAAAAACAAAAGGGGGGACAGGGGGCGAAGCCCCCCGCCATGGGGGCTCGGGGGGCGAAGCCCCCTGCCACCCAACAAAATGTAACAGACGTTTTAGGTTAGGTTAGGTTAGAACAGTGACCAAAACGCCGCGCGAGCCGAGCGAGCGAAGCGAGCGTGCCGCGGCAGCGGCCGGGGAAGCGCCAGAATCGACTTTATACACCCCTCTACCCCCTACTTCAGTTTAATAGAAAATGGGAATATGTATATAGTCGTTTCTGGCGCTTCGCCGGCCGCTGCCGCAGCACGCTCGCTTCGCTCGCTCGGCTCGCGCGGTATGTTCATGTAAACCTAGCATGCTCGTCGCTTCGCTCCTCGCACCTAACAGCAATACAGTCACGACCAATAATATGTATACAACATAGGACTATATCATATTACAATATTGAATGACTTCTGTGACACTGATCGTTTTCTTTTGGAACGCTACAGTGTGACAAAGTTCTATGTTGTATTGTATACATAACATTATTGCTCGTGTCTGTACATGAGTCACTATTTTTAAACATAATAAACCGTGTAGTTGAGTTGACCGTAGGTGAAATGACCGTAGGTGAGTTGTTCGTAGGTGAGATGACCAGTAGTGATTTCGTACATTAGTTATTTTAAAAATAGGTGTAACGACCAATAGTTATTTTGAACAGTAGGTCTTTTGACCGTAGTTATTTCGACCATAGTCGAAACGACCGTAGTTATTATGATACATACCCGAAGGCAACACCATTAACTATCCAACTGAGACTCAATTACGATTCAATTACGATTCAATTGCGATTCTATTGAGCTGACGTACAAGTTTTTAGGGCCCCAAGTCTGCTAATTTTATTTTAAATAAGATTCCATTGATATTCAATTGAGACTCAATTACGATTCCATTACGATTAAAACAAATTGGGTATTCTGTAAAAACTTGTACGTCAGCTCAATAGAATCGCAATTGAATCGTAATTGAATCGTAATGGAGTCTCAGTTGGATAGTTAATGGTGTTGCCTTCGGGTATGTATCATAATAACTACGGTCGTTTCGACTATGGTCGAAATAACTACGGTCAAAAGACCTACTGTTCAAAATAACTATTGGTCGTTACACCTATTTTTAAAATAACTAATGTACGAAATCACTACGTCATCTCACCTACGAACAACTCACCTACGGTTAACGGTTAGGGCGTTTGTGCACTACACTGAATTTTACCGATCCGGCGGTCCGTGTTTTTACGGACCGGCGTGGCATGAAAAACACGGATGGTTAGCTTGTGCACTTGTCCGGTTTTTTACTGGCCGGGGCAGCGCAGTGATCTCTTTGAAACTACACTCTACGGACGCGTTTTAAACGAGAGGAATAATGAGTTCCTTGGAACGTCGGCAATTACTTGCTTTATGTACGAAGACGTAGAAGACAGAAAGAATTTTGGGTTCATTCTCTTATCAGTGAAAGGTACCTGCGGGGTAATTTTACCGAAATCACAATAAATTGAGGCAGGATGAAAAAATATTTTTTAACTACTATCGAATGTCTACGGCTAGCTATATAACAAAAAAAGTTTCATAAAAATCCGCTTAGTAGTTTTTGCGTGAAACACGGACAACAGACAGACAGACAGACAAACAAGAATTTCAAACACCATATTTTTGGTGCTAGATTTATTACGTGTTATTGGTGAGAAAGGCGCTTAAATTCATTTTGGCGTGCGTTAATTTATTTGCGATAACTCCTAAGATATTCATTTAAATTATATGGTGTAAAATAGAAAAATAATGTGCATAAAATGCTTAAAGCAACTAACGTATTTAGATTGATAAGGGTTAATACTGTATCCGTTTAAATAGCTTTCCAAATTACCGCATTGTTCGTAACCATTTTTTAAGAGATAATATGGCTATAATATGCTATCCTTAAAAGATAGACATATGCTATCGCGGACTTTTTTGTAGATCTATAGAAGAGAAATATCCCAATATGCATTATTTTTTTAAACCTCGAAAGGATTAGGCAGCGTTTTTGCTGAAAGCTCCCGGGCGGCTTGCCGTTTGCCGGCACTTTCGACAATTATCGTTATATTTCTACCAATTTACACAAAACTTTCATAAATTATATATCAAAACCTTCCTGAAGAACCACGCTACCTATTAGTGAAAACCGCATGAAAATCTGTTTCGTAGTTTTAAAGATTTAAGCATATATAGGGACAGACAGGCGGGAAGCGACTTTGTTTTATACTATGTAGTGATTTATGATTAAAATACAACCATCCGTTTTTTTCCGGACGGTAAAATTCAGTGTAGTGCACAAGCGTACATATGTTTTTCATTGCCGTCATCTCGGAACGGAAAAAAACGGTCCGGAATGGGGAAAAGTAAAATGACGGACGGTAAAATTCAGTGTGGTGCACAAGCGCCCATATGTTTTTCATTGTTGCCATATCGGTCCGGAAAAAACCGGATCGCCGGATCGGTAAAATTCAGTGTAGTGCACAAACGCCCTTACGGTTTGTATATATAATATTATTTTTTATTAAAAATAAAAATAAAAAATTATATTATGTATACAATACAACATATAACTTTGTCACATTGTAGCGTTCCAAAAGAAAACGATCAGTGTCACAGAAGTCATTCAATATAGTAATATGACATAGTCCTATGTTGTATACATATTATTGGTCGTGACTGTATTGCTGTTAGGTGCGAGGAGCGAAGCGACGAGCATGTTAGGTTTACATGAACATACCGCGCGAGCCGAGCGAGCGAAGCGAGCGTGCCGCGGCAGCGGCCGGCGAAGCGCCAGAAACGACTATATACATATTCCCATTTCCTATTAAACTGAAGTAGGGGGTAGGGGGGGTGTATAAAGTCAATTCTGGCGCTTCGCCGGCCGCTGCCGCGGCACGCTCGCTTCGCTCGCTCGGCTCGCGCGGCGTTTTGGTCACTGTTCTAACCTAACCTAACCTAAAACGTCTGTTACATTTTGTTGGTTGGCAGGGGGCTTCGCCCCCCGAGACCCCTTGGCGGGGGGCTTCGCCCCCTGTCCCCCCTTTTGTTTTTCCCAAAAGATATAAAAATTTTGAAATAACAAAAATTTTTTTGAGCAAAAAAAAAAAAAAAAATTTATATGTCCATCGGATGCTTCCTAGGTATCTCCGGGATACCATAGGGGATCGAAAATTTTGTTAGATTTCAGCTATGACGCACCGTTTTCGATATATTTGCATATTTATAAAATTCATTCTTGATAATTTTGCCAGTCCCCGCTTCATACTAAAACAGTAAAAAATTTTATGTTTGCGACACCCTAACCAAAAAAACAATCCAACGCGCCCAAATCCATTTAATAAACTTTCCAATTCATAAGCTTGTTGTAGGCGAGTCGTTCATAGTCGAAACAACCAGTAGATGAAATGAACATTAGGCCAATCGTCCGTTAGTTGAATAAACTGTAGTTCAATCAACCGTAGGCGAAATGAACAGTAGTTGAGTCGTTCAATAGTTATTATGAAAATATGTGAATCGATCGTAGTTATTTCGACCATAGTCGTAATGACCGTAGTTATTATGATACATACCCCATTGAGAGTACTGTCAAACAAATGTCAAATGAGAGTAGAATACCGACGAGCTACGATTGTAATACGATTGAAGAGCAGACTAGCAAATATTCCGATGGCAGTTCAATGGCAGTTCAGTCGTATACCATTGGTCTTAAGTTAGTAGCAGAATACCAAAAATGTCAAAAGCCGCTATTAAGATCCAATTAAGATTCAATTGAACCATTTGTAAATTAGCAGACTTGGGGCCCAGGTATGTAACGAATGAACTCAAAAACTACTGAACCGATTTCAAAAATTCCTTTACTTTAAGAATGCTACATTATCCCTGATTAACTATAGAACATTTTGAAAAAAGTTGTAATATGAATTTTTGGTGGTATAGAGAAATTAGGGTACTAGTCAGAGAATTTGGGGGACTAGTGGAGATCTCACCGGAACCACCCCTAGAAAGTTATTTTCGACTCGGCTAGCTCAAATTGCAATTAGGGTCGTAGGTAGGCGTAGCTCAGACATCTGGGGCAATAATTAACCTTGGGCGCCGTTGACATTAGTCACAAATGCAAGTTACTAAAAGTATTAAACTTATAAACAAAAGTACTAAAATGTCTAATAATTTATTTAAAAACCAGTATTATAGTATAAATAATAATAATATAAATTATATCTACTTAACCGTGACATGACACAAAATTGTCGGTGCACTTCACACATTAAACGGGTAACATAACTTTTAACCGAGGGATAATACCTCTTTCCAGCAGATAAATAAGTAGTGCCGACTTAAGACACTAAGTAAAACATGCTCACTACTTATATTCATAAATATCTCTAAGTTGAGCTAAAATATACTAATGGTTAATACATATGTAGGTAAACACTGCCACAGCGAACATGAACCGGTTATCAATGGCATTTATATTAAAAAGTCGGACAGCGGCATGGCTTAACACTACTTTAAAGATCCGCGGGTTACCTCAAGGAGTTCATGAGTTTTGCTGAATAGACAGGACAGGTCAACGAACTTGAAACACCCATTAACCATCACATTCCGAACATGTAGGAGTGTCGGACCGGGTAACCTCACACGTGGCACATGGTATTCAAAACCACGGCCGTGGACACATAGATCTCCCTGCAACAGGCATGGTATGGAGCCCTAAAACAATCAAAAACATTTTATTAAGACTAGCCGCCATTTTGTAATGAGACAGTCACGAACATGTGAAACATTCTTATCACGGACTTACCTAAACGGGCATGTAGTTATATTAATAAAATACGCCGACGGAACCAGTCCACACGGATTTCTATCTTCATCATGATATTTCCATCTTCACCTGAAAATCGAACAAAGTCACTCTTGACAATTCGACTCATAGAAAAACCTTTCTCACAAACACGATATCCCATCTTAACTTTACATGTCGCTCACCTGAAAAACTTCCAAGGGACCGTACGCAGCACCGCGATAAAATTAATTAAAAGATCTCCGATCGCATAGCCATCTCGGAAGATGTCCCACAAGCGGTGACGAATCCCTTTCGCAAGCACGTTCCGTTTCACACGACACAAGTCCGTTTCCACTCAAATGACGAACATCTCTTTGGCAGATCGCAACAAAGATAAAACATTAAAACGAAATTGGCTATTTACTTTATAAATAGTCAATGTCTTCCCAAAACCACCAATGGCACGGAAGAAAAATAAAAATAAAATCACTAGAAAATCACCGGCCACGGACAGGCACAGTCGTCGGCGGTAACAGAACGCTTCTCCACAGAGCACAAAGCAGGGTGCCAGCAATTGGCTATGATCAAGCTAATACAAAAATAAAAAAAAATCATCTAGACCATTAATTTATAGGCTTCGAATTTAATGAAATGTCCTAAAATAATAAAAGGAAATTAAAAGTTCATCTAGTCATCTTCGTCTTCGCCAGACAAAGACACATGTATGTGCGAGCGAGACAATGCATCTGTCAACCGCCCGCCAAACATCAACTGTCATCGTCACACGTCAGGCAGTTATCGAGTGATGTTATGAAAACAAACTTACCTCGGCTACATAATTCTATCTCAGAGATGACCGAAATGGAGCTTAAAATCAATCAATACTGAAAGGATATCGTGATTAACCCCTGTGACAATTAGTGCGTATACACAAGGATCGCTAGGCGAACCTAGGCGAAAAGGAAAAACGTTCATTTACAAAAAATACGGTGTTACAAAGTTAGGGATCCGTATGAAAACTTCGATAATGTACGCTGCTGAAACTATTGACAATAGACAAGTTATGTACTACAGATTTGTTTACTATCTACAATACAATATATCAATAACCCCCCCCCCCCCCCCCCCCCGCCCCCGCCATCCCTTCGTAAAGAAGCGGAAGCTACCGACATTGAATGTTATGACTTTTTCATATTTATCCCAAAATATTATATTTATATTTAATTTTATTTCAAGTGGGGCATTGCGGTGGGACTACAGTCAAAAATGGATAAGGATATACAGTATGTAAACGATCAAAAGGCAAACCTTAAAACTGGTAGGTGTATAAAACGGGTATAATACAATGGCACCCTTTTTAAAATCAATTTAATTTAGTTTTTTTTTCAATTTTAGTAAATCATATTATGTACTTACCTCTTTATCATCAGTCGGTTAAGGATTTTAGTAACATCCTGTGATTAACAATATCTAATCATCTCTGACATTTTTGTCAAAATTCCATAGACTAAAACGACCATAAAATGAAAAACTTCTTTTTCACTTCTCATGCTCGTAAAGTTCGTGTTTATGTTGGGTATAGGCTGCATAAAATCGCTTTTTATGCTCTAGTGCATAAAGTAAAATCTTCGTCTAAGTCTCAGACTCTAAGACAAAGGTCGTCAGGTAAACAGTCACACACGCAATTTAACTTCGTTAAATAATTTTATTAATACCTAACGTATTTCATTATGTTTCTTAAATTTTGTACATAATCCATGTTAAATTACTAAATTAATAAAACTAGGCAAAATTAATGAGTTTTCTAAGAAATAAGTATTTCAAGAGCATTATGGACTACGATCTATGCTAAAGTCACTGTGCTGCCAATGCCACGTATAAAAAAAAAAGAATGTTTTCCCGCCAATATGGCGAATTCTTTATTTTTTCTTTTTTGCAATATTGTTATTTATTTTTCTCACACTCGAAGTGAAAAGCAGAGTGTATAACTCGAACGTAAAACCCATTTTACCCTCGAATTGACTATCCACCCTCGCCTACGGCTCGGATGGATATATACGTCTCGGGTAAAATGGTACGTTTTATGCACTTGTTGTACAATCTACTATTACAGAACAACAAAAAAATAAAAATCCTTTTTTCTGTTCTGTATTTATGACTGAAGAGATTTGTTAGAGAAGAAAAACTTCAAAGAGAGTAAAAGTAAAGAGTTTGAAGTTTCAGAGCTGTCGATTGTTTGAGAAGTGTTTTCACTTATTTTTCTTTGTTCAACTAAACTAAACTGAACACAGCAAGACACATTCTTACTGTGTTCAGTTTAGTTTATTTAAACCGGTTTACAAAATTGTTTCGTTGCTTGAACTACCGCGATAGGACTCTTTAGTGTTTAGTGTGATTTGCTGTTTTAGAAAAGACTTGTTTAAAAATTGAAAAAGCCTTTGGTTATGTAAGTTTTATTTATTTTTTATAAAGTAGGGTGCAGTGTTATCATGTGTTTCTTTGACGACATATCGAACTACATCGCATTTAAAACTTAATGAATTATTGTCAATTTTAAGTTGTTGACACTCGTTACACTACAACTTAAATCACTGTCGATGTCAAGACTTTACTGGTGAGATTGTTAACAAAGTTATACAGGGAGTTACATTTTGATTAACTTATTATTTATTTTTAACGCTGTCTATAAAAAGTTTCTTGATTTCAGTAAGTTCGGTTCCAAATTATCTTTCTCGTCTTAAGGCGAGGAATCCCGACCGAAATAGGCACGCTAACGCTTGCTCGGCCGCGCTCTATACACTTCACGCGGACCCAGCGGCAGCCGGCAGTGAACTGTGAACTCGCGAGCGCCCCGCGAATCGAAAATCACATAAAATTCAATTAAAATTTAAATAATAAAAAAAAAATATGACGACCTGTATCCCTCGGCTATTTAAAGACAATTATTTTTCATATGTTTTCCATTTACTAAAACCAAGTATACTGCAAGTAATATGATATTTGAATTATTATTAGCCGGATGTTTGGGATTTTATTTGACACAGTAAAAGATCACCAATCGAAAAAAAACGGCCGGAAGCACTAGATAAATAACTGTAAAATAAGATATATTTTTTTCCAAATTTTAAGTACTTGTGATTCGCGAGTAATCCATAATTTAAAATACGCTGTTTTGGGAAATCGGCGCCTTAACATTATCGGGTTTTATTCTTTGCCTTTCGATCGTTTACATACTGTATATGCATATTTGGCATATGCCTAGTGCAGTGGGTCTACGGGGAAAAAAATTACCTGAGGCGATTACCCGTGGTCCCACGGAAACTGACACATTGAAAAGCATAATTTAAAACTCTATTGCAGTGCAGCAAAAAAATTAACTGTAGACGTGGGTCTACACACACTATACACTGGTGGCAGTGGGGCGAAACGGTTGGGCCACGGTTAATACGTGAGACAGATGCCACCGTGATTTGTATTCCCGCAACAATAGATGCACGTTTTATGTTAATTTTAAAGCTATTGTGTAGTGATAGATGTTATATTAACATATTTGAGGAACTGTCTATTCAACACAATTCAAACACGTCCAAATTAATGTTGTTTAGTTCTAAATAATACTAAATTCTATACTTTGGATGAAAATTGTTCAACGGGAAAACACGTCTACCCAAATTTGTTGGTATTAATTTGGTGCTCACAGACACATTCTAAACTTAGTGAACAGCAGAAAATAGAAATCGCCCATTTAGAAATGGATTCGACCCTTTTGAACATAAACCATAACTTTATTTATTTATGCTAAGTATTCCAATATAGATTTTGATCCTTGAATTTTCATACAGTTGTAATAACAATTATGGACACTGATTTGAAATTTATCATGGTCCCTTCGATCAACAATAACACCTAGCTTATCAGCTACTTATTTTTGATATCCCCACTAATACTGAATCAGACATAAGAATGGTCAGTAACACTAGAAGGGCACAACATGGATTAGTGTGGAAATAAAGATATTCTATTCTATTCTATTCTATTCTAGTGGGCTATAGCCTTCGATCAATAATACCAATAGATAACCGGTTGGAGTGACAAAAACGGCAGAGCAAATAAGAGCGCGCTTCAAAGGTTCTCTCTTATTTCTTATATCTATATTATATAATAATATAAGTATTATTCATATTAAAATTTCGTGATATTTGACTGAAACCATTTTTTCATACATTGTTCTGCACTTTTCAATTCTGTTCTATTAAAAATTTTCATAAAGCAAAATTGATTTTTATTTAATACTAGCTTTTCGCCCGCGGCTTCGCCCGCGTGAACTACACGACATTATCCTGAGGGAATGTGATATTTTTTCGGAAATAAACAGTAGCCTATGTCACTCTCCATCTCCCAATCTACCCCCCGTACCAAAAATCACATTGATCCGTCATGGTTTTGACGTGAAAGACGGACAAACAATTTAATACCTACTGATTTTCCCGTAGGAATATAATACTTTCCTGTGGTAAAAAGTAAAAGTAGCCTATTATAATCCTTTCCAGTAGGGTTCGAATTATTTACTCTAATACCAATTTCTGCCCGCAAATTTGCCCGCGCTTAAAGTGATTTTCCCATGGGAATGAGATTTTTCCCGCATTAAAAAGTAAGTTATATCCTTCCCAAGGCCTTAACTGTCTCTATTCTAAATAATATAATCCTTCCCATGAACTCGAACTGTCACCTTAAATACCAATTCCATTCCACGGCTTTGCCCGCGCTAAAACTTATTTTCCCATGGGAATGAGCCGCGGTAAAAGTAGCTTATGTTCTTCCTATTCCTAGGGTCTCAAACTATCTCCATTCCAAATTTTATTAAAATCGGTTTAGCCGTTCTGACGTAAAAACGGAACATACAGACAGACAGACAGACAGACAAACAAACAAACAAACATAAATACATTTTCGCATTCATAATATTAGTAGCGAATTCTAATCCGATAATTACTTATTCTTTTTTATTTGACATTCCAATTTTAAAGCAAAGCTTTTTGGTGGCAATAAGGTACGTAAAAACGGATTGAGTTTTCAAACATGTGTCAAAACAAAATGAAATTAAAAATCAAAAGCACTAAGGAGTATTGATATCAACTTCGATGAAAATCACCCCCAAAATAACTTTCTATCCCTCTTTAACCCTGTTAGGCGATGAGTTTCAATAAAATATGAAACACATCTTCGATTAATTCTGTTAAAGAATGTTTATGCAAAATTTGAAGAAGATTGGACAAAGGAATCACGTTGTCCCATACAAACTTTACCCCCGTTTTTCACCCCCTTAGGGGTAGAATTTCGAAATATCCTTTCTTATCGGATGCCTACATCATACAAGGAACACACCCTCCAAGTTTCAGGTCTCTACGATCAGCCGCTTAGGCTGTGCGTTTATCCGTCAGTGATTCAGGACAAAGGATTTTATATATATAGATAGATAGATTACCTACTATCATAGATAAAATGTTTTAGCAAATAATTAGGTCAATAATTACCCCTATACCTCTTACTATAGGATTTAGTGTCAGTGTGAGTTATAAATTAACTAGCTTTCCGCCCGCGGCTTCGCCCGCGTGGTATATACGACGTTATCCCGCGGGAATATGATATTTTTCCGGGATATAAAGTAGCCTATGTTCCTCTCCAGGCTACAAAGTATCTTTGTCTCAAGTATCTTTCTTTCAAGCAAATCCGTTCAGCCGTTTTGGTGTGATTGAGTAACAAACATACAAACATCCAGACATCTAAACTTTCACATTTATAATATTAGTAGGATGTACAAAATTATGTTACAAAAGCGCGGTTGAAAAGTCGCCGTGTGAGCTTTCCCTTTGAACTCGTAATTAAAAAGAAACTAAGCAACTCTTCAGCTTTAATTAGTAAAGATTGTGGCAGCAAGCAGCAGCCATAAGTTAAAATAAACTCTTAGTTTATGCGGTTCAGTGTAAAGACATAATCAGACGAGGGACTTTTGTCCCCGGCGGACAAAAAGTCCCTGTACTTAGGTACGTCCAAAATATGTCCTCCGAGGACTTGTCGCGGACTCTACGCATACGGTGTGCGGTCATTTGTTGCACGGAAACGTACTTCACTATCGAGCTCTCAATACAGACTAAAGTTCGTTGTGTGCGTTGTTGCTCCTAGTTACGTTCGTTCTATTTTTTCGCGGACTACGGGCGTTTGTGCACTACACTGAATTTTACCGATCCGGAAAAAGCGGATGCTTTTATTTTAATAATTTAATCATTTATAATAGTAAGAATGTATTTATTTCGTGTAGTTTCAATGTTTCAAATCCTAAACACACGAAATATATAAATTTTTACTATTATAAATGATTAATTATTAAGGCGATACTCGGAAAAAATGTGCTGAAGCGAGATAGCAATGAGAAAATGACGCGCGCGGGAGCGAGACCGATATTGCAGATTAGGCAAAAAAAAACACAAAATCACTTCGTATTAAAAACTACAGCGATTTAAAAAAAATGCTTCTATACGATCCTCAATATTATTGGTGTCCACTAATTAAACCAATTTCCAATAGTGTAAGTAACCCCATTTAAGAATAATCTTCACTTTTCGTATTTTTAGAGGTCTTTTCGAAAATAAAAAGTGTCGAGGAAAAATCATAAAATCGTGTTTTTGAAACTATACGATTCTAGATAAAGGTATGAAGAAATATATATCTTATTACCAGATTTTTAACAACTGTAACCGTCCTATGGTTTTAAATCAAAAAGTCCATATTTTTCCGAGTAGCGCCTTAAAATACAAGCATCCGTTTTTTTCCGGATCGGTAAAATTCAGTGTAGTGCACAAACGCCATACCGCGAACTTTGTCCAGTCCAGTCCCTCGGTGTCCGCGGTAATTTCGCGGACTTTTTGTCCGCGATAATTTCGCGGACTTTTTGTCCGCGGTACTTTTAGTTCCTCGTGTGCGTTATTCGATACAATTTATAAGAGATCTATATCGATGGACAAAAAAGTACCCGGAGGACAGTCCGTCGTCTGATTAGGCCTTAAGCCGCCTTTTTGCCTTCCTCGTTCCAACACGGAATGTCTTTAGTATTCCAAGAAAGCCAAATACACACACACAGAGCACAGTTTTGGCATCACACAACAACACATGGAAGTATTTTCTTGTTTTTTGTTCTTCTTATTTGGTTCTCTGTGTGTATATTTTGTTGTGTGTTGCTAAAAATAAATAATTTTCTTTCTTTCTTTTCTTTCTTTCAAATAAAAAAATGTAATACCTCACGCCCTTTTTGGATAGGAGGTACGCTAAAAAACAAAGAACATTAGACCCCCAAGTATTGTTAGGTAAAATGTCAAGGCACGTATATACAAAGCCGTAAACCTTGATCAAAAGAGGAAAAGGTCCAACGCGTCTTTTTTAACTGTGTCTTATTCATACGTTTTTATTTGGGCTGTCTCTTATAATTTTCATTGTACTGGAAAATGGTATTTTACTAGTTGCAACGTGTTTATTAATCTTACATTTTTATGTAAATAACTTTTATACAAACTAATCATTTTATTTTTCAGAAAGCTGTGGAGACAAACATAATAATATAGCTTAACTAGTTTTACCAATAAGTTATTAAGGGAAAAATACTTTTTGAATGATGTAACGAGTACAAATTTACTGAGCGAATCGAAGCAACATCAAGGGACACAGTTTCTTTGAGTGATTTTTTTTTTAAATCGATCAAGTGCGAGTTGGACTAGCCCATCCCAGGTAGCACACTGTAGTCATATTGACGCCATTTTGTACATCTCTTTAGGTCGCCTCGTACGTCTTTTTAACTTCCAAAATAATAAAATAATAAAATAAAAAAGTTGTTTATTTTTCCTCTACAAGACAGGTAATTTACAATATTTCAAGCCTTAACTAAAAATAGACCGACATAAAATACCTGATTTATGTGAGGAACTGGTGCCTAACATAGGTATCACTACCTGAGCTATTAGGCCACCAGGTCCCACCCCAGGGATCGGTGAAAATTACATTTTGTTATTGGTCTTTTCAAACCTAACATTTTAACGATAACACATAAAAAAAAATAGTAGATAAAATATAGTTAAAAAGTTTCAAAGACAGGCATTATGAATAAAATTAAGAAAACAATTTTTTTATAGGTAGGTACCTACATTACATGTATATATTATGTGCACAATTAAAATACAATACATACTTATATGGTTTTGCAATAAATAAAATTATGTAAACCTCAATCTTAATTTAAAAAATAAAAAATATTTAAGTACTTATCAATCAATTGAAACTAAAGATACTTTTTGTAATAGTTTATTCTAATTTAATTTAACCCAGTCCCAGTTTTGAGTTTCAGCTCTCTATACACTTTCGTTCAGGAAACCGGTATAATCATGGTTTCTAGTTCTGCGTAAGTAAGTGACTTCAGCCAGCTAGATATTGTAGTTTTACATTTTGAAAGGGGTAGGTGATAAAAGCCTAAAAGAGCGTTGGCTTTATTATACATGTACCCAAGAAGTAGTACTGTCTCTGTGCTAGACTTGTGGACACTGTCGACATTGTGCAAACCTTATATTTCCTCCTTTTGTCAGCAAGTTCCAAAAAATATGGCAGCTCCAGATGTTTTCAGAGCAAGAGTCTCAGTATAAATAATTTCCTTACTGAGAGGACGTCCCAAATGTCATAGACTTCTGTTGTTGGGAACCGGAACGGAAGGCAGGCGGCGGTCTTGAGAATTGCACGCTGAGCTCTCTCTACCTCAATCAAGTGTGACTTCCCAGCACCACCCCATGACGTTATGCAGTATGATATAATCGACTGACCTAGCGCGAGGTATACCGTCTTAATAATTTTGCGATCTGCTACGTGTCTAATCGATTTAAAGACAAAAATAAGTTTGCGGAGCCTGCTTACTATTTTTTTTTTTTTTTTTTTTATTTAATTAAGTACATGAAAAATTACAACAAATGGTATTAACTTAACAGTGTCATATAAACCAGGGTAGGTTTTACCAGACACTGACATTCGTCTGCAAATACTCATATTATGTAATATTAATACTTAGGTATTAACTACAAACAAAATAACATAATGGACAGACAGAAAGATAAATAACTGAAATCATTTTAACTAAACTATTACACAGACTGACATCAGCTAACAATAAAAGTTTTTTAATTTTTAGTTTTTTGCATTCACAATGCAATTTTTTATTACTGAAAAATGGAAAATGAAGTATTTAGAAAAAATCGACCCGTCTCACAACTAGCTCCGATGGGACTCGAACCCACGACCTTTCGCTTTCCGGGCGACTGCTCTAACCACTGAGCTACGGAGTCGTTACGAAAAGCGTCGAATTTATCTAATACTTCTTACACGCTGTATAGTCAGCGTTAATTTCATCAATGTGGAGATATTACTACCCTCACACGCGAAAGAAATACCTTTCCAGGTATTTGGCAATCGCTAAAGATGAAATTACTTTTGCAACTTATTTTAATTTTTAGTTTTTTGCATTCACAATGCAAAAATTAAAATAAGTTGCAAAAGTAATTTCATCTTTAGCGATTGCCAAATACCTGGAAAGGTATTTCTTTCGCGTGTGAGGGTAGTAATATCTCCACATTGATGAAATTAACGCTGACTATACAGCGTGTAAGAAGTATTAGATAAATTCGACGCTTTTCGTAACGACTCCGTAGCTCAGTGGTTAGAGCAGTCGCCCGGAAAGCGAAAGGTCGTGGGTTCGAGTCCCATCGGAGCTAGTTGTGAGACGGGTCGATTTTTTCTAAATACTTCATTTTCCATTTTTCAGTAATAAAAAATTGCATTGTGAATGCAAAAAACTAAAAATTAAAATAAGTTGCAAAAGTAATTTCATCTTTAGCGATTGCCAAATACCTGGAAAGGTATTTCTTTCGCGTGTGAGGGTAGTAATATCTCCACATTGATGAAATTAACGCTGACTATACAGCGTGTAAGAAGTATTAGATAAATTCGACGCTTTTCGTAACGACTCCGTAGCTCAGTGGTTAGAGCAGTCGCCCGGAAAGCGAAAGGTCGTGGGTTCGAGTCCCATCGGAGCTAGTTGTGAGACGGGTCGATTTTTTCTAAATACTTCATTTTCCATTTTTCAGTAATAAAAAATTGCATTGTGAATGCAAAAAACTAAAAATTAAAATAAGTTGCAAAAGTAATTTCATCTTTAGCGATTGCCAAATACCTGGAAAGGTATTTCTTTCGCGTGTGAGGGTAGTAATATCTCCACATTGATGAAATTAACGCTGACTATACAGCGTGTAAGAAGTATTAGATAAATTCGACGCTTTTCGTAACGACTCCGTAGCTCAGTGGTTAGAGCAGTCGCCCGGAAAGCGAAAGGTCGTGGGTTCGAGTCCCATCGGAGCTAGTTGTGAGACGGGTCGATTTTTTCTAAATACTTCATTTTCCATTTTTCAGTAATAAAAGTTTTATTTTTATTTAATAACTTTTTTTTTATGCTACCTACATTAATCTCTCGATTCCTAGTACAACAAAGCTAAGTTAACAGCGCAGCGGTCAGCGAGTGTGTACACACGGGCGGATTTCTCAGCATGTTACTACTGTTAAATATTGATCTTTTTATATAGATCTAAATTTAGTTTATGTTAATTGATGAAAATGAAGTACTTATTAGAAATTTATTTTATTAATTAATTGTTATATTTATTTATAATTTATATTATGTTAGTTTAATTGTGACAGGTAATGAGATTTTATTGTACTTTTGATGTTGCTTATAATAATAGATGTTTTTAAGTTAAATGGCAATTCATTAATAAGCTTGGGTATCTGGAATTGTAATAGCTGTCTACCATAAAGATTATTGTACCGCGGGACAATTAATGTAGGAACTGAAGCACTACGTGTTTGTTTAATAATTTGTTTATTATTACGGTAGTTGTCATTAAAATAGTTTTCTACTAGGAGATTAAGTTGTACTTGTTCATATACAGGTAGGATGTTACAATATTTGAAGAGTTTGTCAAGATTATCTTTATACTGCTTTTTAATATTGTCAGGAACTATTGTTTTTAGGATTCTTACTTGCAACTTGTATATGGAATCAAGATGCGACCTGCATGTTCGTACATAACTGCTAATACCATAATTAATTATGGTTTCGCCCAGTGCTTTGTACAGCTGCAAACGTATAAAATATGGAATCTTGTTTTTAACTAGCACAAATTTTGAAAGAATAGCCCGCAATTTGTCGCAAACATAGTGAATATGATCCACCCATTTGAATCGATCATCGAGAATTAGTCCGAGATACTTTTGTTTGTTTACGACTTCTAACTAAGGACACTATATGCGGTTTGAAGGTAAGATGCGAGTCAATGATTACCCCAAGGTACCTAATATTGCTCGCTTTATCCAGTAATGGACAGGTGCATACGACGTTTTGTGACAAATGACAATAGTGGGCAACGATGGAACCAATTGCTGGTTGGCCTGCTTTGTTGGCAGAGAATGCTACGTATTTGGTCTTTGTCACATTGATGGTCAGTATATTCTTATGCAACCAGGAGCATACGCAATCAAAGCCTCCCTGAGCAGATTTGTAGACCTCATCCCACGCGTCTCCTTTAAATAACAGTACGGTGTCATCTGCAAACGTAATTATTTTGCCCTTAGGTATTTGCTATTGACATAAATCGTTAATGTACAGTAGGAACAGCGTGGGACCGAGAATACTTCCTTGCGGAACACCATATGATACAGGTCGCTCATCACTGTCGACTTGCCCGATCCTCACTTTCTGGGTGCGATCTGCCAAATAATTTGTGAACAGGGCTAGTGGTTGAACTCTTACACCAACATTCTCCAATTTTTTTAATAAGAGAGGAATGGAGACGGTGTCGAATGCCTTAGCCAGGTCCAAAGTTTCTATATTAGTTCTATAAACATTTCGATTTCTAGGATAACATAAGAAATTTCCAGTAGTACATGCAGATAGTCATATTTTGTCTTTTAAAGCAGAGACATCAACATCAGAGTCAATACGTATGCGCATAGATCTTTCATCTTTACGGAGATAGACTTGTCCATAAGAGGTCCAGCAGTACTTGTAATGAGAAGAGGCGGCGAATTCACGTGCTTGGGCAAATAGTTTTCGATTTTTCGCTGTGAGATTTTCGCAGACATAAATAGGTGTTTTCGGTCCGTCATAACCTAGGTGAGTGTAGTTTAGCTCATCTTCTTTCCCCTTATTTCTGTTAACGGTTGTCACAGCCCTTAATAAGTCTTCTTTTAGTAATACAGAGCTGAATTCTGCAATTACCGGTTTTAGACCTGTCTTGGAGTTTGTGCGGAAGACATTCATCACATCTGTTGGTTGAATTTGCACCTTGACCGCTTTACCCGTTTCCATTACAGCATTTAACAAATCTCTTTTCGTTTCTCCAGTCTTAACAGGCAAGTTTTTTATCTCTATTGCAGCCAATCTAGAACGTCGCTCGAATTGATCAACTTTGTCCTCTAGTTCACGTATATATTTACGGTCACTAACTCTCTTGACTTCCATTTCGTTTAACTTAACAGAGATTTCATCATATTTTGCTGATATAAATTCAGTATTTTGAGCTATTAGTTCATCTCTCACCGCTTGAAGTGATGAGGAGTGTAAGGCTTGTCCGTCTTTTAACTCTTTGAACATCCCAAAGATAATAGGTTTTATGTCATCCACATTGTTAGAATCATCCTCGCGACGTCTCTTCATACGTTGGGATACAAAGGCTGTCGATTGGACGTCAGCATCGGTCGAAGTACTTAAGTTTGGTTCCGATAAAAACTTTGATTCAGTCCTGGGCGACGTGGAGCATCCAGTCTGCGGCGGAGTCTTTTTTAATGACATTGCTCCCGCAAATAAAATATAAAAAATATAAAATAAAAAGTGCTCTATCTCAAAAACTTCTAACTATTAATAGGTACCTATCTCGTTCAAACCAATTTTTGTTGAAAGTTTTTATTATGATCTCCAGCATGTATTTTTTCTAGATTTTTCACTGTTTTATTTTAAAAGTTAGGGGACACACAACATTAAAAAAATATTTTGAATGACCTATCTATCTATAGATATCACAAATACCTATTTATTTCTGTACAAACATCGTAAAGCGTTCATCTACCTACCAAGTTTCTGTTTCAACTGTATAGTCCTTATAGTTTCTACACAGTGGCTGTTACATAGGGACGGACGGACGGACGAACAGACTGACAGACAGACAAATAATATGACGAATCTATAAGGGTTCCGTTTATCCTCATTCGTCTATGGCAGTGTTTTTCAACCTTTTTTATTACTTTCGTATAAGTAAAGCAATATTTTGCGACCCCCATTACCCGTACCTTTTTTTTTCATGTACTTAACTAAGTATATTCAAAGTACAAATATTCAATCCATACAACATTTTGTTCATTACAACATTATTTATTTGCTTATCTAGGATTCGGAAAATACATAATAAAGTAAGTACGTAAACACACATTTTTTTCATGGAAATCAGAATACCCACGATTAACAACAGAGGCGTTGAAGTGTTTGATTCCATTTGCCACCTCGTACTTGTGCGAGGTTGACATTTTCATCAATGGCCCAAATGAAAAGTAAGGAAAGAAATCACTTAAATTTGGAAAATGATTAATTCTCAATGTAGCAAAAACGGATCTACGATGGCAGAAATTGGTTAATGAAAAACAAGCGCAACCTTTGCGTACTTATATTACCTATTACTAGCTGTGCCCGCGACTTCGTTCGCGTGGAATAGTGACTTTCGGCAGCATTTTTAATTTTTTTAGCTAATAAGGTTTTTCGTTTTTTTGTGTATTTATTTTATATATATTAGTTTAGCGCTATGATACATATTAACACATTAAAAAATTATTTCACATAGCCTTCCGCCCGCGGTTTCGCCCGCCTGTACTACACGACGTTATCTCGAGGGAAAGTTATATTTTCCCGGGATATCAATTAGTCTTTGTCACTCTCTAGCTTCTAAAATATCCACATACTAAAAAAACACGCCGATCCGTTGCTCCGTTTTGACGTGAAAGACGGATATACAAACAATACAAACAGTATGTCAAAAGAAAGAACTTATCACGCTGAACAACTTCTGATGCTATCTCATATAGTTTAACCTGGCTGCTAGGATTCCACATCAGCTGGCCTAGCATGAACGGCTTTTATCATGCGATATGATATAGCACGTCATGCTGTCTTGCTTACCTACCCCACTAAGGTGGAAGCAAGACAGCAAGACGTGCTATATCATATCGCGTGATATAATGATGGTAATGCTAGCCAGGCAGGTGTACCAGACCTTCAAACTTTGTACGTCAATAGAAAGTGCTCATCACGTTTAACAATTTTCCTTAAAACGGTATTTTTATATCTCTCATAGTTTGGCTGGACTGCTATGGTTCCACATCAGAAATTGGGATCTTCAAAATAAATTATAGCTATATGTTGGCGAGGACCAATAGCTGTATAAGAAAAAAACTTTCATCAGAATCCGTTCCGTAAACTTTTTTGCCGACGTCATCACACGAAAAAATTCATCCCCTGTTTTCACCCTCTTTAGGGTAGTTTTTTTTACAAACTTTGAATGTCGTATTTATTTATCTAATCAAAAGCCTATAAAATAATTTTAAAGCTTCTAGCTTTAAAAATGACGTTATTTCCATACAAACTTTCATCCCCTATTTCAACCTCTTACAGCCCTTTGTTCTCATAAAAAAGTAGCCTATGTCCTTTCTCAGGCTCTAGACTATCTCTGTACAAATTTTTATTTAAATCGGTTCCGTAGTTTAGGCGTGATTGTGTAACACACAGACAGACAGATTCGCATTTTCGCATTTGTAATATAAGTAAGGATGTCTTTTGTTTTATTTTTTTGTTAATTTAACACAAATGTTTGAAAATCATTTTTTTTTGAAAATTTGAGAGAAATGATTGTCCTTTAGTTAACATGTTTCTTAATAATTATTTTGAAACTTTTTTCTTTTTTTTACTGAAGTAGTTTTTCCAGCAATTAAAAGGGGCTTCGCGATCCCCCTGAAGAGGCTTCGCGACCCACACGTTGAAAAATACTGGTCTACGGAACCCAAAAAACATGTATATCTTTTCACTTGTCATGCTCGTAAAGTTTGTGTTTATGTTGGGTATAGGCTGCATAGAATCGCTTTTTATGCTCTAGTGCATAAAGTAAAATCTTTGTCTAAGTCTCAGACTCTAGACAAAGGTCGTCAGGTAAGGTCGTAATTACGAGAAAAATACTATAAAAGATTGTAATAATAACATCAGAAAACTATGGGAAAGAATAAATAAATTATTAGGAAACAGTAAAAATGACATAGACAACACTATTTTGAAAAACATGAATACTACTAATAACAGCGTAAATGACATTTGTAACGAATTTGCATCCTGTTTTGAAAACGATGTCGACCAAATCAAGCGTGGCTGTGGGGACAAATTTCTAAATAGGAACTCGTATATAAAAAAACCTAACTTATGTATGAGATGGGAACCTGTAAATAAACACGATATTGCTGGAATTATTAAAAAAATGTCACATAAAAAATCACCCGGTAGTGATTCTATCCGTATGAGCGACATCCAATTTATATCTGAAAAAATAAGTCAGAGGCTTCGCGACCCACACGTTGAAAAATACTGGTCTACGGAACCCAAAAAACATGTATATCTTTTCACTTGTCATGCTCGTAAAGTTTGTGTTTATGTTGGGTATAGGCTGCATAGAATCGCTTTTTATGCTCTAGTGCATAAAGTAAAATCTTTGTCTAAGTCTCAGACTCTAGACAAAGGTCGTCAGGTAAGGTCGTAATTACGAGAAAAATACTATAAAAGATTGTAATAATAACATCAGAAAACTATGGGAAAGAATAAATAAATTATTAGGAAACAGTAAAAATGACATAGACAACACTATTTTGAAAAACATGAATACTACTAATAACAGCGTAAATGACATTTGTAACGAATTTGCATCCTGTTTTGAAAACGATGTCGACCAAATCAAGCGTGGCTGTGGGGACAAATTTCTAAATAGGAACTCGTATATAAAAAAACCTAACTTATGTATGAGATGGGAACCTGTAAATAAACACGATATTGCTGGAATTATTAAAAAAATGTCACATAAAAAATCACCCGGTAGTGATTCTATCCGTATGAGCGACATCCAATTTATATCTGAAAAAATAAGTCCCGTCATTGCAAAGCTCACCAACTTATGTATTAAATACTGTAAATTTCCCGCTAAACTTAAAGAATCCATTATAAGACCAATTTACAAAAAAGGTGACCATAAAAATTACAGTAATTACAGACCCATAGCAATTTTATCCAGCGTCGAAAAAATTCTTTCATCATACATCAACTGAACGCCTATTTGAAGTCAAACAATATTCTGATTGATTGCCAATACGGTTTTCAACAAGGTAAAAGTACTGTCTCATTATTAAGTAAATTCACTAACGAAATAAATGAATATCTGCATAATAAAAAAGTTGTAGTCGCGGTATTCTTTGACTTCAATAAGGCGTTTGACGTTTTAGAACACGACACCCTGATTAAAGCCATCGAAGAGTGCGGTGTCACCAATCCCCTGAGCGCGTGGTTCCGTGAGTACTTGACAGAGCGGACTTTTTATGTCAAAGTGCGGGACGGCAAAAGCTCGCCCAGGTCGGTTACGTGCGGAGTTCCGCAAGGAAGTGGAAGCGGACCAATCTGCTTTTTGATGCACGTCAACAGCTTGCCCAACGTGATACATCACTGCTCCACGTACATGTTTGCCGACGATCTGTGCGTGCTGCGAGCCGGCACCGACCTGGACGAGATTCGTAAATACGTTCAGCAAGATGTTGACAACATAGTGAAATGGTGCCATGACAACGGGATTGTAATAAACACCTCAAAAACCAATATGTTAATAATAAGATCACCTCATAGCATTTATAAAAACACTAATTGTAATATTGTCACCCACAGCTACGCCTGTATGCATAAACCCGTAAGCCCATGTAGTTGTACTAATATTGAAATAGTTCCATACGTTAAATATTTAGGAGTATCAGTAGATGATTTTTTCTCATGGACTGTGCACATAGATAACATATGTAACAAGCTACGAATACTTTTGGGGAAATTTTATCACTTGAAACATAAAATACCTCTTAGCATTCTTAAGTGTACATACACTTGTACATACAAGGCGTTAGTGGAGAGTGTGATGTCATACGCTCTCGACAGTTATGGCCTAACTTACTCAACTCACATTAAAAAAATAGAATCGTTGCAGATCCGCTTTCTTAAATTACTTGTAGACAATAAAACAAAAAATAAATACAAACACAATTATTATGAACTATTTAAGGTATGTAAAATTCTTCCCGTCAGTCTCAAACAAAAATCCCTATTACTGATCAACAACTATAACTGTCGGGAGCGCCTGACACCACTGCACCACGGCCACGCAACGCGAGCCGTGTCACGCGGCAAGTACAGTGTACCACGCGTCACCAGCGTGTACGGCGATAGAACCCTATCTAAGCGCGTGGCCTATTTACTGAACAGTCTGCCTGCTGATCTCTTAGCAATAGACAATTTTAGGATATTTAGTAACAAGCTTAAGAAACACTACCTGAACACACAGTAATGTAAGTAATTTGATAAATGTATGTAACCTAAGTATTTTTTTTTTGTAACTAGATTAAAAATTATAAAATATAAGATAATATACGTAAGTAAATAACTTACCTACCAACTCGCAGACAAACCTATCATTAGGTTTTGCGAAGAAATGTAATTAAAATTGTAAATTGTTTTTGTGTAATAAAGTTTTTAATAAAAATAAAAAGGTAAACAGTCACACACGCAATTTAAACTTCGTTAAATAAACTTGTTGATGCATTCTGTTTCTTAAATTTTGTACATTATCCATGTTAAATTAATAAAACTAGGCAAAATTAATGAGTTTTCTAAGAAATAAGTATTTCAAGAGCATCATGGACTACGATCTATGCTAAAGTCACTGTGCTGTTACTGCAACATATCGTCGTATCCTACGAAAAGGGGCGTAATTGCAAAACAGCAACTTTACAGAAGAAGCTTTTTTGTGTTTATAAAAAAATCGGATAAAGGTATTGATAATGTTTGATTTCAATAGCACGCATTGGCATCCTGTTCTTTGTATAAAACATGAATTTGGTAATAATAATAATCATTTAACTAATTATGTTCTTTAATTCCTTATTCTCCGATGTATATCAGCTATATGTATGTCTGCTATATATGTATAGCTCCCAACTTGGGTCCTTATGTACATTATGGCCTTATTTGTCGGAAATATGAAGGCAATAAAAGGACATGAATTGAGTTTACTATTTAAAAACCCTATTAAATCTCATATGATATAGCTAAACACGGTAGTTATTGATAATTTTCTCTCAAATTATGTGTCTGTAACATCAAATAGTGCATAATGTTGTGAATGACTAACTTGTCGACTCTTTTAGGACAAATGCACTAACAATAGCAGTCCGTGGAATAGAGACCGAACGGCGCTTGCGCCCCCTCTACGATGGCCCTAACGGCAGTTGTGGCTTTATTCTACGTTCAATTTTGCCACCACGCAATTAGGGCTTATTTTAAAACTTGAATATCAAGAACATTTTTGAACTTTTTAAGACGATTATTAGACTGAAATATGCCTAAATTAACGTAGAATCCAAAAATCCAATAAAAGAAAAAAGCCCTAATGAACATTGGGGCACTTTTCGTGGGGTATGACGATATAAAAAAAGTAATAGAAAGTCTTCCCGAAAAGGTTTTTTTTTTCTTCTTTTTAACCGACTTCTAAATCAAAAAGGAGGAGGTTCTCTATTCGTCTGTATGTATGTTTTTTTTTTGTGTATGTCCACCGATTACTCGAAGACGGCTGAACCGATTGAAATGGTTCAAACGTTATTACATCAGGTTGGTTTCCAAGTTGGTCCCATTTTCAGGAAATCTTGAAAATACTGTCGTTTTCGTTACCACTTTATGTGAATTCAATACGTATCTTTAGGCATAACTCCTTTGTTTATAAACCGATTTAGATGATTCTTGTTTTGTTAAAAAGGGGATACCTCAAGGTATTTTAACCAACTTCGAAAAAGGAGGTTTTCAGTTTGATCACATACCTATTTATCAGAAAACACGTAAATTGCCTGCACGATGCACTAAAAAGAGTGAAATAAAAATTATTTTTCTAAAAAAATAAAACCGCCCTCAAAAAAACCACATCAAAAAAGTAAGAAATAATTCGTCACCAAATAAATAACGTAAGTACTTTGAAGTCGGGCGGGTTTTAGCAAAAACAACAAAAAAAATTTCATGTTTTACGCCCGACTTCAAAGTACTTACGTTATTTATTTGGTGAGGAATTATTTCTTACTTTTCTGATGTGGTTTTTTGAAGGCGGTTTTATTTTTTTTGAAAAATATTTTTTTTTGCAATATTGTTATTTGTTTTCCTCACACTCGAAGTGAAAAGCAGAGTGTATAACTCGTACATAAAACCCATTTTACCCTCGAATTGACTATCAACCCTCGCCTGTAAAATGGTACGTTTTATGCGCTTGTTGTACCGTCTAATATTATTGTGTGTATCTTGTTGTCTCTTTTTATTTTGTTTAAAGGCGAGACTTGTTTCATCAATTGAAATTCGCAATAAAGTTACTGTGAGGCTTACACTTAATAGGATTATACATAACTAGCCTCTCTCCCGCAGCATCGCTCGCGTGGACTACACGACGTTATCCCACGGGAATGTGATATTTTTCCGGGATTGAAAGTAGCCTATGTCACTCTCCAGCTCCTAAACTATCCCCATAACGAAAATCACGTCGATCCGTTGTCCCATTTTCACGTGTAAGACGGACAAACATATAAACAAATAAGCACACTTTCACATTTATAATTTTAGTTTAACACAAAAACATGTGTTGAATACATGTTTTTGTTTAATTTCGAAATCATAAGTAGGTACACCTGACGCCTGTGTATTGTATTGAATAATAAACAGATTAATGAATAATATTTTGGTCTCAATTTTATTGAGGTTACATTATACTACAAATACGTAACTTTAACCTGCAACAACAACGCATATGAAAGAAGTGAAGAACAGCGGTATAAGAGTATAAATAAAGATAAAAACCGCAGCACCGCACACCGCAGTGGTTTCCGGTGCAGTGTGATACCATGTTTAGTAAGGGTTTCAATAAAAATGACTTTGTAGTTGAATTCAAGATAGAAAAAATGTTGATTGCCGAGATAAAGTAAGATAAAAATAAGGTCAATGGTTGATGGCATATTATGTATTACATTTATGGCTAGGTGATTCCCACTTAACCACCGCTCGCACACTGTACGCGTAGCACTTTTCAAGTTTTGAAAAGTGTAAATAAAAAAAATAACACTATCACACATACATTGTTCCAATACCAAACTGTAGTAGCTTAAGCACTAGTAATATGGAAATTGGAACCTACAACGGGTATTAATGACCACATACACTCAGATCCGAGGAAATATTGAAAAGTAAGTTTTCAATATTTATCCGACCGGGAATCGAATCCAGGACCTCCAGAGAAAGCGGCACGGCGTGCTTACACCACTCGGCCACGGAGGTCATCAAATTACTACTTCGAATTGTGACTGGAATATTTTTTTATAAGGTCTTCTTATTGACGCCGAGAAAGCCCGTAAAAGCCTCGAAACAAGCTTGTGTAGTCAGTTCGGGCTCTCCAAATTAAAAGAGAATCACGAATGTTAATAAAACAAATGCCGACAATATGAGTCTCTGCGCATTTTTTGTCACTTTGAATAAAGAAATTGAATGACTCTAATTTTAAGTTTATAAAATGTAGTATCTCGAACTACTGAGCTCCATCTAAAGCCCTAGCACTGGCTTGTTCCACCTAACTTACCACGTGTCAGCCTGCTAATTTAATATCCTTATTAGAGTCCTATGCTGTGACTGGTGCCGGGCGAGGTCGGGAATTTTAAAATGTTGACCATGACAGCAGTACCTACCATGAAAAGCTACCGTTGTGCTCTGTTGTGCTAATCGAATAGTAAACTATATTGTCCTTCAAAAGCTGTCAAAGTGCTGCTGTCAAACATGTACTGAATATCAGCCGAAAGAGACGAGGTTTTCATACAAAATAATACGATCACGATAACGGTTACCATAACGACAGTTTTCGTGCTACGGCTACAGATGGTTGAACTTTAAGATGGAAACTGACATTTATCATACTATGTTACGGTCATTTTTCAATTTGACGACTCTGTATGAAATAAAACAGGGAGAAAAAAACAACCCTTGTAGTTTCTTACCGGTTCTTCTCCAAGGTCTCCCCGCCGTTTGCGAACCGATGGCGTAGCTTCTATGACGTTCACAAGTATTGTAAATAACAATCTAAATTGAATAAACAAGTTTGACTTTGACTATCTTTATAGTCTTCTTCTTTATAATTCTTTAATTGACATGAACCTTTTTGTCCCCAGGTGGTGCGAATGTTTGTGTTGGTGGTGATGGTGTTCGCGCTGTGCTGGCTACCTTACCACGCGTACTTCGTGCTGGTCTACCACCACCAGTCGCTGGCCTCCGCGCCGTTCGCCCAGCATATTTATCTCGGTTTCTACTGGTTGGCCATGGCGAACTCCATGTTCAATCCACTTATTTATTATTGGATGAGTAATAAGTAAGTATACTTAGTGAGTATTTGGGAATACGAACAGTGGCTCGACTATAGCTTGAGATACTTTTCGAAACAGGAAGTTTAAGTTTGGTAATTATTTTATAAAAAAAAGCTGTCGATTTTAACATGGTAGTTTAATTCATTTTCGATATTTATGAAGGAACCGCCACTGCACACCTACGACCTATTTCGGTTGAATCTACGGATATAATAATAATAATTCCAGTAACCACATATGATTAAAAAAAGTTACAAGTCGTTGACAACTCCTTGCAAATCGAAAAGGTCGAATCTCAGATCTTGGAATAGAATCGTCTTCAAATTTATATTATTATTCGCCAAATACTTCCAAGTCTGCCAAGGTTTAATATGATTAAAGAGTGCCCTGAATTCAGTTGGATTACCGAATATAATTATAAAATTACGTTTCACAAGAAATATAACTCCGACTGAAAATTATTTTGGTCGCGTCAAATTTAACCTAACAATAAAATCTATTTTAGGTATCGCTTACAAATTAATCCCGGGGGTCACCCCTGGGACACAGAGGACTAGTAGTACGTAGTATTTTTTTGTCCTCTGTGCCTGGGATTACTATGTAAGCAAAACCATACTAATATTAAAAATGTAAAAGTGTGTTTATTTGTTTGTTTGTCCGCCATTCACGTCAAAACGGAGGAATGGTTCTCGACGTGATTTTTGATTTGGGGAATATTTTCAGGAATAAAAAGTAACCTATGTTTTTCGCCAGGCTACAAAGTATGTGTGTCCCAAATTTTAACCAAATCCGTTAGGCCGTTTTGGTGTGATTGAGTAACAAATGTACCCCGCGAGTAAAACGGCGAGGATCCGCTAGTTTATAATATTAGCAGGATTAAAAAAAGTTTTTTTAGTTTGAATTTAAAAGATAATATAAACTTATATTCTGTTATACTTACATACCTATAGTCTTTTTGCAAAAGAAAACGTTTCGCATTAATAAATAAAATAAAATAAGTATAAATTCCACTTTTTCCTGTGCCACTTATTGAAACGTTTAAAACAAAACACGTACCCCTAGCATGAAAATCTATCGTTACGGTCTCAGATCATATAGTATTATATGATCTGAGGTTAACGTAATCGAATAATAAACTATATCTTCCTTCGAAAGCGTTCAAAGTGCTGTTGTCAAACATGTATTGAATTTCAGTTCCATACGACCGAAAGCGACGGGCGGCGGCGCTGCACAGGTTTTCGAAAGTTTAGATAAAACGGCTTAACGGATTTGGCTAAAATTCGGGACACAGATACTTTGTAGCCTGAAGAGGAACATAGGCTACTTTTTATCCCGGAAAAACATCACATTCCAGTGGGATAACGTCGTGTAGTACACGCGGGCGAAGCCGCGAGCGGAAAGCCTTCGTGCTAAAAGCTAAATTTTTTCGTGCTACGCCAGAAGCCAGAATTTTAAGTCTTAAGAGGGGGGTTCCTATAAAGGCAAATTGCCAGTCTTAGATTTGATTTTTACAATACAAATTACTAAGCACACATTCGTATAGAAAAAAAACCACTAAGTTACAACTAATAAAGTACGAAATTCTGACAACAAAAATGGTCGTAACTTTCGCAACAAGCTTTGTCTATGTAAATAGTGAAATATCTTGTCGTGGTTATTAAGTTATCAAAACTTGCTCGATGCGGTCATATTTAAAAATTTATATATTTCCAATATCATAAAAGTTGTTAAGTTATCAAGTGTATTTTTTTGCGGTGAAAAACTTTAAATTGAAATAAAACACAGAAAATTGTTTTTAATATCCATGAAATAGGCTTTATTCCAAAAATACTTTTTGACATTAATATTTGAAAATGATTTCCGGCATGTGGCCGCCGCGGCTGGCGCATAGGTACTTATTAGCTAGAGGTCCCATTTTTACACACTTTTTGCAGTACCTACATCAGACCGTATGTCGGTAATAACGCGTCGAATGTTGGCTTCCAAGTGCTCAATGGTTACTGCGAATCAACATTGGTACCTAACATAACGTAATCCTTACTTCCTTACTTATATTATAAATGCGTCTCTGTATGTCTGTGTGTTACACAATCACACCTAAACTACTTAACCGATTTGAATGAATTTTGGTACAGAGATAGTCTAGAGCCTGAGAAAGGACATAGGCTACTTTTTATTCCTGAAAAATATCACCTTCCCGCGGGATAACGTCGTGTAGTACACGCGAGCGAAGCCGCGGGCGGAAGGCTAGTTTTAACTATTTGGAAACGGTCCCCCGGTGTGAGTATATTCATGATGAATTGTCAAACCCCACTAACCCAAAAACAACCAAGAAACTGTTAAATCGGCTGTCACAAAAACAGTGATATCAATTTAAAGTTCTCCACCTCTAAAAAAACACCGATATGTACAAAAGAAATAAAACGGCAACTTCATACTTTAACGACGTTAAGTCATAAAATGATAATGAATGACTATCAGCCTTGCTTTACCTTAGTTCACCAATATTTCACAAATTTTAGAACGAATAAATTTGCTAATTGGTCTCTCTTGAGGTGCCAAATAGACTACAGGGACATCGAGGTGCTGAGGTACCTACCTAAAACAAAGCGCCACCATGTCAGTCCGATTACAGAACCAGAGAGCTCTGATCCTTTCCTACACAACTCCGAAACTGTTCACAGCTTCGTTGGAGGCTTCTGAACTGGAACGGATGCGGCATGATCAATGGCGAATACCTAACACACCTTCGGTTTGCCGATGATGTAGTTCTTATGGCTGAGAACTTGGAAGACCTGAACACAATGCTCGATCTCAGCAATGCTTCTCAAAGAGTGGATCTGGATAAGACGAAAATCATGTCCAATGCCCATGTATCACCCGCTCCAGTTAATGTTGGGAACGTTACACTCGAAGTTATTGAACACTATGCTTACCTACAGTCGTCACAAATTAAGATGCCCGTTTTGACACATGCTAAAGTGACATGATTAGGCATGTAACCATACGAGTCTGTGATCGATTCTCGCGATTAATCGATTAAGGTTCTGAGTAACTAATCGATTTAGTAAGTTTGCAACTTATGTGGATTAAGACTAAAGTTATTATTATAAAATGTTAAACTTACTATATAGGTACTTATACTTTTAATAAACATATTATTAAAGTATAAATTGACCTTTTATGTTATATAAACTTGAGTCGAATCCACTTAAATTGCATAATTTATATAAGAGCGAACGCGCTCTTATGATTTTTAATCGGGCGATAGTTTGGTCGTTCTCGGATTCAGTATAGAGTTATATGGCAGTTGCAATACTGGCAATCGTCAGTGCGCTTAAACTATTGACCGATCAAACTATCGAAAATGACTGGCCGATAGTTGTACGATCAAACTATCGCACAACTATCGGCCGGGCGGTAATGTGCATGAAGGACTATGTGAGCGCGCGCACTGCATTCAACTAAACTATCGCCCACCTATCGGTAGACTGCGCATTCAGTATCGAACTATCGAAAATGACTGGCCAATAGTTACAGTTATACAACAGCTATCGGACAACTATCGGCCAGTGCATGAAGGACTATGTGAGCGTGCGCTCGGATTCAACTAAACTATCGACCAACTATCGGTCGACAAAAAATCACAAGTGCTCGCAGATTCTCAAAACCAAACTATCGGCCGACAGTTTGATCACGATCGTCTTACGATTCCGACTAAACTAGCGGTCCACTAAAAATCACAAGTGCGCGTTAGCTCTAAAAGTGCAAGTATTTTAACTACAGCTCACAGCATAGACATGGTCGTAGAGTAGCTACATTACTTATTATAGCGGCCTGTACACGTTGGCCCAACCATTGGCCAATACGTCGTATATTAACACTTTTGAAAGAACCTTTTTAAACGTCTTGTTCGTTCAAAAGTGTCAATGTACGATGTATTGGCCAGTGGTTGGACCAACGTGTACAGGCCGCTTATGGTGAACGCACGCTTGTCCGATGCGAACGCTTCGAACAAGCCGAACGAAACGTGTTTTAAGAAATCTCTGGAAAGGTGAACGTGACGATTCGACATGATGAGGTGTGCAACGTTGTCTAGGTTTTATTTAAAGAATTGTAATTTTTTTTTCATTCGTTTCATTCGAAACGTTCTCCTTGGATAAGTGTGCGTTTGCCTAGAAACCCTTTATCGAAATCGTTGTTGCCAAATCATAATTTCACTAATGCTTTAAGCGCCAATCTAGTTTTTACACAAAAAAGATCAATTTGACAAATTAATCTATTAAAGTGGTTATAACGATTATTTCGATAGAATTGAATGAAGGTAGAGAAATCCTGCACACAACGGTTACAACACTAGTATTTAAAAAAATAAAGACTGAGAACGTAACTGTTTTTCGATACGTTTTGTAGTTAATCGAATCTGCGTTTACTTTAGAACAAACGCAAAAATAATACGCGGAATACACTTTGCCTTAATTTATAATGCGTTAAAAAATGTAACATATTATTTTCATACACCTTTGATAAGTAATCAGCATATATTTGATTTTTTGGTTTTCGTAACAAGTTACATTCTAGGGTCATTACCATGTGTCAAAACGGGCATCTTAATTTGTGACGACTGTAGAACTGACGGTCCAGTTAGGTAAGTCCAACTTCGAGAAAGAGATCTCTCGCTGAATCCAGCTCGGTTGTGAAGCTCCGACATATATTCGCGTCCGTAATACTTCAATGTCTCAAGACGAAAGTCTTTGACCAGTGTGTGTCAAACACAAAAAAGAACAAAGAACTTAGAATACTATCATGTAATTGCATACAAAGGAAAGGGATGGCAAAATAACAAATAGGTACACGTAGTTAAGGCCGACCTCTAATTTTAAATCTTAGTTAAACTATAAACATTAAGCCTTGTTACTACGTTTTATAGTTTTACTAGCTGACTCGGCGAACGTTGTTGTTTTGTAATATAAATTATTTCATAGATAAATAATTTTATATACCTAAAAGATAAATAAGCAGAAACAAATCTTAAAAATTTATTTTCAACCATTTCCATTTCCGTTCCATAAATAACAAATAAATAAAATCCATGGCACGTTTCTGATAAAGTCGATTTCTATCAAGTTGTTCGTTCAAACTGCTAGCACGCGCCGCGTACTTACTTTGTGCTGCTAGAGAGATATAATAAATAATTATTCGGCTTCCCTTTCTATTTGAATTGAGAGAAAATACTGAGCAAGAATATATTTTTATACACGTCTTATTTTGTTGTCTAAAGAAAATAATACAATAATAATACATCTATTTCATACAAATTAACACGATCACGCTAACGATAATTTTTCGTGATAGGGGTTATATCGTTATCATTTGGCACTTTTACCTTACCCCTATCACGAAAAATTATCGTTAGCGTGATCGTGTTATTTTGTATGAAAACCAGAGCACCGCTTCTTTCAGTCGTTTATGGATTTAAAATTCAATAGATATTTGACAGCTTTTGACGGAAAGTCTAGTTAATTATACGATATATTTTTTACCATAATTTACCCGTATCTCAAAAAATATTGAACTAATTTTAATGAATCTTTGTCTGTTCCCTTAGTTGGAATACACCTGTTTTAAATCAAAAAGAAACATCTAAATAAGACTTTAAGTTTTTGAGGAAATCGTGTACAAACATACAAACATACACTTACGAAATTTAGCACAGATGCTTGGAAGCCCAAATGTAACGTTATACTCAAATATTATCCAATTCAAACAGTATCACATACATACCCTACCCATAGGTACCCGGGTAACCTCCTTCTTTTTAAAGTCGGTTAAAAAAAAGAAATTATGGCTCTTGATAAAGAGCACGAACGAAAGGGTGTGGAACTAGACGAAAATTTATAGCTGAAAAGAAACTGCTCTTATAGACTTTTATTATTTTTCTTCGCGAGAAAATTCTTCTAAATAATGATTGTAACTTTTTAACTGTCAGGGTTGTAATAAACAAAAAGTTTGGTGGAATAAAAAAGCTATTTTATTTTGATAAAAGTAAAGTTTCATCATTAGTTCTCTCGAGTTTGTAAATTATACCTATTTGGTGATCTGGAAAAAGAAACGTTAATTCAACGATTTTAATTCGTATCTAGAATTTCACTAAGGTGGCAAACTTTTTGAAGTAAAACTTTTTGAACCATCATGTATCAATCAGTATGTGAGCCCTTACTCTCTAGCCTTTGTAATAACTCAGATTGCACAAATGAAAATAATTCCTGTACTAAAAAAAGTTGTAGTAAATTAGTTATGTTCTGTGATGAGCTTGGAAAGAATCTTGGCCAATTGTTGCAAAAAAATACAAGGGAAAGCATTATTAACTATTGCAAGCCGGGCTCGACTATAGATGAAATCATGAAAAGTATTGTAAAACATAAGTTTAATGAAGATACAAACTTGATCATTCTAATTGGAAATAGGGGTAATGTAAGCAAAAATCAACTGATGACATACTGTAATACACTGTGTTGCTTAAAGGTTAAAAAAATTGTTATGTTTACACTTCCCTATAGTAAAAGTTTGCCACAGGTGGAAAATAACTTTAGATATAATTTAAATTTATCTTTAAATACTATGGCATATCATAGTAGCCAAATGTTGCATATTATTGACATTAATAAATTGTTAAAAAATATTATTCTGACAAAAGATAAATACTATCTGCCAACTTATTGTAAGAGACAGTTAGCACTATCGCTATCTTTTTATTTTGAACATTTAGCCAGTAATCTGGCTAGTATAACTCCTGCTTTTATTGAGCAGTCAATTGAAATTTATAAATTACCCTTGGAATTTGTTCCAAGTCATAATAATAATTTGTTTAATCAAAATGACATAAATCTGAATACTGACTTGGTTAATTTAAATTACCATTAAAGACAACAGAGGCGCCCTCTAGCCCAGTGTTGACAAGAGAAAAGCCAAACAGTTTAACAATTGTCCATCAAAATATGGAAGGCTTTTCTAACAAAGATCTAGAATTAAGTTTGTTTTTAAATTGTAATAATGTTGATGTGTTATGTGTTACTGAGCATTGGTTTAAACCACATGAATTAATGTTAAACTTAGATAATTATAGAGTTGTAAGCTCGTTTAGTAGGCAATCTGCTATCAGGGGAGGGTCTCTTATAATGTTACATGATAATTTCCAATACAAAGAGCGCAAAGATGTTGTATCCCTCTCTATTGAACGAGTCATTGAACTATCCTGTGTGGAACTTGACCAACTAATTATAATATGTCTTTATAGACCTCCCAATAGTAATTATTCTGAGTTTGAGTCCACTATGGAGGAAGTGTTAAGAATAACTTGTAAAACCAATAAAAAAGTTGTCATATGTGGGGATTTCAATGTAGATATTTTAGACCGTAAATTGGCCACACTCTCAAGTAGATTTTTAAACTTGTTTAAATCATTTAATTTAATACACACTTTTAATGAGCCTACTCGAATCACACCCACATCTGGCAGTTGCTTGGACAATATTTTTACAGACTGTTCGGTTATAGAAAAAAAGGTAATTGATGTCATAAAATCTGACCATAGTGGACAAATAGCCTCTATAGAGCACCATCATGTCTGTCCTAAACGTAAAATAATATGTAGGCCAATTACGAAAAAGGGCATTGATAAATTTAGAAATCATGTAATTGATAAAATTGAAACTTTACCAGCTTCTATTATGGAACCTAATAATCTCTATAATGATTTATTTAGTGTGGTGCACAGCGAATTTAGTAAAACATTCAAACAAAAGGTGATCAACTGTAATACTAATAGAAAGAAGTTTAGTGATTGGGCCACGCCTGGGATTTATACAAGTAGAAGGAAATTATATGAACTTTATGCATTAAAGCGAACTTCATGTGACCCTAGTTTTATTGAATATGTCAAGAAATATTCTAAAACTTTTAGAAAAGTATGTGCGGCTGCCAAGTCCACATACATCGCTAATAAAATAAAAGTAGCTGATAATAAGATCAAGGCTACATGGAATATTATTAACCAAGAAACTGGTAAAACAAAAAATCATATAAATTCCTTCACTCTTAAAGCAAATAATAAAACATTTACATCTGACGATGAGGTTGCCCGTGTTTTTGAAGACTTCTTCTCTCGGGTACCCTTAGAAACTACGAGAAATTTAAATTCCTGTCCTAATATTGCGGCTGCCCTCTTGGTGTCAAGCGTTGATAAGTGTAACAAAGTATTTAATTTTCAACATATAAATGGCGATGATATTCTTAAAGCATTTAAAACAATAAATATTAAAAAATCGGAAGATGTATGGGGTATATCAACTAATGTTATTAAATCAATAATTGATCCAATAGCTCCATATTTAGCTTTTATTTTTAATAAGTGTATTGACGAAGGAGTCTTCCCCGATTTAATGAAATATAGTAAGTTAATTCCGCTTTTTAAATCTGGAGACAAGAGTGACCCCACTAACTTTAGGCCGATATCAATTTTACCAGCACTTAGTAAAATTTTTGAAAAGATAATATACGCTCAATTAGTAGATTATTTGGTATTAAATCAAATCTTTCATAAGAATCAGTTCGGATTCTCTAAAGGTAAAAATACCACAGATGCTGGAATTGCACTTCTTAAACATATCCTTGACGCTTGGGAGGGTAAGCAGGACGTAATTGGTGTATTCTGTGACCTTTCCAAAGCTTTCGATTGCGTTGATCACCAAACTCTTTTAATGAAGTTAGAACATTATGGTGTCTCGAAAAAATCAGTTAACCTTTTGCGTTCATATTTGAGTAATAGAAATCAAAAAGTGATTGTTAATAATACTGCGTCCTCTGGAGCCCCCATTATAATGGGCGTGCCCCAAGGCTCAATATTGGGTCCTTTACTATTTTTAATCTACATTAACGATCTACCTTACTACGTGCATAATTTATGTGAGACAGTACTATTTGCAGATGATACTTCTCTAATTTTTAAAATTGAGCGAGGGAATAATTGCTCTCACGAAGTAAATAGTGCTCTCTCAAAGGTAGCACATTGGTTTAACATTAATAACTTGTCTTTAAACCCTAAAAAAACAAATTGTGTCAAATTCTCACTACCAAATGTAAGGAAGGTTGATTTAAGTATTAGTTTGAATGCAGATGCAGTCGAATTAGTTGACAGCACGAAATTTCTTGGTATTACCTTAGATTCACGACTACAATGGGATCCACATATTGAGGCCTTGTCGAGTAGACTCAGTTCAGCTGCTTTTGCAGTAAAAAAGATAAGGCTATTAACTGATATTGAAACGGCAAGACTTGTTTACTTTAGTTACTTTCATAGTGTAATGTCCTATGGCGTGTTGTTGTGGGGCTCAGCAGCCAATATTGGAAATATTTTTGTACTTCAAAAAAGAGCGGTACGCGCCATTTACAGCCTCCGCCGCCGCGATTCATTAAAGGTTTTGTTTAAAGAAATTAATATACTAACCTTAGCAGGGCAATACATCTACGAGAATATATTATATGTTAGGAAACATCTTGACTCATTCACTAAGAATAGTGATATTCATAATTTTAACACAAGAAATAAAAATAAGCTTGCCGTTCCAAGATTTAGACTTGAAAAAAGTAGAGGCTCTTTTTTGGGAAAAGGCATAGCATTCTTTAATAAAGTTCCACAAGAAGTAATCGAGCTGCCTTTGAATAAATTTAAAAAACATGTTAAAAAGACGCTCTTAAGCAAAGGCTATTACAAAGTAGAAGATTATTTAAATGATCATAACGCATGGTTGTAATAATTATAGTAAGTAACACTAACAATGTATAAAAGGAAAATATTCCTATACTTAAGTATGTGAAAACTTTCCTTCAGCATTAGCTTTTTGTATAAATTTTATTATTGTACCATTTTGTCTAGCAACGACATAATTATTTTGTAAATGCGTTGCTTCTGTTAAAGCTGATGAGTTTTTTTCGCCTGTTTTTCTTGTCAGTTAAAAGATGTCCATAACAGGTGGTAGGTAAAAAAATGTTGGACGATTCATAAGCATTAATTTTATTTAATCTATATGAATAAAAATTTATTGACTTTGACTTTGACATGGCGGGCAAGCAACCAATCACAACTCGTAAAACAGGTTTTAGCGTGTCGTGATTGGTCGCCGCCCCACCACGATGGTTCAAGAAGTTTGCCCTACACTGTAGGTACCCAGCAATTACATGATATGAAAACTGTCGATAAATAACGAATAAGTAGTCCCTATTCGTCAAGAGCTGTCAAAGAGTGCTGTTGCCAAATATATTTTGAATTTTAGTTTCACATAGGTACGTAGACAGAGAAACCTAATGTCTACGCCCACATATGACTGAAAGAGGAGTTCAGGTTAGTTGCCCTAGTACGAAAAACTGTCGTTATGGTAACCGTTATCGTGATCGTTTTTTTTTGTTTGAAATCCAGATATTTAGGTCGTTTATGGAACTGAAACTTAATACACATTTGACAGCAGCACTTTGACAGCTTTTGAAGGACGATATAATTTACTATTCGATTTACTTTCATGCTAGAGGGGTACTGGTTTGCATACAATAGTTACGATTACGATAACGATAGTTTTTCACGCTAGGATTACAGACAAAAAATAAAGTTCAACTTAAGGGCACGTACTTCCAAATTATCGAAATCATCCTATTTTTGATTCAAAAGTAAACAATCAAATATTCTTTATTATGAGCAGATAAAAATATAATGTTGAAGTTTTATAAACGATCTTGATTATTTTGTGGCTAGAAACACGATATTCGTATCGTAACTCGACAATAAAAAATTTCAAAAACAAAGAAATTTTTTATTATTTTTATATTTTTTTGGTTTTAGTATACTTACTTAGATTATTAATCTCTAATTCACGAATAATATATAGAAAAATAGGTAATGACATATTGTAGATTATTCTCAGGCTACTTTTTCAAGAAGTGAATTTATGCTCAAAATAACAACAAAAACATTGAAAAAATGAAAAAGTGAGGTTATTTTCATTACTCTTCACACGTAAGGAAAAAGACAAAGACAAAGAGTTTTTGGAAGATCCTGCCCTTAATAGACAACCGTAAGGGACTTTTTAATTTGATTTAACTTTATTTATTAGTAGGAGATATAATATAATGATACCTATATGTAGTAACTAGCTTTCCGCCCGCGGCTTCGCCCGCGTGTACTACACAACATTATCCAGATGGAATGTGATATTTTCCTGGATAAACTATGTCACTCTCCAGGTCCCAAATCTACCCCCGTACCAAAAATCACATTGATCCGTTACTCCGGTTGGACGTGAAAGATGGACAAACAAATAAAACCTACTTATTGATTTTCCCGTGGGAATATGATACTATCCTGTGGTAAAAAGTAAAAGTAGCCTATTATAATCCTTGCCAAATTATTTACTTACATAAATACCAATTTCAGCCCCCAAATAGCCCGCGCTTATAGTGATTTTTCCATAGCAATGAGATTTCCCGCGGTAAAAAGTAAAATATCCTTTCCAGGGCCTTTAACTGTCTCTATTCTTAATATAATCCTTCCCATGAACTCGAACTATCACTTTAAATACCAATTCCATTCCACAGCTTTGCCTGAGCTAAAACTTATTTTACCATGGGAATGAGCCTTATTCCCGCGGTAACAATTTCGCCTATGTCCTTCCGAATAGGGTCTCAAACTATCTGCATTCCAAATGTCATCAAAATTGGTTCAGCCGTTTTGACGTGAGCATATACAATTTCGCATTAATAATAGTCGGGATAGTAGAAATAGGAATATGAATGGCCGGCCGCGACTACGTCCGCGAGTACTACATCGCAATCTTTTTTAGTATCGTATTGTATATAGACAATGATGATTAGTACGGTCGTGGTACGGTCACATAGTTAACCGTAAACAAAACTCCTTGTAGGAAATTTTCGTCAGAAAATGAACTGCCTATCACGAACTTAGTTTTTTTTTCTCACTGCCATAAAAGTCATTAGGGTTGGCTGCGGTACTGAGCGGATTCGTGTTGTAGAGAATTACCTATAATATAGCTTATTGAATCTGAATATTTCTATGTATGAATCCAGAGGGTCACCGTATTTTTAGACAAAAGAGTGTGAAGTGCTAAAATATTGAAGTATTGTACTGAGAGCGGGGTTGGTTGGTTGGTTAAGAGCCTGCGCGCACTTGTGATTTTTAGTCGACCGATAGTTTAGTCGGAATCGTAAGACGATCGTGATCAAACTGGTCGGCCGATAGATTGGTATTTAGAGCCTGCGCGCACTTGTAATTTTTAGTCGACCGATAGTTGGACGATAGCTTAGTTGAATGCAGTGCGTGCGCATTACCGACCGGCCGATAGCTGTGCGATAATTTGATCGTACAACTATCGGAAGTGCGCGCACTCTATTGAATGCGGAGGGTCACCGTATATTTAGACAAATGGAGTGTGAAGTGCTAAAATATTGAAGTAATTGTACTGAGAGCGGGGTTGGTTAGTTGGTTAAGACCCTGCGCGCACTTGTGATTTTTAGTCGACCGATAGTTTAGTCGGAATCGTAAGACGATCGTGATCAAACTGGTCGGCCGATAGATTGGTATTTAGAGCCTGCGCGCACTTGTAATTTTTAGTCGACCGATAGTTGGACGATAGCTTAGTTGAATGCAGTGCGTGCGCATTACCGACCGGCCGATAGCTGTGCGATAATTTGATCGTACAACTATCGGAAGTGCGCGCACTCACGTATAGTGCCATACTGAATGCGCAGTCGACCGATAGTTGGGCGATAGTTTAGTTAGTTGAATAGCAGTGCGCGCGCTCACATAGTATAGTCCTTCATGCAGATTACCGACCGGCCGATAGTTGTGCGATAGTTTGATCGTACAACTATCGGCCAGTTATTGTCAATAGTTCGATCGGTCGATAATTTAATCCCCAATGCGCGCACTGCCATATTATAAATCTATAGGTACTGAATCCGAGAACGATCAAACTATCGTCCGATTAATTATAAAAAAATAAAACCGCCTTCTAAAAAACCACATAAAAAAAGAAAGAAATAATTCCTCACCAAATAAATAACGTAAGTACTTTGAAGTCGGGCGTGAAACATGTACAATGTTTTGTTGTTTTTGTTAAAACCCGCCCGACTTCAAAGTACTTACGTTATTTATTTGGTGAGGAATTATTTCTTACTTTTTTTATGTGGTTTTTTAGAAGGCGGTTTTATTTTTTTATAAAAATAATTTTTATTTCAGTCTTTTTAGTGCATCGTGCAGGCAATTTACGTGTTTTCTGGTAAATAGGTATGTGATCAAACTCAAAACCTCCTTTTTCGAAGTCGGTTAAAATACCTTGAGGTATCCCCTTTCCATCAAAACAAGAATCATCTAAATCGGTTTATAAACAAAGGAGTTATGCCTAAAGATACGTATTAAATTCACATAAAGTGGTAACGAAAACGACAGTATTTTCAAGATTTCCTGAAAACTACTGAACCGATTTCGAAATTTCAAAAAATGGGACCAACTTGGAAACCAACCTGATGTAATAACGTTTGAACCATTTCAATCGGTTCAGCCGTCTTCGAGTAATCGGTGGACATACATAAAAAAAAAAAAAAAAAACATACATACAGACGAATAGAGAACCTCCTCCTTTTTGATTTAGAAGTCGGTTAAAAATCACAAGTGTGCGCTGGCTCTAACCGTCGGTTAGTTAGTTGGATAACCAATCACGTGCGTTAACCAACCAACACACCAACTGTTACATAAATGCTAAATGTGCGATCATTTAGTTTCTAAGGTAATTTAAATTCGTAAAGGAGCAGAGTTAAGATACAGCTATAAAAACATTTTAATTTTTTGCATTCACAATGCAAAATTTCTAAGCCTGGATCATTTATGCCCCAATACTCGTTCGCTACTTATCTTTGGGAGCGTCTCAAACATCACCTTGTCACTTTAAATGTCAAACGTATGAAAGAGATGCCATGATGTTTGAGACGCTCCCAAAGATGATTTGCGTTCGAGAATTCGGGCGTTAGTGAAAGGTCCTCGGTTTCATTCTTGGCGGTGCTACTTAAAGGATGGGTCGTTTTTAGGGTGGGTTTTAACCAAAGTGGGGCTACTAGGGCATAATTGTGGGGTATTATATGAAAGAGCGCTGCTTGCACATTCTGAAACATCTTTTATTTTTTTCTTAAGCCGCATAGCCCCCCCCCCCCCCCCACCCCCCCCCTCGCCCGCTTATCTCCGAAGTTTGTATAGAGAAAAATCTGAAATTATTTTAAGTGATAGAAGTTTATGTAAAGATTACAGGAAAAATAATACGATGTCTCTAATTAGTAAACTTTTTCAGAATTCATCAACAAAAATTATATTATTTCCACTATCGTTCAAAAGCTGGCGTTGACCTAATATGTCTGACGAATCTAGCCTCCACGCCGCCGTGCCGGCGCCGATGAAAACCTGTTTTACGTTATATTTATTTAAGGCGAGGTATCCCGACTGAAATAGGCACGCTAACGCTTACTCGGCCGCGCTTTATACACTTCGCGCGGACCCAGCGGCAGCCGGCAGTGAACTGTGAACACGCGAGCGCCCCGCGAATCGAAAATCACTTAAAATTCAAATAAAAATGAAATAATGGAAAAGTTAAATTTATAACGGCCGGAATGTCTCGGCTATTCAAAGATAATTATTTTTATATGTTTTTCATTAACTAAATCCAAGTATACTGCAAGTAATATGATATTTGAATTATTATTAGACGGATGTTTGGGATTTTATTTGACACAGTAAAATATCACCAATCGAAAAAAAACGGCCGGAAGCACTAGATAAATAACTGTAAAATAACATATATTTTTTTCAAATTTTAGGTACTCGTGATTTTCGAGTAAGTAATCCATAATTTAAAATACCCTATTTTGGGGAATCGGCGCCTTAAATGTATGATGGTACGGAACCCTCGGTGCGCGAGTCCGACTCGCTCTTGACCGGTTTTTTTCTATTGTTTCATTTTCTATCATTTTAATTCAACTAATGGTTTAAAAGCCTCGCGAGACAAGCGAATTGAGCTGAAAGTTAAACGTGGCAATATATTATGGATCTCAGACGTACCCTGTCCCTAAGGTACATTTTGCAAAATTCGAGTAAAATGTAGCCTATTTTATCACATCCTAAACTGTAGGTACTTTAGTTCACCCACACTCTTATAATATTATTAAGCTGCGCCTCAAGAGAGCAATAACATCTTTTACTTTATTCTTAGGTAATAACGTTGTTATTAAAGGAGAATAAACGGAAATAACATACAATATTGCTAATCTGGAGCAGCTTCTTTCTTTTTTTTAGATTATAATATCGTACTCTCTTAGGATGTATTTTTTTATTGTATATTTTTCTTTAAATGTCTAACATCTGAGCGTGACTTATTCAACTTTCTTTTGTACTACCTACAGAAGTATAAAAAAGAAATTGAATTATGTCTAGACTCATGAAACTAAAAGCGTAGGCCCCACTGATCGTAGAGCTATCAATGTTTTAAGTAAAAACAGTTTTGTTTACAGTATACCTACTGATGGAATTATTTCGTGACACCTGAGATCCCTCCAGTACCTACTCGAAATAATGGAGATAGAAAATTTCACTCAATAGAACCATTCTATTATTTTGGATAGATTTGTTTAAATAAGTTTCCTTCACCTATGATCGAACTGGCTAAAATGCGAAAAACAACACTGTGTATATATGATATTAATCGATAGGGTGACTCATTAGGATTAAGTCTTTCTAAGAAACATGATAAATTAAATGAAGGAAAACAACGAAAGATCATGGATTGTATATCGAGTCGAAATGTCTAGTGTTTTTTTTATTATAATTTGTGAATCAGTTGCATTTGCATGTTGATAAAACCAAATTTATAACCTTCTCTCTTAGACGACTGGTTCTACCTGATAATCTGTTCTTAAGGGTTCATAGATGCTCGTCAATCTCGGATTGCTCCTGCCCGAAGCTTTTGAAAACGGATTGTATGAAGTATCTGGGTGTAATGATTGATTCCTCACTTAGTTTTTACCCCCACATTGAACTCTTAGCAGGTAGAATCAGAAAACTAATATTTATTTTTAAAACTCTTCGTCATGCTGCCGACTTTCCATTAGTTAAAACCGTATATTTTGCTATGTGCTAGTCAATCTTAAACTACTGTGTTTCTTCTTGGGGAGGAACTCACCTTATTAAAGTGGAGCGTGCTCAAAGAGCAGTCTTGAAGGTAGGTGCTTCTCTTCCATTCCTTTGTCCCACAACTGATGTGTATAAACACTGGCAGGTGCTCTCTGTCCGGCAGTTGTTCATTCTTTCGACAGTTCTTCGTAAACACTCTCAGCTTTACTTTGACCCAAACTTGCTAAGGGATAAGCGTCGTAGGGGAAATGTCTGTACATCACATCAATTTAAAACAAAGCTCTCAAATAGATTTTTTTGCTTCATGGGCAGTTATCTTTATAATAAACTAGCTATCCGCCCGCGGCTTCGCCCGCGTGAACTACACGACGTTATCCCGCGGGAGTGTGATGTTTTTCCGGGATAAAAAGTAGCCTATGTTCCTCTCCAGGCTTCAAAGTATCTGTGTCCCAAATTTCAGCCAAATCCGTTCAGCCGTTTTAGCGTGATTGAGTAACAAACATCCAAACATCCAAACATCCAAACATCCAAACATCTAAACTTTCACATTTATAATATTAGTAGGATTGAACTCCATTCTCTCTTTGTATCCATTAACTAAAAAGACTTGTAAAAAGAAACTCACCAACTGGTTGCTACATCTAACATATGATGAGACTGAGGACTTATTGATGGTTAAGAATTAGCAATCATGTTTGTTTGTACATGCAGATAATGCACATTATATATATGTATATAAACGCACACACACTCACTCTCTCTCTCTCACACACACACACACACAACACACACAATTACACACACTAACCCGCATGTACACACTTCATCCAAATTTACCCTAACAATTTTGATAGATTATTATTCCTTTTTTTATCATTATTCTTTCTTTTTGTGCATTCTATGTAGAAACATTTCACTCATCACCACTTTGCTCGAGTTATTTTTGTTCTATGTATGGGATGATATGTAGTGGGAGCCTGATGTCCTGTTATTCTCAGATATTTTTTATATCTACTTCAGGCATCAGTTTCACACAAACTTAAAGTAACTCAAATGTGACATATTTAAGCTTCCCACTGTATACCTATATTTAAGTTTGTGATGAGAAATAAAGTATTTTATTTTATATTTTATATTTAAAAAAATAAAGGGATGTTTCTTTTGAGTGAAATTTGCTATCTCCATTATTTCGACTACTTTTCCTCTAGGTGTCATGAAATAAGTCCATCCTATACATATAGCAAACTATAAAGTTTTTATATCGCCATATGAACGAACGCAGGGCAGGGTTGCGATTGTGTAAGGATATTCCTCCGTCACTTCACCTTCACTTTGCTTTCAAACACAACACTTTATGTGAAATTCATAACAAACGAGTAAACGCCAAGTAAAAAAGTAAAACAGCAAAGTCATATGCGAATAATTGGTAATCATAAGATTCTTAAAACATTATAACATTGTAATTGAATTTGTGAATATATACATAATACACACACTCACGCACATACACTCAAACATGCACGCGCGCACACGCATACACACACACACATAAACACACACACACACAAACACAGGGACCCGTTCATTCTCACATCATATTTAAATTTAGTTGTAATGTAACATTAAACTGTACACCTGGTCCAGAGTGGAGAGGCTGGTTATCTGTCATACAGGTCTCCTAGCGCGGAAACCAGTCTCTAACATAGATAGATAAGTATATTGTTATTTGTTGTACACCCATTTTGTAAGTTTCTTGTAAATATCTATGTGTGAGAGCAAATAAAGATTTTTGTATTTTTTGTATTGTATTTTTTGTAATCAATTGTATAAAAACGCCCTACATGCAGAAAAAGACACAGAACCGTCCTAGTTTTGGTTATGTTCGGTTGTATTTAATTCATCACTGGACTAACCTAACTTATGCCCGAAGTCTCGAACGCTACCTACTCAGCTTTGGGAGCATCTTAAGCATCGTGGTGTCTCTTTCATACGTTTGAAATAAGAAGGGACAAAGCTATGTTTGAGACGCTCCTATGGTAGCGTTCGAGAAATTAGCAACACACAAAACTACATTTTTAGTGCATTTCAGTAGTTTAGGTGCTAACTTATGATTTTTTTGGCGTTAATTTAATCTTTCTCATTTTATATCACTGTGCTTGATACCTATTAATATGTACCAAAATTCATAAATTTGTCGGTCGTAAATCATTATCTTATCTACATCTTAGCATAAATTGCGAAATCATTAATTCGTTATATGATTTTAAACGTTCGCGTTCCATTATAATTATAAACAAGAGTAACGGGACTCAATGCGACATTTATTATGTAGTACATTATGGACTTACAGCTTGACTCGGCTTTACTGTCTGCTTGTGACCACGGCTATAGCAACATAGCCGAAACGTCAAGCTGTAAGTACATAATGTACTACAGTGCCACAAATTTTTCTGTTCCGGTGGCCAAAATGTGAAACTAGCGTGTTTTTTTTAATGTAATTTAGCTGTCAAGTTTATGTCCAACCATAGCGCTGCTGGCGGCTGAAGGTCTTAGAAGTCAGGGCCGGTTAAATTGCTACAAAAAAAAGAAAACCGTTCATAGCGCCGCTGTCACCGGAACAGAAAAGATTGTGCCACTGTACATAATAATAACGTCGCGTTGAGTCCCGTTACTCTTGTTTATAATCATTAATTCATTGTATTGAAAAAGCTATAGAATTACAGAAAAATGGAAAATGAAGTATTTAGAAAAAATCGACCCGTACTCACAACTAGCTCCGATGGGACACGAACCCACGACCTTTCGCTTTCCGGGCGACTGCTCCCATCGGAGCTAGTTGTGAGACGGGTCGATTTTTTCTAAATACTTCATTTTCCATTTTTCTGTAATGAAAATTGCATTGTGAATGCAAAAAACTAAAAATTAAAATAACAAGCTATAGAATGTCTATAAAATGATGTCGTTAGAAAATCGGAATTTTCGGAAATTTCATTCGTTTGAAATTCGGAATATTTATGACCACTTCTGTTCTGTGTGCCTGTCTAATAAGCATAATGCTTCCCAAATACTTACTCGTAATAATGGCGGAAATACACGGTTTACGACCACTTTACGACGCCTTTGAATTTGGATGAAGCAACCAAATTGAACAATTTAAACGTAAAAGTGAATCATTCCATGTCAATGTGCGCCTGTATTTCTGCGCCTTTGAACCAAAGTGAATCATTCCATGTCAATCTGCGCCTGTATTTCTGCGCCTTTGAACCAAAGTGAATCATTCCATGTCAATGTGCGCCTGTATTTCTGCGCCTTTGAACCAAAGTGAATCAATTTGGTTGAACCGCGTAATATTAGCATAAGGGACGGTCAAAGCATCACTTTCAATAGGATTAAATTAGCTAGTGGATCTTCTTTGTGAAGCCATTTACTCAATTACAGGACGTTGCCTCACTCAATCACTTTAGATTACACATCTGGACAGTTCATTCAGTAAGGAATTGGAGAAAACTTTACGTGTTTCGGTTAGGATACATGGAAACTAAATAACAGAAAGCTTTATTAAGTGAAGCCTAAAACGCGATAATAATAAAATATTGTTACTGGATATGGTTAAAGCCTCAGCTGCTAGTGAATAAGTATATTGTACACGTACCTAGTTATGCTTGAAAAACAGCTACCTACAAATATAAGTTTTTACCTACTTTTTAAAGAGGTAAGTATCATTTCAATAACACTTTAAACCAAAAACTTATTTATACTATGCTTTAAACTTACATGGTCATTAACAATATAACTACATTATGTAAAACGGTGTTTTTACCATGTAGGTATAAATTAAAATAGCGGGGTACCTTTACCATGTAGGTATTGTCTATTAGTCAAAGCAACACATAAATTATGAACCACAATTTAAAAAGTTTAGAAGCACAGTGCTATTCTATTTATGTGCCGTGTAGTGCCGGCACATAAATAGAATAGCACTACCCCCTCTCTTCCCGTGGGTGTCGTAAGAGGCGACTAAGGGAAAACTGCCATCAGGAGATGGGCAGCAGCGTCTCCAGTTACAAAAGGCCAATACTGCGATCGCCAACCCGCCTGCCAAGCGTGGCGATTATGGCACAACCCCCCCAATGACAACACAACCAACAAATCGGCCCCCAGTCCCCGGCGGCCCCGCTATTCCTAGCTACGGTAGCGGCTATGGTAACGGCGGGGCAGGGGGTGCTAAGAATCTCCGGGTAGGCTCCGGCTACCAACACCGACGACTCGACCTGGCAACCTACAACACGCGCACATTGAGGCTCGACGCGAAGCTCGTAGAGTTGGAAGAGGCAATAAGTAAGTTACATTGGGATATCATTGGGTTATCTGAAGTCCGAAGAGAGGGGGAGGACTCGATAACCCTGCAATCCGGTAACTTACTTTACCACCGGGAGGGCGACCAACAGTCCATTGGTGGTGTCGGGTTCATCGTCCATAAATCCCTTGTCAACAACGTGATCACCATCGGAAGTGTGTCGAGCAGGGTAGCGTACCTGATACTCAGATTATCGAAACGATATTCGCTGAATGTTATCCAGGTCTACGCTCCGACCTCGACACACGACGATGACGAAGTGGAGGCTATGTATGAGGAGATCTCTAAAGCCATGCATAGCTATAAAACCCACTACACGGTTGTGATGGGGGATTTCAATGCAAAGTTGGGGCAACGTTGCGGTGATGAGCTGAGAGTGGGGCAATTTGGATTTGGGCAACGGAACGATAGAGGCCAGATGCTGGCAGACTTTATGGAGAGGGAGAACCTCTATATGATGAACTCCTTCTTTAGGAAGCCCGTAAGCCGCAAATGGACCTGGATCAGTCCGGACGGTAAAGTCAAAAACGAGATCGATTTTATCATGTCGACGAAGAAGCACATATTCAATGATGTCAGTGTGATCAACGCTGTTAAGACAGGAAGCGATCACCGTATGGTAAGAGGCACATTGAATATCGATGTCAAGCTCGAAAGATCGCGACTGATAAAATCCACGCTCCGACCAATACCAGCTCAAATTCAAAACCCCGAGTGCTTTCAGCTCGAGCTTCAAAACCGCTTCGAAGCCCTTGAGAACAGCATAGACGTGGACGATCTATACAACATGGTGGTGGACACTGTCCGCACGGTAGGGTCTAAGTACTATAAAACCCACCGTCCCAAATTGAAGAAACTCTCCAGTCAGACTCTCCTACTCATGGATCAGAGACACGAAATGAAGCTGCAGAACTCAGCGGATGCCCATCGTTATCGGCAGCTCAATAGACAGATATCTAAGTCCTTGACGCGCGACCTTCGCCAATTTAATACCGAGCGTATTAAAGAAGCCATTGAGCGGAACAAAGGCTCCAAAGTGTTCGCGAGAGATCTGTCTATCGGGCAAAGTCAATTGACGAGGCTGAAAACTGGGGAAGGTAGCATCGTTTCGTCAACACCTGAAATCCTGAGGGAGATTGAGAGTTTCTATGGACAGCTATATTCCACGCAAACACCTGTTGAAAGCAAGGCTAATAAAGACCCTAGAGCAAAGCTTACCCGACACTATACCGAAGATATCCCGGACGTCAGCCTGTACGAGATTAGAATGGCTCTCAAGCAGCTCAAAAACAACAAGGCGGCGGGTGATGACGGAATCACAACAGAACTTCTAAGAGCGGGCGGTAAGCCGATACTTAAGGTCCTCCAGAAGCTCTTCAACTCTGTCATCCTCGAGGGCAAAACGCCAAAGGCATGGGGCAGAAGCGATGTGATGCTGTTTTTCAAGAAGGGTGATAAAACTCTCTTGAAGAATTATAGACCCATCTCGCTTCTGAGCCATATCTATAAGTTGTTTTCGAGAGTCATTACGAATCGTCTCGCTCGCAGGTTCGACGACTTCCAACCTCCCGAACAAGCCGGGTTCCGGAAAGGCTACAGTACCATAGACCACATTCATACGCTGCGGCAAGTTATACAGAAGACCGAAGAGTATAACCTGCCACTTTGCTTGGCGTTCGTGGACTATGAGAAAGCCTTTGATTCGATCGAGACCTGGGCCGTGGTGCAGTCTCTCCAGAGGTGCCAAATAGACTACAGGTATATCGAGGTGCTGAGGTACCTATACCAAAACGCCACCATGTCGGTCCGATTACAGAACCAGAGCTCTAATCCTATCCAACTACAGCGAGGTGTGAGACAGGGAGATGTCATCTCTCCCAAACTGTTCACAGCTGCGTTGGAGGATATTTTTAAGCTGCTGGACTGGAAAGGATGCGGCATCAACATCAATGGCGAGTACCTAACACATCTACGGTTTGCCGATGATGTAGTTCTTATGGCTGAGACCTTGGAAGACCTGAACACAATGCTCGAAGATCTCGGTAATGCTTCGCAAAGAGTGGGTCTTAAGATGAACATGGACAAGACGAAAATCATGTCCAATGCCCATGTTGCACCCGCTCCAGTTAATGTTGGGAACATTACACTCGAAGTTGTTGACCACTATGTTTACCTAGGACAGACGGTCCAGTTAGGTAAGTCCAACTTTGAGAAAGAGATCTCTCGTCGAATCCAGCTCGGATGGGCAGCGTTTGGGAAGCTCCGACATATATTCGCGTCCGAAATACCTCAATGTCTCAAGACGAAAGTCTTTGACCAGTGTGTGTTGCCAGTAATGACCTATGGAAGTGAGACGTGGTCTTTTACTATGGGTCTCATAAGAAGGCTCAAAGTCACCCAGCGAGCAATGGAGAGAGCGATGCTTGGTATTTCCCTGCTCGATCGAATCAGAAATGATGAAATCCGCAGGAGAACTAAAACAACCGACATCGCTCGAAGGATTGCATCATTGAAGTGGCAGTGGGCGGGACACATAGCGCGGAGAACCGATGGCCGTTGGGGCGGAAAGGTTCTTGAATGGCGACCGCGTGCCGGACGACGTTCCGTGGGCAGGCCCCCTACAAGGTGGACCGACGATCTGGTCAAGGTCGCGGGAAGCCGCTGGATGCGGGCAGCGCAGGACCGATCGTTGTGGAGATCCTTGGGGGAGGCCTATGCCCAGCAGTGGGCGTCGTTCGGCTGACATGATGATGATGACAAGCACAGAACATAAAGATATAAAATCTTTCTATGTTCTGTATTTTCTATCCGACGATACTATAATATATTATACTAATATTATAAAGCTGAAGTATCTGTTTGTTTGTTTCTTTGGTTGAACGCGCTAATCTCAGGAACTACTAGGCCGATTTAGAAAATTCTTCGACCATTAGAAAGCTACATTCTTCCCGAGTGACATTGGCTATATTTTATACCGATATTCCCACGGGGACGGGTTCAATGCGGGTAAAATTGCGAGGATCCGCTAGTATTTAGAATAAGAATCATTTATTGACTACACACAAAATATGTGTATAGCCAATTAGGCCTAATGTTGCGACAGCAAAAAAAATGTACCGTCGCAACGCTGGTACTCTGGGGGAGTATAACAGTTGACACCAAACAAAGAAAAAACGAAACCATATGAACAAACAAAAACCCAAACGGTCGCCACAGACGAACCACACGTGATGACGTGACAACCACAAACGTCGCCACACCTGTACGCTCGGATCAGGCACACAGACGTCCTAAACATTATATCGCGCTAACTCGGATTAGGCACACTTGTGCGCCTCAGCCAACCACTCGAAAAATGCTGTTACAGTGTAATTAATACAGTATAAATTTCGAATTCCGCCACTACAAGTTCGAGACTGACGGGTATCACGTTGTATCAAATCTCCGAGCGTACCGGTTAAAGCAAGAAAAAACAAGTGACAACTACCGGCGACCGGCGCGGCTGCGGCGGCGGCGGCGACGGCGGGCGGCGGGGGTCAACCATGTTGAGGGGAGTTCATATAAAATGTACCTATGTAAATTACAGGAAATAGGTCGGTGGCGACGTTTTGTGGTTGTGGTAGGTGGCCTGTGTGCGGATATGCAAAAAGATAATAAAATATTAAAGTTCTAATTCATGTAATATTTAATTAGCGAAAAAGAAGTCGCGGGCTTTCCTTAACTTTTTAACAAGCAAACTTTATTGTTCGCAGGTTCCGAATTTATTTCCGCATAGTACTATGTTTCTGCAAGTCATCTAAGTCCGAAACACCACACGACTTGAAGAAATTCGAAATGAACAAATCTTTTTCTGGTGAGTAACAGATTTATGTATTCTTTTATCTCAAGAAGGCGTGTAAATTAGATACTGTCTTCGATCATATAAAGATACTGTCTATAAACTGATGTTGTTACAAATATTGAAATTTCGAAAAATTCATAGGTATCGTTAGAAATTCTTAATATTCCTAATCATTCATTTCTGTGATCCTGAGTAATGACAGTTATTTATTACTCAGGATCATACATCATCATTTCATACATCAGAATTTCGCTTATTAGTTACTAATAAGCGAAATACGTGCCAAATACTCGTAATGATGCTGCTACACTCTTCTCCTTGCGTTCGCAATCGCATTGTCAAAAAATAAAACCGCCTTCAAAAAAACCACATCAAAAAAGTAAGAAATAATTCCTCACCAAATAAATAACGTAAGTACTTTGAAGTCGGGCGTGAAACATGTACAATTTTTTTGTTGTTTTTGTTAAAACCCGCCCGACTTCAAAGTACTTACGTTATTTATTTGGTGAGGAATTATTTCTTACTTTTTTGATGTGGTTTTTTTGAAGGCGGTTTTATTTTTTAATATAAAAAAAAAAAATATTTCACTCTTTTTAGTACATCGTGCAGGCAATTTACGTGTTTTCTGGTAAATAGGTATGTGATCAAACTGAAAACCTCCTTTTTCGAAGTCGGTTAAAATACCTTGAGGTATCCCCTTTTTAACAAAACAAGAATCATCTAAATCGGTTTATAAACAAAGGAGTTATGCTTAAAGATACGTATTAAATTCACATTAAGTGGTAACGAAAACGACAGTATTTTCAAGATTTCCTGAAAACTACTGAACGGATTTCAAAAAATGGGACCAACTTGGAAACCAACCTGATGTAATAACGTTTGAACCATTTCAATCGGTTCAGCCGTCTTCGAGTAATCGGTGGACATAAACAAAAATAAAAAAAAGAGAAAAAACATACATACAGACGAATAGAGAACCTCCGCCTTTTTGATTTAGAAGTCGGTTAAAAATATTTACTAAATGTTTGCCCTTTCACTCACTCGCGTTAACATCGTGGCGATGGCGCATCGCAGTCTCACTCACTCGAGCAACGAGCCGAATGTGCATTCACACGAGACGTCCCTTGCCACTCCACTTGTCACTTTCCTTACGATTCGACTATACCACAGCCATCTCTATCGTCTTCTACAAGCCATGCGCATAAAGTTGGCAACGTAGTTTTAAGTGAACCGATTTGACACCGTTTGCACCGTTTGACAGGTAAACAGCGAGTAAACCTCGAGTACTGAATCCTATGGAGATGGCATATCTTCTATACATCTATACAAATAAATAAAATTGGAGTGTCTGTTTGTAACATTAATTAACCGCTTTTTACGACGTGCATATGATTAAATATACGGTACATATACCAAAATGTCATTTTTTTAAATTTTTGTCTGTCTGTCTGTTTGTTCCGGTTAATCTCTGAAACGGCTGGACCGAGAAACCTTTTGACGGACCGATTAATACGACAATAAGAAGTAATTTAAAATTGAATTCCAAGATTTTCTTACATTTTTACTTAGTTACCCCTCACTTTTTCGTAGGTATGCCACCTCCATAGGATTTAGTACTCAGAGCAGTAAACCGGTTCACAGCAATGTTGCCGTTCCGTATCATAGCATGGCTTGTAGAAGACGACAGAGACGGCTGTGACTATACTGTAGTCGCGCGCGCCATAATAAGGGACGAATATGAAAATATATGTATTTTCTTTGTTATGTATTCTCGATTATGAACCCAACCCACCCAGTTTAAGTATATACTTAAACTAACCGATAACTGATAGAAACTAGGGATAAACTAGGGAAGAATGAAACCTTTTAGGTAAAAGCATACCGTTTAAGGGCATTTTTCAAATCTTTTGACCATTGCCAAAACAAAATGTCCACTGACTTATAAATCCTCTTATTTAATAATTATTAGTGTAAACATCATGTTTAAAATGGCAATCGATAGCAAATTTAAACACAATTAAATTAAAATAGAAAGATAATTAAAATAAAATCCTAATAAAAAATAAAAAATAAAAATGTAACTACATGCACCCCAATTTCGCTATGTCCCATGCATACCTTCCAACTTTGAAGTGTCATAATCCCCAAATATTCTCATCATATTCACACTAAAATCACTTAATTTGTGGTAAAACAATATGAAATTACGTTTTTTAATGTCTTTTAATTAGTTGTCATATCAAAATCAGTAAATAAATCAAATTTTCTTTTGTCCTGGAAATTTGATGATACCGGAATTCCCAGTTAGTAACGACGATTTTGTCGACTTTAAAATAATACTAAGTATTCAGATATTTTTTTCTGTGGCAACCATTTTTGGACGGCTTAGCATCTATTATTCGTTTCTTTTTCCGACTTTTAGCATTGGTTATTTACCGTTACTAACAGTTCAAAGCAGTATGACGTCAAAAACATGTTCCGATTAGTACATTGATTTTTAAAGATACATATTATTGTGTTAACACGAAAGTTGTTTAAAGTTTTGCACCAAGTATCTAAAAATAACTGAAGTTTATTAGAATCATAAGTTTTAGTGTATTTATATAAAATATTGTGATGTGAAGTCATAAAATATACTTTCGTAACGTTCAGGAGAGTAACGTTTTTGTATAGCATTTATTTGAAGAAAAATAATATTCCGGTTCCGTAACGGTCAACTTTTTTGAAAAACGCCCTTAATGACTTCTAAGCATAATGATAAGTCTGTGTGTAGCATACGCTTGGCAACTTTAGTTGTACCTACTCGTGCCATATTTAGCTCTCTCAAGAGATTTAAGCTAGTGGACAGAATACCTTGTAAACTTTGCACTAATGGCTCTCAAAGTTTGCGGGTAACTCAGATATTCTGTCATAAACCGGACCATGCTTGTCATAATGCAGGTAGGTGTATAACTTTGATAAGGGTAGGTAATACAGTCTAATGTTAGACACAGACAGCTTTAAAAACCTATATCAATACTGATACTGCAACAACTTAACCTAGTCATCGAGCAAACCTCATTAGAATGCGTCAAAAATGTGTAACGACGTTAGCTTTGAAACTATTAAACATTTGAAAGTAAACATTATCTGTCTTTATACTTCAAGCTTCGTCCTCAAGATTAGCTTGATTAACACTTGTAGTACGCCCTAGTAATCGCCAATTTCACACTATATTGAGAATATACCTACTTATAAATTAAAAAAGTAATAAAAGACAATTATTATTTTTTTAATTTCAAATGCGGGTAGCCAAGAGCGACCTGGCTCAAGTGCCCGTCATAGCTGTCATTCGCTTTCTAGTGCGTCGCCGTTTCACATCTAGTTTTTAAATTGTGTTAAAAAAGTTGTTAGTTGTTGTTAAAAGTGATTATTTAGGATGCCCAAACGCAAAAAAGATAATTGTGAACACATTAAACGAAAAATTATAAGATTGGGGAGGAAGTTGGAGCGAAAAAAGAAGCACCACCACACCGGTAAGATTCATCTTGTTCTGAGTTATCGGAACAATCCTATCGCTCGTCGTCCTTATCTAAAGGTACGTTATGTATTTTTAGTTATTTATTTTACATTCATAAGTCACTGGCCTTGACATATTATATTGCAAATTGAAGTTCAGTAACCTGGTTTTCTAACGTTTCGCAAAAAAATGCAAACGATATTTACGTTCAACGATAAAACGTTTTGACTATTTAACTACTTATTACTAAGTTTGTAAAATAAATACTTTTTGATAAAGTTTAACAAAATTATTATATAATTTTAAAGTTATAATTGAACATAAATGCATTAGTTCGGCACAGACTTTTACAACTTCTTGTATAAGTAGATTTCAAACAGTTTGCGGGCAGTACTTTCTATGAACTGGGACTGCTTCTTACTGAAAATAATTCACATAAGTGACTAAGCTAAAAGAGCTTTGTAGTCTAAAGTATTATGCTTATTATGATGTGTCGATTTTCAATAGTTTGCGGACAGTACTTTTCTTTCGAACTGGTACTGTTAAACAGTTTGCGGGCAGTACTTTCTTCGAACTGGGACTACTTCTTACTGAAAATAATTTACATAAGTGACTAAGCTAAAAACAGCTATGTACTCTAAAGTATTATGCTTATTATGATGTGTCGATTTTCAATAGTTTGCGGACAGTACTTTTTTCGAACTGGGACTGTCTCTTACGAAATTTAATTGCATACCTAAGGTTTAGCAATACATAATCACAAATAATGATAACATAATCATCATTATATACACTGCAGTCACTGGGTCCTACAAACAGTACAACGGGACTGTTATAAGGTACTTTTAAATGTTGTTTGCGGACAGTACGTGTTGTTATAACTGGGGACTGTCTCTTACAATATTATACTGACATGCTTAAATTGAATGAACATGAGGCTTGCTCTGTCCCTTACATACGACCAAGAGGTCATAGTTGACCATGTTCTAAGGGTTAACCTGAAGGACAATTAGAACAAGTGCTGGAGCCACTTTTGGAACCAATCCAGTACATCCCAGTCTGAAAACATTACAAATATACAGGATGGTCATTTGTCGACTGAGGCTCCGAAGCGTGATCTACCTTCAGATCAAACGTCTGCTCTTGAAATAGAAAACATACAGTTAGATATTGAAGTATTTGAAATATTAGGTACTGACCCTACTTCATTCAGGAGTGCTGGAGTTTTCCAGCACTGGGTCACAACAGGTATTAACAAAGAATTGCGTAAAGAACTCATAAGGATCATGTATCCCAGAAAATTGCAAATTGATTGACCCACCTGAGCTTGATCCTAAGATTAAAGCAGCTGTTTCAGATATTATTGCTAAACGCAATAAGGCCATTCAACTGAAACAGAAGGAATCGACTGCTGGAAACACTTGTCTGGTAAAATATATACTATTATATTGTCTGCAAATGAGAAAAATACAGCCTTGCTAAAAACACTTATGGATTTGGCAAAAAACATGTGTGATTGTCAACATTCTAATTCAATTTACAATTTTTTTTCTGCCGTGAAGATGGATCTAAGGGATTCTCTTCAAAATATTAAAATTGATAAACAATTATTCGGCGAAAACTTAAGGGAAACCATAAAATCAGATTAACAAGTCTGACACAGACCAAAGCAATCAACGACACAAAAGTTTCCTAATAAGAAGCCAAGCTCTAATCCATACAGTTCTTCGCGAAATTTGAACTGGAAGGGTCCGGGTCCTAGTCGCAGGCCGACGGGCCCTCCCAGGACGAAGGAGCCTGCAACGACTTCGACGCGTAGACGGCTCATCAACTTATCGAAGCAGTCGCAGTATCCGTGGCAGAGACAGAACAACAGCCGACGTTAAATACGTTAACGCATGCAGGTCGTTTATCATTATTCTAAAAAGAATTTTTAATGATTACCAAGGACCCACTGGTTCTTTTTTCATATAAAAGGATACAAGATTCCCTTCAATCGAAAACCGATGCAACCTGTATCACCGTCAACCCGAAAATGTAGTGAAAAGGAAAAGGCTCTTTTCATACACGAAATAAAAAATTTGCTGTCTCTGCAATTTCAGGGATAACAGATCTGAACAATCTATCAAATATTTTTTAGTACCCAAGCCAAATGGGAAGATGCGCTTCATCTTAAACTTATCACTAAATAAATTTTTTGACACAAGTCATTTTAAACTGGAGGATTTAAGAACAGTTATAAAATTGATATCGAGAGATTGTAACCGTGCACAGTAGACCTGAAAGACGCAAACTTTTTGTTAAAAATTCACAAGGGAGACCGAAAATATCTAAGATACCAATTCGATCAAAAAACATATGAATTTGATGTCTTATTATTTGGCTTAAACACAGCTCCTTTGGTATTTGCTAAAGTCATCATGAAACCGGTCATAAAATTCTTAAGATTATGTGGTTACCTGTTAACAATATATTTGAATCACCTCTGTCTAATATAAGGGTCTTAAAACTTACAAGATACCGTAAAGTTGCTTACAAGCTTAGGTTTCATTATAAATACCGATAAAAGTAATTTTATACCTTCTCAGTCTTGTAAGTTCTTAGGATGTAGTTTAGACTAAAAGAAATTCTAGGTCACTTTGCCAAAATTGAATTTGCAATACAAAAGTTTTCTAACTTAAAAAGGTGTACTGTTAATATCCGCCTGTCCCGCCGTGAAATGCAGCTGGTTGTATACTAAATTATTTGAAATATGTATAATAAGTACATGGATATACCTTGTTATTTGGAACAGGATTTCTATTGGTGGAGCCGCACCAAAATAAAAATAGACAAGTATGACCTGGAGTTTTTTCAGGTGCCTCAACTACGGGGTGGGGAATTGCATGTGGAGACGACAGAGCTAGTGGTTTATGGAGTGTAAAAGAAAGTAGCAGACAATAAATTATTTAGGAATTCTTGCTGCGTTTATTGGTTTAAGATATTAACTGTCAAGTACTTCTACGAAATGACAATACCACTGTAATTTCCTACGTAAACCGTATGAGTGATATACACTCCCCACACCTGACAGAGATCGCAAAAGACCTCTGGCAATGGCGTAAACGTAAAAATCTTTACGTTTTTGCATCTCATATTCGATCTTCAGATAATACTATGCAGGCAGACCAAGAATGGCAGCTAGCTGATTATGCCTTTCAACAAATTGTTGAAAACTTTCATAGGCCTGACATTGATACGCTAGTCGTTGAAATAATAAATGTCCAAGATATATTATATCATGGCATAAGGATTCGGATGCATACGCCGTAAATATTTTTTTCAGTGTCGTGGTCGAAATTCATTTTTTATGTTTTTGCTCCTTTCACAATGATTATTAAATGTTTAAGAAAGATTATCTCTGACAATGCCACAGATATACTTAATAGTTGTTGCATTTTGGTTCACATAACAGTGGTATCCACTATTTAAGAGTCTTTTAATAATTAAACAATTCGTTTTCAAAGCAGATTCAAACCTAATTTTATCTACAAATTCCAGCCGCAAACAAATGCGCAACTCCATTACCCTGGTGATGGTGATGATACGAAGAGGCGTCAAACAATTTTCTCTGGGCATCATGCTTAACTCCCTTTTAGATAACTCGTATAAACAATACGAAGTTTGCTATTAAAAGTGGTTTATTTATTGTCAACTAAATAAACTAAACTTATACGAAAGTATCAATTCCCGATATACAACATTTATTTGCATCTGATTTTAGCAAAGGCGCTCAGTATGGCACAATTAACTGTTATCATTCTGCTTTGGCTTTAATAACTAAAATTAATATATCACAAAATCAAGAAATAAAAAGAATTATTAAAGGAGTTTTCGTACCAGACCTCTACCCCCTAAATTTAATGAAGTCTGGAATATAGCACAGGTTTTAAATTGTCTTGAAAATGGAAAAAATATGTATAAAAAAAAATACTTTATTAGCCATTGTCACAGCCCATAAGGTATGACGAACCCTTTCAAAAAATAATATTTGTAAAATTAAAAAGTCTTCTTTAGCAATTAAAATCAAAATTTCCTATTCTCATAAAGACATCTAGTGGTAGCGCAGCTCAACCATTGCTCGTTATACCATTCTATAACGAAAAGCCAAGTATTTGTCCTGCAAGAGTTTTGATTACTTACCTTGAAATGACAATGTCTCTCTGTCCTGATTCCAACAATTTATTTATTAGTTACCGAAAGCCATATAAGCCTGTTACATCACAAACCTTATTCAAATGGATAAAAAATACGTTACATTTAAATGGAATTGATATTTCTACGTTCACTGCGCATAATACCCGGTATGCTGCTACGTCAGCTGCGCAAAATTTAGGTTTTAGCATAGACCAGATTATAAAACTGCAGGTTGGTTTTCAGAATTACATACGTTTGTCAAATTTTATAACAGAAAATTTTGCACCACTGTTTTGAGTGCTTAATCAAAATATTTTTCGTTTATTTCATAAGCGATGTTGATTTTTTATGTAAGAAATAATACTTTTTTATTGCTTTTTGTTTCTATGTTGAGAAAATAAAGAAGCAAGCTATGTTATAATTTCAATCTATATTATTCAGTAACCTATTAAAAATTTTGCATATTTTTCGAACATTTAGTCTCTAAACGTCTACAAGTGTTAATCAAGCTAATTTTGAGGACGAAGCTTGAAGTATAATTAGAGATTAAACGAACTTACCTGAAGTGAAGTTCTATCTTAATTATACGAAGGCTTCGTCCGAAAAGATTAACATCCCTCCCTCCCAAAAGTTATTACCTACTCCCCTATATTATTCGAAAAATATAATACTCCAAACTAAATGACAGCTATGAGCACTTGAGCAAGGTCGCTCTTGACTACCCGCATTTGAAATTTAAAAAATAATAATTGTCTTTTATTACTTTTTTAATTTATAAGTAGGTATATTCTCAATATAGTGTGAAATTGGCGATTACTAGGGCGTACTACAAAAGTGTTAATCAAGCTAATCTCTTCGGACGAAGCCTTCGTATAATTAAGATAGAACTTCACTTCAGGTAAGTTCGTTTAATCTCTAAAACTTACGCAAGTCGCAAGAACAATACGAAACAAGTCGATATTAAATAAAGACCGCGATGTAAATAATAATTATGCAATGATTGCAATGAGGTGTTGCTTACCCTTGAAATTTTACCCAATTTTTTATATACGACTCAAAACAAAATAGGGGCCACTGGGCTTTTTTTAAACAAACGTGCTGACTTTAGCGTCTCAAAGATGAGTAAATTTTTGCATCTCTGCTATGATTTTTACGTCAATGGAAAGACCAAACCACAGCGGTGACACTCCGTTTACGTGTGACTTCGATCGCCGGTGACATTTTGCCGGCGCTAGGGTTGATACCGAAATGAAATATAGACTTATGCCAAAGACGATTACACATAGGATGTTATATAATGTAAACTTGTGTAAAAACATTTAGGTAATGAAAGGCACGTTCAATTTTCAATCAACTTTTATAATTATAAAATTTATATCTTTACAAATAGGGAATAGTAAAATTTCCGACAAAATAACATATGAACGACAGATAATAAAATACTTAAATAACATACCGAGCAGCGTTATATTTTGTTTGCGAAAAATTAACCAAACTAGTGACAATTTACGAATGACTAATATACCCATTCGAGTTGAAAATATTTTATTAGAATATGTTCAGGAATACGTTTATCTCGGTAAACAAGTATCATTTTCTTCATCTAGACATCAAGATGAACTAAAAAGACGAATTAACATCACATGGAACAAGTTTTGGAGCAACAAAGATATTTTCAAAACTTCCGATTCGTGTCTCCTAACCTGTCTCTAAGAAAATTCTAGATTCGTGTCTCCTAACCTGTCTCACATACGGCTGCCAAACTTGGATATATAATAACATCACAAACAATAAAATACAGGTATATGCCAGAGGTCTATGGAACGTAGTATACTAAACATAAAAAGAAAAAACAGAAAAATAAATAAAGACATAAGGAAATCTACAAATGTAATCGACGACGCACGCCTTAAAACATTGCAAAAAACTGAAATGGAGGTGGGCCGCGGCCGGCCACATAGCACGGATGGACAAAGAAAAAAGAGTAACTACCTACTTGGACAGGACCAACCATGAAGCTCGACTTAATACTGAGGTAACTGGAGAGTGCAGTACGAACAATTTTTTGAATACCACAAATAACACAGTGGCTGTCTTCCGTCTCACCTACACTTTAAAAAAATACGTATGGTCATATGAGACAGCTGACAGCCACTACATACATAAATGTCAAATTTGCTGGCGACACTTTTTTATTCAGGGTGAGAGCTCCAGTTACCTCAGAGTATTAAGTCAAACTTCATGGGACCAACTATTAAAAGGAAAAGAAGTAAGTACCTAGACCAAAAGAAAGATGGCTTAATGAGCTTCGATCAACAAAAGTACTAGATGAAGGCTCACGAACTAAATGAAAACTTTATATGGACAGACTGACTTTTTTTAAACAGAGAAAAAAGGTTACGAATGTTACGATCTTACATTAAAAATGACAGGAAGCGTTCCAAGTTTGAAATACCCATGAAATACCTTAGTATTATTGACACTGTCAAAATAATCTACTTATAATTATACTCTCAAGTGGGCTTATGAGGCTTGGACATATCTGTCACTCCAAGTATGTATCTAGAACTAGGTGTTATTGTTGCGATCAATGTTAATCGAAGTTAATGAGATAGTAAAAGTAGTCGGAAGAAATTGGAATACAAAAGCAAAGAACAAAAAAACTTGGAGTGAAATGGAGGAGGCCTTTACCCTATAAGGGGTCCTTAATATACTGAATTTAAATTTAATTATATAATCTCTCTTTTATATACTAATCTTTAAATCAATTCATATTATCAAATCTAAAAATTACATTGAAATATTATATCAATTTACTATAATATTGCAAGCAAATCAATTATTTAAAATACTGATAACTTTGTAATTAAAATGACATATAGTTTTTTATTGAGGAATAATAAAGGCTATAACAATAATAATATACGTAAAATTAGCTACTAACAGTGGGACACAGTTAATCCAAGTGTCCAAATAAAATACTAAATCGTCTAAAGAAAATACTAAGTAAGCGACAAAAATACTGAGTGATAGAATCAATAATCGCCCAAATAGACCACAACAAATTATTTTATTCAAACATGTTTAAACCAATCGAGGTGGTGTAATCTACTTATCACATTATAACTCTATCAAACACTTATGATAGGGAAATTAGGTATAATTGCTCCAAACTTCACTCATTAGTGATAACATTGAAATGTTACTTAAAAATGCTTATAATTGAGCCTTTCGATCGGTTTTTACATTCAGCGGGTTTGATTCCCAGTTTAGACAAGCGATTATTTAAAATTCTTTGATTGCATTTCGTTTTCGTTTAGAAATAAAAATGAAGACTTATTTTAGTAAAATGTTATATCTTCAGTATTTAAGGTACTTTCCCTCAATATGGCCATAGTTTTTGGACGCCCTGTATATTGCTACAAGGATTGGACTAGGCTCCATTTATTCCTGCCCATTCTCCTTTCACCCCTGATTTATTTTCAAGGCCTAAAATTAATTTATTTACTAACACTTAATATTAGCTCGATATTACTTACTACTACACATTAGTTTAATTTAATTACTTACTTAAAAGTTTAATCTCGTATAATTTTCTTGCATATATTTTCAAGCAAATATTTGGGTATTAGTGTTAGCAAGCAGTTAAACTTGATTGTTGTTCTAATTTAAACAACAAAATTAAACCAAACGATCTATTAAAACGATCAGCTTATGATAAGAATAATATAACATTAAAACAATATTGCACCTTAGAGATTTAAGCACAAGCGATTTAGCAAGCACATTTTAGATTTATGCTTGAACTATTCATTCAAATAAAACAATTTTTTATGGATTTCTTAAGACGCGGTTTTGTTTAAACACATCACAATATTTAGACTTAAGGTCTTAAGAGGAGTGAGTGACCTTGACGATTTGGAGCTCGCATATTCTTTTGCCGACGTCGCCGCCATCTAGCGGAAATGTTCAGTACTGCTAAGAATAGTTCAATGACTAGTTAAGTGCAGAGGGAATAAGTATTATGTTCTGGAATACTGCCTATTTTAGATGCGCATCACCGAGTCATGCGTGTCTTCCTTCGGTATATTGTGGACGCCAAAACAATTCGTCGGCCGAAATTCATTTTACTTACATACAAGCTTTTATTTAACTTACCCATTTAGTATGTATGTATGTATGTAAAGCATGACCAGAAAATGAAAAAGGAAATGTAGCGAAAAATTTTGTAACAGTGAGGAGGTGAAAGGTTTTTATTTTTTCTAGTCAGGCTTTAAGTAAGTATATTAATATTTAATAAATCGTAAGTGGCGGATTTTGTTTTTTTTTAACATCCCTTTAGACTGTTCTTTAGGTTTAGAAGTGTTCCACGTTATGTAGGAACCGGCCAAGACTTTACGTACTCCAATTTAAGAACTATAAAACAGTGGTACCAGTGCGTACTAGCTAGCTTTGATATGTTAAGTTATTTTAATTTTTAGTTTTTTGCATTCACAATGCAATTTTTATTACAGAAAAATGGTAAATGAAGTATTTAGAAAAAATCGACCCGTCTCACAATCAGCTCCGATGGGACTCGAACCCACGACCTTTCGCTTTCCGGGCGACTGCTCTAACCACTGAGCTACGGAGTCGTTAACGACTCCGTAGCTCAGCTGATTGTGAGACGGGTCGATTTTTTCTAAATACTTCATTTACCGTTTTTTTTTTATATGTTAGTTAAAAATGCGTACCCACTTACGTATAAGAATAATAGTTTTTATAAATTCAATTGACGAGCTTGTTATGTATGTTTTTTCGAACATAATGAAACGTAATGTACCTACATTTATATTTGGCGGGTACAGAGCGAATCTTCGATTAGGAAAAAACCGGCCAAGTGCGAGTCGGACTCGCGCACGAAGGGTTCCATACCATCAAAAAAATTACGTTTGTTGTATGGGAGTTCCCCTTTATTTATTTTATTTTAATTATTATATTACTTTTGAAGTGAATAAGTGTATAAGTAACTAAATATTCTATGAATATATCAAGCTTCTACCTGCTGCAGTTATTAATGTCGAGCAGAAAACGGCAAATAAATGCTGTTTGTTGTATGGGAGCCCCCATTAATTATTTATTTTATTTTGATTTACTTATTTATTTTTAAAGTGAAAATACAATCACATATTCTGTGAATAATTCAAGCGTCTACCTATTGCCGTTATTAATATCGAGCAAAAAACGGCAAAAAAATCACGTTTGTTGTATGGGAGCCCCCTAAATATTTATTTTATTCTGTTTTTAGTATTTAAATACATCATCTGTGAAAATTTCTATCTATAGCTATAGCTATCTGGCTATCATAGTTCATGAGATACAGCCTGGTGAAGTCTCAGTAATAGGGTCCCGTTTTTACCCTTTGGATACGGAACCCTAAAAACTACGCAGCCCACGAGAACGGCAGAAGTTGTACCTATGTGTACCTTCGATGTACCCCAAGAATTTATCTTTGTTTTAATAAATCAATGAAACCTACGGGCTAATAAATCACTAAGCTATTCTACCACAGAATGTGCGTTACTCCAGCACGAAAGAAGCTTCTAAAGGGAAAGGAGTTAACAGAACAGTTCGTGCTTAAATTTAGTGCATCTACACTTATACTATACTTATTACTTTTATATTAGGGGAAAGGTGTCCAAAATGATCCCCCTAAGGGAAATCGGTTACTGTATCCAAAATATTATAGTAAAAGCAAACATTGAAAAAGTTTTGGGTAAGTCATTTAAGTATTGTTTGTTATACTGGCATGCCATTTTTGCCGTTTGGTTTTATATCTTTAGATTTATTAGAGATTTTCCAAACCTCTAATAAAGGATCATTTTGTACACCTGTAGGTCTAGCACAACTTAGCGCGACTCTTTGTCGCGCTCCTTTCAACCAATCAGCACGTCGCCTTAAGTCACGCCCGCTATCTACGAGCGATCTAATTGGTTGAAAGTGCCCGCGACTCTTTCTCACTCGAGTCGCGCTCAAGTTGTGCTAGCCCTACTGGGTGTCTAAAACGATCCCATACTATCTTGTTTGGCTAACCCATACATTTTTGGTTCAATATATTTTATGTGCTCAACGAGTTCTCTCTCATGCTTAGTAAACACCGTTTGTTTACTGTCCAAACTGCACAAACTGCCTTTTTGTTTTTAGAACCATTACGGGTACAGAAAACTGTCTTGTCGTACAGAAACCTCACTCCCAGTTTTGTCGGTAGGTTTTTCTTTGAATGTACGTGGCATGATCTGTAAAAAGTACAAATAGGTAGGAATACAATAAAAAACATGACTAATTTTAAATTGTTTTTCAAGTTTGGTGAAATTATTCCTGGGATCGTTTTATTACTACTAAAGGGGATCGTTTTACCCCGAATGTTGAATTTACAAGAATTGTCGAAGTTTGACCTCAAAACATTATCTTGGTGAGATCAAAACGAGTTTCAAATGTTACTGAATATCAATTAAAACTACCAGGAAAACTTTCATTCACATATCCACAAAAGAATTTCAACAATTTAACTTTGATTGCAGGCTTATCTTAGATCGAAGACAGGTATTTTCAATTTTTTGCAATAAATCGACGCACTGTACTCACACCGCCATGACACTTTATTGGGCTACTGAGTGAAGTATAGGGAAGACGTTAGCCAATAAATCGCAAAGATGGCACTAGTATTTTCGTTGAAACTGTAGGGAATCATTTTACCTCGAGGGATCATTATGTACTTTCCCCTATATATAATAATAATAATAAGAGAAAAGATTTGTATGTATTCATGTATGTAACGAATAAACTCAAAAACGACTGGACCGATTTCAACAATTCTTTCACTTTTAGAATGCTACATTATCCGTTATTAACATAGGCTATAGAATATTTTGAAAAAAGTTAGGGATCAGACAGAGAGATTCCGGCAGTTAGAAATAAGATAGCCAGTTCCTCAGTAAAGGAGGATTCCGGGAGTAGTGCCGTTCCACCTTCAGCCTTATCATCACTTAACATCAGGTATGATGAAGACTAAGTGCTACCCCGTTGTGGATTAAAAATTCTTAATATTTCTTTAAAAACTTTATTTCTTTATAAAGTTTCGCGGTAGCCCTCCAGGGATCTAACCCGGGACCTCTAGAGATAGCGGCACCTTGAAACCGGCGCGTACACCACTAGCGCGGCCACGGAGGTCTTCTAATAATAATATATTAATATATACCTAGTAATATTATGAATATAACTAAAATAGGATGGGAAGGTATTTTGCATGGCTAAAACTACGATTCTGCGGTGAAGTATGCATATTAATTTAAGAAAAACTCCGAAGAGATTTTAAATCATTTATTATACACTAGCGACCCGGCCATGCTTCGCACAATCCTTTGAACAATTTGTTGGTGTGGAAGCACTGATAGTGCTTCCACACCAACAAATTGATAGTACGTTTCACTACTCGCGTTTGGAAATATTTTTCATCAAAATACTTACTGCATATAATCAATTTAGTCCATGTGTTTCTGGTATATCAAGGTAGTATGAAATCTGAAAGATACTTATATTACTAATGATAGTATAGGTACCTATTCTAACAGTCAAAAACTGATACCTATGGATCAGTTAAGTATCTTAAATGTGATTACATTCCCAGGTAATTCATATCTAAACGTAATATAGGTACTTTAATAACAGTACCTAATACATATTCGTTTACCGCGTGAAAGACAGTGGACACGAAATATCGATAACTTGATACAGCCCTGTAAAACGAAAATTATTTCTTTACACAAAATATTCGTAAATTCTGCATTATGTGTAATCAATATTTGCTTGTTACATAAATAAATGTTTATTGAAGAGCATGAACACACTTCGTGCTTTAAAATCGAAGCGCATTAGCAAAAATAAACCTTAGGAAGGGAGGTGTCGGTTTAGAATAATTTACCTAAGAAATGAACATTTTGCGGGGTTATTTCATTGTGTTGTACAACAATCAATAACTGAGCAAGTCACCATGTTTCTATCACACTTTTGGCTAAAAATATCTAAGATTGCACGTAAAATCCGAAAAAAATACAATACCTAAATTCTCAGCGTGCTGATAAGTGCTGACGAACTGTCAATCAATGTCGCATCACGCATCTCCTTTTATCTCACAGCGTTGTTGCTAGTGACATCCCGCTCGCTCAGCCCCTTTGTTTCTCTATTCCGATAGGTATATTAACTTCATGGTCAAAATACGACAAAAATTTTTTGGACTGCCCATAGTAAATCAATCACTTGATCAGTCCGATTTGTATGAAGAGTCAATTTTTTTGTCATATTTCGATTTGACTTATGTTTCTAGGAGAAAGTTGTTTACTTACCGATTCAATCTTAAAAATTTGTGCACTGATTAAAAAATTATCGTGTATAAACTTATAATTTACCCCAAGAGGCATACTTTTCTATGCCCTACTTACCTCCCAATACCATTTTTGAGGTATTGTATGCCGACTAAATTAAGAGGTAAGAATTTCTAAGAATAATGAATCAGACTATCTATTTCAATATTAATGCACTATTTACCCATACTGACCAATAAAAATATGAAAACGCATGAAAAGAAACGAACGCGACTGTATGTTTTTTTTTACGAAATACAAATATTTTGTTGTCATTCCGCTTTGTTCGGTTTATCAACTCGTTTTCTTGTAGAAGTTACTTTCCTGCTGGAGTATCGCGCAATCTGGTGAAGTGGTGATGTATGAAAAAAAAGTTAAAAGCTATTTATTTTACCAGTAGGTTTCATTGATTTAAAAATTAAGATAAATACTTGTACATCGAAAGTACACATAGGTTTTTACTTTCCGCTCATGTTCATCCATAATGTATGTTATTTGTTTAGGGTACCTAACTCAATTTGGTTTTTCGAGAACGGTTTGACGCGGAAAATTGGTTCGGGTACGTACCGTTTTTAGGGTCCCGTAGCCAAATGGCAAAAAAACGGAACCCTTATAGATTCGTCATGTCTGTCTGTCTGTCTGTCTGTCCGTCCGTCCGTCCGTCCGTCCGTATGTCACAGCCACTTTATTCCAAAACTATAACGACTACAGACTTGAAACTTGGTAGGTAGGTATATTGTGTGAACCGCTTTAGGATTTTTATAGAAAATAAAAAAAATAAAAAATACATGGAACTGAAACTGATAAAAAATATTTTCATAATACATATTAGTGTAAGGTGTCTTTAGATAGGTATTTAAAAATGATATTTAGGTTTCTTTTATAATTTTTTATCAAATTCAATATTTTAAAAGATATATACTTCCAAAGCGGTAAAATGTGTGTCCCCCCCCCCCCCCTCTAACTTTTAAAATAAGAGAGTGAAAAATTATATGTTGTTGATCTTAATAAAAACTTTCAACGAAAATTGGTTTGAACGAGATATAGTATGTACTTTTTGAGATACTTATAACACATTTTCAAAAACCGCACATGTAACGTGGTCATTCATACAAACTCTATGAAAAACAAAGTTATATTTTGCTGACGAAAAATTATAGTAGAATTTTGGCTAGTTTTAAGCAATAGGTAAGTTAAGTGGGTACGGAACCCTACATAGGCGAGTCCAACTCGCACTTGACCGATTTTAAGGTCTTGCGGTCGGACACTACGTATAATTATAACTGAACCAATTTTGATGAAGTTTGGCAATAGATACACTTAAATTTTTTTATCACCTCGGATAATTTTAGGGTGTAATCTACTTGTATGGAACAGCTGATTTTTTTATCGCGATTTCAGTGTAGGTCCCGTAATAAAACTTGTTTGTTTTCATGAGTAGAATAATCCCTAAAATTATCCGGGATGATAAAAAAAAATAGGTAGGTACCTTGTATAGCCTAATTCGCCACATGCAAAGTAACTAGGTACTGTTACTACACTATACTGTACTTGCATTTTCTTTTGAGCACATCCCAAGAAAAAGAAATCACTAACTCTGACATGAGCGCGACTGCATCCTGTCGGCGCTCAGTCCAAAGGACAAAAAATATGTCGTAGTGTCATCTAATCTTAACCGTCTAGTCATATTTTTTCTATGATTACTTAAAAACAATAATTTTGCATAAAAGCAGTATTTACAGTTATTAAGCTAAAGATATCAACAGAACTAAGTATTTCTATTAATATGTACATGTAAAAATGAGTGTAAACTCTTCAAAATCTATAAAATTATTTACTGAAGTCGCTCCGAAACCGGCGCGCAGTCCACTCTCGATGAAATACCGAAACTGACTGCCCAGCAGGGCTCGCGGGTGATAACAGGGCGACGGGGCAGGCACTCTCGCGCGAATACACTTCAATTTTCGTGTTAAAATTACTTTTCACCAGTTAAATACGGAATAATAATAAAACTCTCAATTAAAATTATTCGCATCGTTAAGACCTTTCGATTGGTATAAAAACTAAATAAAAAGCTTGAGCCGATTTAGAGAAATTTTGCAATTTATGAGTGAAATAGGGATTCATTGGGGATTTTTTTTATAAAAAGTGGTTTAAGAAAATACAATTTCTTTCAATTAAAAATGTTTATTAGGTAGTCGTTCTTCATTGACAATTTTTTTTATTTGAATTTAATAGACAGATATTTAGATATTTTGCTTCAAAGATGCCAATTTTTAGGCATTTGACCCCTCTTAAAGCCTTAAGTTTCTAGGCATTACATATATCCGACGTTTTGGCATCATTTAATTTCATGAAAATGCAAATCTAAATAGTGCGATCTGTATAAATAAAACCGCGTGTTAAATTATTCGTAAAAAAGTGTTCTTATTAGGGAACAACTCTTGTGAGGCTAGAGGTAAAAGCATTAGGACTACAGAGCAACTGAATAATCTCGAGATCCTCCGTGCTCACGAGCACTTAAAGCTGTTAGTCCCGGCTGCATTTGCACATTTCCAGTCGTTAACGCAAACTCATTTGGCCAGACCATTAATAGTGGTTGGTAGTGAATTATGATTTCAAATGTATGCATTCACAATGCTTTTTTGACGTGATAACGTCTTATAAATCGATGAACGCCGGCTGCACGCACGAAAAATGTCACGTTCCCCGTGCAAGTGAGAGCGCGGAACAAGCGATTACAGCAGAGGCACGATCTGCCGAAGCGTTTGGGCCTTTGTGCACTGCACTGAATATTACCGATCCGGAAAAAAACGGATGCTTGTTTTTTAATAATTAATTACTATAAATAATAGAATTTATTTATTTCGTGTAGTTTAGGGTTCGAAACATTGAAACTACATGAAATAAATAAATTCTTACTATTTTAAATGATTAAATTATAAAAATAAAAACTTTCTTTTTTTTCCGGATCGGTAAAATTCAGTGTAGTGCACAAACGCTCTTCCACTTTATCGGCCGATGCGTCCAAGTAAAGTCCATTCGCTTAGATAGTGTCGCCCTTTGATCGCGCCGCCTTGGCACGTGCCGCTGCTTTTCAAAGGATGCCGCCGCGTAAAAAAAGAAGCCGCGTGCGGCGTACACCCGAAAATGGAATTGGATTTTGGGACTAGGCATTTATTTAATTATATTTTCTTAAATAATCTATGTTTATTATAAATACAGGTGGTAACGACGGTTATAAAAAATTATAATAATAATTATTATTTGTAAATCACTTATTTAACTTCCTTTTATATAAAAATATCCAAATTTTCATTAAAATTGACTGTGGTACTCAACTTGAGTGTATTATTTTATATCTGCATTTTATAGCAAGAGCCACAATGCCGTGCGGGTGTACCGACACTATCTAACCGAACGGACTTTAGAGGAGAGATAGCGGCATATTGTTATCACGTAAAATTATCGCCCATTAACCGACTTTACAGACAACCAATTTTTTAGACAAACTAGTTCAGTCTAGCACGAAAAACAATCGTTATCGTTGTCTTGATCGCATTTCTTATGAAAACCAAAGCAGCACCTCTTTCAGTCGTATGAGAAATAAAAGTTCAATAGATATTTAATTTTCATAGCAGCATTTTGCCAGTTTTCGTGCTAAGGCTCCCAATTAGCTTCCCGTCCGTTGTGTCCCGTCTGCGAATTTATTTGGAAAACTAGGTTGTCTATTTTCTTTCTTATATTATAGTATACTAAGCTTTCCGCTCGCGGCTTCTCCCGCGTGGACTACACGACGTTATCCCGCGGGAATGTGATATTATTCCGGGATAAAAAGTAGCCTATGTTCCTCTCCAGGCTACAAAGTATCTGTGTTCCGAACTTCAGCCAAATCCGTTCAGCCGTTTTGGCGTGATTGAGTAACAAACATCCAAACATCCAAACATCTAAACTTTCACATTTATAATATTAATAAAGTAGGATAAGTAGGATAGGCGCGCCGCGCTTGCTCGCTTTCTCTTTTTTTTTATACACTACTGGTGGTAAGTAATGATGCGATCTAGGATGAATCGTGCTTGCCTAGAAGATACGTATTCACTCGCGACTTGAAATTGTACCTATAGGGAAACACAGACCCAAGCAAGGAGTTCCGTTCTCTAGCAGTGCGGATGATAAAATTTGAGGCAAACCGCTTACTTAGTTCTCGCTTTTGGAATATCCAACGAAAAACGGATTCGTACGTCTGGTCGTCCGATGGATGAAGGGAGATGGCGGAATTAGGTTATGCAATTCCATTGCACACTCACCGAAATGTATCCGATAAAAAACCGATAAGCTTGCAACCTCGCGTCTATGCTCGAGGCTTTTGAGCTTTCCATCGAACAGATTATCGTTGCTCTAACTGAAACTTGTTTTCTGTTTCCCAAAGGTTGACTGGCAGAGAATACTTTTAGTATTAAGTCCGCCTTCTATACTACATTATGTATAATGTACAAAAGTTTAATAAATAAATAAATAAAACTAAAAAATTAAATACATGTTTTTTGGCAGCACTTTGACAGCTTTTGAAGGACGGTGTAATTTTCTTTTCGATTACCATAACGATAGTTTTTCGTAGCTGTATAGATTTTTCTAAGTTAATAAACCTTTTTTAGTTTTACTTAATATTCACCAAGAATCCCATTTTTTCCGTCAGAAATGTAAGCAAATAAACAAGAAGTTACAATATTCCAGCCACGGATGAACGAGTTATTTCAAGTTAATTTTGTATTGTAGAGGAAAATCTTTTTGTGTGCTTAGCATTTATGAACAAATTTCTTTTCGTATTCAAAATAGAGCAAGTAGTTTGCGAATTATTATGGCTATACAATGTTATTCCTTATAAGAGAGAGAACCATAATTTTTAAATCCCCAGATTCTTAGTAAGGTATTATTATTTTTGTTTGAATTATTAGTTTGTGTATGCACTAAAACAAGTCAGATCTGTGACAGATATAAAAACTTCCAGGGCCCCAAGTCTGCTAATTTTAATTTAAATAAGATTCTATTGATATTCAATTGAGACTCAATTACGATTCCATTACGATTAAAACAAATTGGGTATTCTGTAAAAACTTGTACGTCAGCTCAATAGAATCGCAATTGAACCGTAATGGAGTCTCAGTTGGATAGTTAATGGTGTTGCCTTCGGGTATGTATCATAATAACTACGGTCGTTTTGACTATGGTTGAAATAACTACGGTCAAAAGACCTACTGTTCAAAATAACTATTGGTTGTTACACCTATTTTTAAAATAACTAATGTACGAAATCACTACTGGTCATCTCACCTACGAACAACTCACCTACGGTCATTTCACCTACGGTCAACTCACCTACACGGTTTATTACGTTTAAAAATAGTGACTCATGTACAGACACGAGCAATAATATTATGTATACAATTAATACAACATAGAACTTTGTCACACTGTAGCGTTCCAAAAGAAAACGATCAGTGTCACAGAAGTCATTCAATATTGTAATATGATATAGTCCTATGTTGTATACATATTATTGATCGTGACTGTATTGCTGTTAGGTGCGAGGAGCGAAGCGACGAGCATGTTAGGTTTACATGAACATACCGCGCGAGCCGAGCAAGCGAAGCGAGCGTGCCGCGGCAGCGGCCGGCGAAGCGCCAGAAACGACTACCTATATACATATAAATAAAACACTTTCACGGATTTTTTCCACGCAATTTATTCAACAACTTAGTTAAATTTTAGTTGTTTTTTGAGATTTTTTTTGGTTTATCCGACGTTTCGGCACCTTTCCAGGGGCCGTGGTCACGGAAAACTACCCACTATTTTTTGATTTTAATAAAAGAATATACCCACTCTAATTGTCTTTGTTTTTCGTTCGGAAACAGGATACGGTTAGGTATTGATTATTTTAACATTATATTTAATTATAACAAAATGATTTATTAATTTAATATTTTGATTTGTTTAATTAATTTGGATAATAATTATTTATAGCTAAGCAAAAAGTTACTGACTCGACCACCAGTTTACAAAAGTTGGAGCCCTTCGGTGAAAAAATCCGTGAAAGTGTTTTATTTATATGGACAGTTCGCGCAGAAATCTAAGATGTGACTATATACATATTCCCATTTTCTATTAAACTAAAGTAGGGGGTAGAGGGGATGTATAAAGTCGATTCTGGCGCTTCGCCGGCCGCTGCCGCGGCACGCTCGCTTCGCTCGCTCGGCTCGCGCGGCATTTTGGTCACTGTTCTAACCTAACCTAACCTAAAACGTCTGTTACATTTTGTTGGGTGGCAAGGGGCTTCGCCCCCCGAGCCCCCTGTCCCCCCTTTTGTTTTTCCCAAAAGATATAAAAAATTTTTTGAGCAAAAAAAAAAAAAAATAATTTATATGTCCATCGGATGCCTCCTAGGTATCTCCGGAGTACCAAAGGGGAACGAAAATTTTGTTAGATTTCAGCTATGACGCACCGTTTTCGAGATATTTGCATTTTTATAAAATTCATTCTTGAGTCCCCGCTTCATACTAAAACAGTCAAAAATTTTATGTTTGCGACACCCTAACCAAAAAAACAATCCAACGCGCCCAAATCCATTTAATAAACTTTCCAATTCATAAGCTTGTTGTAGGCGAGTCGTTCATAGTCGAAACAACCAGTAGTTGAAATGAACATTAGGCCAATCGTCCGTTAGTTGAATCAACTGTAGTTCAATCAACCGTAGGTGAAATGAACAGTAGTTGAGTCGTTCAATAGTCATTACGAAAATATGTGAATCTATCGTAGTTATTTTGACCATAGTCGTAATGACCGTAGTTATTATGATACATACCCCATTGAGAGTACTGTCAAACAAATGTCAAAGAGTAGAATACCGATTAACTCCACAATCGAGCTACGATTGTAATACGATTGAAGAGCAGACTAGCAAATATTCCGATGGCAGTTCAGTCGTATACCATTGGTCTTAAGTTAGTAGCAGAATACCAAAAATGTCAAAAACCGCTATTGAGATCCAATTAAGATTCAATTGAACCATTTGCAAATTAGCAGACTTGGGGCCCAGGTTCCATATTGCGTTACGGGTTATTGAATGGGGAAAAAGTACACAAGCTAACAGAGCGGAAATTCCTAAAAAAATTGAATTAGAGCAATATGCGGAGTTCCTCTACGAACATCATGTCGTCCTCTGTTTCCACGTTGACATCGCTTTATATCTTTGAAATATGTTTATTTGTTAAACTAAATATGCTACTTATTTTAATTTTTAGTTTTTTGCATTCACAATGCAATTTTTATTACTGAAAAATGGAAAATGAAGTATTTAGAAAAAATCGACCCGGGTCGATTTTTTCTAAATACTTCATTTTCCATTTTTCAGTAAATATGCTACTGTTCACAAGAGCATGCGATATTTATCCTAGAAATACTAAAAACGACAATAGATTGGAGCCGCAAGAAATGCGGAATACGGACCAGTTTAGAAAAAGCTGTTTATGTATTTGCGTAATTATTATAAACATAGGTGAAATGACCATTAGTTGAGTCATCCAATAGTCATTAGGAACATGTGAATCGACCGGAGCTATTTCGACCATAGTCAAAATGACCGTAGTTAATATGATACATACCCGATTGTACAGGACAGGATTTTTTAAAATTTAAGCTAGCTTTTTAATAATCTTTCAATGCAGTTTCGTTTTATTAAAAAAAACTAAGGCATAGTTCTTTGAGTGAAATATATGATATATCTCCATTATTTCGAAGGCTTTCTCTCCAAGTATCATTAAATAATTCTGTCCAGTATAAGAACCTACGAACAGTTTTCTGCAACTGTCAATCTTGCTGAGCTTTCAAGAGTATGTACGTGAGTAATAAATGGGTCACGGTGACAACAGCATCAAGATAAGCTGTTTCGGTATCCAAAACACCTGCTTGCTGAACCCTAATATATATCCTCCTTTATCTTCTGGAGCAGTGAGATAACTCGAGAGCTTTTGAGTTGCAAACTTGAACATTCCACCTTCAGTCGTCGCCTGAAAACGTTTACAAAGTACCATTAAATTAATGTCATTTTCAAGTAAACACTAAATGAACATTAATTTTCCTTGTTGAGATGCTTGTTGTCATTATATAAATTTTGGAATCATTGAAATGACCGATAATTAATTTTCGACTCAACTATTTATCATTTTTCTAGTAATTTTCCTATATATATCACGTTACGATTTTTATTGGTATTTGGAAAGTTTTAATATTCTTGATAGTTTTAATATCCGTTGTTTGTTTGTTTGTTTGTTCAGCTTTCACGTCAAAATGGAGCAATGGATCGAAATTATTTATGATATAGGGATAGTTGGGAAGCTGTAGAGTGACATAAGCTATTTTTTATCCCGGAAAAATATCTTACTCCCGCGGGATATCGTCGTGTAGTACACGCGGAAGTCTAGTTGCATAATAAAAATAAAATATCAATCGAAAATGTCAACTGTAAAAAATATAAACTTGACATCATGTAAAAAATATTACGAAATTATTGTTTTTTTATATGTATAAGTAGTGAATACCGGTTCCAGCCGCGGGTTAGCTTATGTGGGAATCAATTATTCTCTCTCCTGAGTTTAGAATCACTTCAAAAAAATTGCGTTATAAAGTTTATAAAGGTGCGTACGGATTAACGGCAGCTCGCGGTCGCGCAGCCTCGCCACGCGCGGCTCAACCGCGAGGCTGCTCAACCGCTAGCAAACGGCTCGACGACGCACGGCGAGGCAACGCGCTCGCGGGCGATCCGCCTGCCGCCCCAGTCACCATTTTGCACACAGCAAAATTTCGTCCGTGACAACATTTGCTTGTGCTTGTCAGATTTTATTTTCATTTTCGCAGACCTAACTTCAAAATAAATAAACGTATTACTTACACCTTTAAATGTATGCATTTCGATGATTATACCTTTCAACAAACTTCGCAATAAACATAAAACGCATCGTGCGTTTTATGTTTATTGCGAAATATGTATGCGTTTCATTAGGTAACCCAAAACCACACCTATCTTGAGTCACAAAGTCCAAGAAAAAACCATTTGTGAATAATAAAAATATCTAACTACGAACATGTCAAATGGCGCCATAAAACTCCCAAAAAGAACTAAGCTCAAATCAAAACATTATTTTTGGCTCGACACCGAGGCCAACGTCGCGACTCGGTTCACGTCCAAACTGTGCGAGCCGCGCACGTCGAGGCGTCTTTGAGCACAGTCAAAAAACCGACAGCCCATGGCTCGTGCCGAGCCGCCTCGGGCTGAGGCATGACTCGGGCCGAGGCACGTACTCATTTGCAAGCAGTGCGTGGCTCAACCGCGAGCTGCCTCTAATCCGTACGCACCTTTATATGCTTATGTGTTTCTCCGAGGAACTATCAATCTAATTCTATTCAGAACAGTGTTGTATTTGTATGACAAATTGTTTTGTTACAGCAAGCCAAAGGCATTATCGAGATGTGTCGTCATTTACAAGAACTTGACATTCGAGAAGAAGAAGCAACATGTCCCGCTCACTCGCACAGAATGGTATGTTTTCTTCTTTGTCTAGTATAAAGTATTCTATTATTATCTAACGGAAAAGCGAATGGAAATAAATGTACCGTAACAGCTAAAATGAAACCCAATCCCCCTTACTAATAAACGCGGTGTAAAGTTACATCTTGTGTAAATCTGTTGTTGTTTCTGTCATCATTGTAGACAACATAAGTGACAACAAATAGATTTAATAGATTCAAGATTCAAGATTCAAATTTGTTTATTCAATTTAGATTGTTATTTACAATACTTGTGAACGTCATAGAAGCTACGCCATCGGTTCGCAAACCCTACAGCAGGAGGCCTTGGAGAAGAACCGGCAAGAAACTCCAAGGGTTGTTTTTTCTACCTGTTTTATTTCATACAGAGTCGTCAAATTGAAAAATGACCTTAACATGGTATGACTAAGGTCAGTTTCCATCACAATTACACAATGGGTTATGATAAATACAGTTAAGTATAGGCGAACTAATGATCATAGCAGTGAACAATTTTCAATATTAGTTAAAAACAAAAGACAATTCTACTATATACTGCAAGTTGCGCCATACATGTTTCAAATGTAATTCTTAATAAAATGAATAAAAACAAAAGAAAACACATTTTAAGGCAAGCAGATAAGAGCAGACCCATTCCCACTGGCAGCACCCGTTCACGAGCATGACGCATGAACCAGCCATCGCTTCGCTCAACCATATTTTAGGGAACGTAACGATACGTTACCGAACGAATAGGTACCTTGTGTAACCTTACACCACGTTTATTAGTAAGGGGAATGGGATAACCCTCATAAGTAACAGGAATGTTTCTTGTTAAATTTAATATACAGTAATATTAATGCTACAACATGACTTATAAAATCCCCAAGTCAGAATCCATACTAAAATTATTGTGAAAGTGTGTTTGTTTGTTTGTTTGTTTGTCCGTCTTTGAAGTCAAAACGGAGCCACGAATCGACGTGATTTTTGTTATGGGGATAGTTTGGGAGCTGGAGACTCAAGTGACATAGGCTACGTTTATTTTGGAAAATTATAAAATAAAAATCGTCATTTTGTATGGAAAATCAGTGAACTGTCGTACTATTCAAAACTGTTTTAACTTTCATGGCAGCTTACAAAGAGTTTGTTATCAATCACTGATGTTGTCAGATCACCTAGTAGCAAGCTACGTTGTACAGTGCAACAAACTTTTCTGGTCCGGTGGGCAAAATGTGAAACTAGAGTGTGTGTCAGATAACTCTGCGCGTGACTGGCGCGTTTTCGGCGCTAGTTACAGTGCATTTTTTTATTCTTATGTTATAGAAAAGATTAGTATTCGATTTTTACCGCGCGCAGACTTATCTGACGAGCACTTTAACGTGTTTTTTTTATGTCATTTTGCTGTCAAGTGATGTCCATACCGCTGCTGGCGGCTGAAGGTCTCAGTGCCACAATCTTTTCGGTTCCGGTGACAGCGGCGCTACGTATTTTTTTCTTTTTTATGTAGCTATTTACCCGGCCCAGACTTCTAAGACCTTCAGCCGCCAGCAGCGCTATGGTAGGACATCAACTTGACTGCAAAATGAGATTAGAAAAAATACGTTAGTTTCACATTTTGCCCACCGGAACAGAAAAGTATCCGCTTTGGGTTAGACTACCTACTTTTAATAAGTGACATTTGTAGCAGGCAGTTTAAAAAACTTCTTTTAGTACTAGGTCTTATGGCGATATTTCGTCTGAAAGCTGCACTTTGTGATAAAGAAAAGCCGCTTTGCACAGTGATACTAGGTACCAAAATAATCGATTTCACCCGCAGCAGCGAAAGTTTCATCCCTTAGGAACAGAGATGGCGCCACTTCTTTAAAAAATTATTAAAAAATTCTACAAGCCAAACCACCGCACCGATTTTGATAAAGTAGGTGTCAAATGAAAGATAATTACATAATCTATCAAAGAAAAAATATATTGTAAAATAACACATTTAAAACTGCCCAAATATTAGCTTTGCTTGGAAAAGTATTGAGAAATTTGTCGGATTTTACATAATTATTAAAAAATTGTTTCGTGGGGTATCTTTTTATCCACTAATATTGTTGACAATTTAATAGAGTATTTGATAAGAAAAACTGCTTGTCGATATCTTTAATAATTATGGAGATATAAGATTACTAATGAGGGCAGTAATTTCTCAGGCGCACCGATTTCAATGATCTATGCATGAAACGACTTTTTTTTGTCTTTATGCATATTGCATATTTCTTATATGCATTTAAAAAGATATTTTAAAAAGTATGTGAAAGTTTATTTTTGTAAAGTTTAAAAAAAATATGTCAGAAGTTTTATTTTAGAAATACCAAAAGCAAGTAAAATACATAACAAAATAGTTTTATTTAATCATATCTTTAATTTTAGAGCCCCAATTCCATGTCCAGTTTCTTGGGAATGGCTCAAAAATTCACAAGGGGGATGTACTCCTAAATGGTTCACTAATACGCCGATTTGGACCTTCACGATCATTGCGGGTGCAGAACTTCCTGCAATACTATGCGCTGTAGCTGTCGATGCATTGGCCTACCATGTACTCTACAGTGCAAATTTTGCAATCGTGACTGTGAAAATCCAAGGTTAATGTATAAAAGATACACAATTCAAAATTATTTCCAATAAAATGTAACAATTACTTTATCAGTAGCTTTCAGGCGGAATACTACTACTACGGGCTACTTATAGGGCTCGTGGTTTTTTATTATCACACTTTTCCTATAAGTACTTAAAAAATTGCATTGTGAAAGCATAAAAATAATTTAAAGTCTCAATTACCTTTATCATTGAGTAGATACTTCAAAATCATTAAACTATTGCATTTTGCACTAAATAATAAGATTTTCTTTTTTTTTTCAGATCAAACAGTACCATCGTCGGTTTTAAAGAAGTTTATGATTAAATAAAATTATTTTGTTATGTATTTTTTGACGACCGATTTGGCGCAGGGGTAAACTACCTGCCTACTGCGCCAGAGGTCTCGGGTTCGATTCCCGAACAAGACAAATATTTGTGTGCATGAACATGTCTATTTGTCTTGGTCTGGGTGTTTTCTATGTATATTAAGTATATATTTACAAACAAAAAGTATTTAAGTATATATTTATCCGTTATCAAGTTCACGTAGACACAGTTTCTTAAGAAATTAACTACGGGCTTAGATAATTGGTGTAATTGTAAGAAAATATTTATTTATTTATTATTTATTTATTTTACTTGCATTAGGTATTTCTAAAGTAAAACTTCTGACATATTTTTTTTAAACATCACAAAAATAAACTTTCACATATTTTTTTAAATATATTTTTAAATGGATATAAGAAATATGCAATATGCATAAAGACAAAAAAAAGTCGTTTCATACATAGATCATTGAAATCGGTGCGCCTGAGAAATTACTGCCTTCATTAGTAATCTTATATCTCCATAATTATTAAAGATATCGACAAGCAGTTTTTCTTATCAAATACTCTATTAAATTGTCAACAATATTAGTGGATAAAAAGATACCCCACGGAACAATTATTTTTTTAAATTAAGTAAAATCCGACAAATTTCTCAATATTTTTCCAAGCAAAGCTAATATTTGAGTATTTTTAAATGTATTATTTTATAATATATTTTTTCTTTGATAGATTATGTAATTATCTTTCATTTGACACCTATTTTATCAAAATCGGTGCGGTGGTTTGGCTTGTAGAATTTTTTAATTATTTTTTTAAAGAAGTGGCGCCATCTCTGTTCCTAAGGGATGAAACTTTCGCTGCTGCTGGTGAAATCGATTATTTTGGTCCCTAGTATCACTGTGCAAAGCGGCTTTCCTTTATCACAAAGTGCAGCTTTTTTTCCATAAGACCTAGTACTATTTGGTAAATTGCGCTTCGCGGATATTTACCTATTTATTTTTACAGTGCCACAATATTTTTGTTCCGGTGGCCAAAATGTAAAACTAACGTGTTTTTAATGTCATTTTGCTGTCAAGTTGATGTCCAACCATAGCGCTGCTGGCAGCTGTCAGGTCATAGAAGTCAGGGCCGGTTAAATTGCAACAAAAAAAAAGAAAAACGTAAATAGCGCCGCTGTCACCGGAACAGAAAAGATTGTGGCACTGTATCTGTCTATTTTTACGTGTATTAGCAGGGCTAGCATAACTTAGCGCGACTCTTTGTCGTGCTCCATCCAACCAATCAGCACGTCGCCTTAAGTCACGCGCGCTATCTACGAGCGATCTGATTGGTTGAGAGTGCCCGCGACTCTTTGTCACTCGAGTCACGCTGTTGTGCTAGACCTACTACAGATGTTGGTGATACGAAGTTCACCGGGCTTGCTAATAGCTTAACATTTTGTTTTTTATAGTCTAGCTTTTAGAACTTGATATTGTAAATAGGCTATGATAACCGTTAAAAGCCCCTAAATAAATAAATAAAAAAACCCTTGTTGGTAAGTACTATTAAACTTATTTTAATTTTTAGTTTTTTGCATTCACAATGCAATTTTTATTACAGAAAAATGGAAAATGAAGTATTTAGAAAAAATCGACCCGTCTCACAACTAGCTCCGATGGGACTCGAACCCACGACCTTTCGCTTTCCGGGCGACTGCTCTAACCACTGAGCTACGGAGTCGTTACGAGAAGCGTCGAATTTATCCAATACTTTTTACGCGCTATATAGTCAGCTTTAATTTCATCAATGTGGAGATATTACTACCCTCACACGAAAAATGGAAAATGAAGTATTTTTCTGTAATAAAAATTGCATTGTGAATGCAAAAAACTAAAAATTAAAATAAGTTGCAATTGTAATTTCATCTTTAGCGATTGCCAAATACCTGGAAAGGTATTTCTTTCGCGTGTGAGGGTAGTAATATCTCCACATTGATGAAATTAAAGCTGACTATATAGCGCGTAAGAAGTATTGGATAAATTCGACGCTTCTCGTAACGACTCCGTAGCTCAGTGGTTAGAGCAGTCGCCCAGAAAGCGAAAGGTCGTGGGTTCGAGTCCCATCGGAGCTAGTTGTGAGACGGGTCGATTTTTTCTAAATACTTCATTTTCTATTTTTCACTATTAAACTTTTTATGAGGTCAAACATTCGTAATTGAAAAAAATATTTAAAAAATCATTAATAGGGTAGGTATAGTCGAACAAATTGAATCGTGAGATAAAGCATTTTTTTAATAGGTGTTTTAATTCAATAAGGTCAAAATTCACAATTTTTTACATTGACATTGGCCTTCATAATAAAAATTTTACGCTTTCAATCAAGTTGTTCAATTGGTCATTATTCAATTGGTTCGACTGTACTTAAAACAAAACGAAGAAGAAACTCATTATTTTTTTTCTTATGACTGATGAGGGTAGCATGTCAGACAAGATGACAAACAGCTTACTCATTATAATTTTAATGAAGTACAGCCAGGGAAAAATTTGGTGAACCACTTCTTACTTATTAGATGACTTTTGTTAGGTACCTACCTTTTATTTTATCTCTTATACACTTCTTCGTAAAAAAAAAATTACTTTTTGGTCGGACGCCATTACATTCTTTCCACCTTTTCCACCACCTTTTGACCACTTTTTGATCTACCTTTTGACACAAACGTTTCATTTTGAACAATAGTTTAGCATAAAATACACTCTTTGAACCAACCATCAACAGATAGGGCCGTAAACCAGTGAGTGGGATAGGCTAAGTTTTTTTTTTTAAAAACATGAAACAGTAAATGTCACCTTTTGATTGCCTTACCTCCTCATGTTTACCAAGTTTAGTTATATTTTATGTAAATTTATAATAATTTGTAAGTATAATATGATTTATAAATGATTATAGTTTTGATGCGATTAGTCCTACTTTATGCCTATTGGTCCAAGATTTTTGTTTAATTTGATGTAAAATTTTGTTAAAGGCAGCTCCATGTAAATATTATTATTATACTCTTTATTGCACATTAAATTGTATTTGCACCCACTCCCCACTGTCCTATACCTTACTTATCTTTCGCCCAAGGTTGCCTGGAAGAAATTGCTATTTAGCAATAAGGCCGCCTTGTTGTATGCTTTCTGTGCTTTTGTAATGTTTCTTTGTAATTTGTTTTATCTATTGTGTGCAATAAAGTGTATTATTATTATTATTCCCTTTATTACATTTTAAATACTTACAAAGTTATATTTCTAAACATTAAATTTTTACAATGTATAACACTAAAAAATATAACATTTAAAAATACAAAAATGCAGTTCCCCAACGGCAGCAAGATCAAGGTCCCGGCTACCGATGGTTAAGGATCCAGAGACAGGAACCTTCTCACTATACGGGCCGTGTCCAGAAGTACGGCCTTCTGCATCTGACTCCCGATCCATCCACCTAACGCAAGCCTCTTAAGGTGTTTATCGAGGCTCTTGGCTATCAGACCATGGGCAGATATGACTATCGGAACAATAATTGCTGAATCAATGTCCCACATGTCAACAATCTCGTGAGCTAAATCAAGATATTTGTTTTCTTTATCTTTTTCAGCTTTCACAAGGTTGTCGTCATGGGGAACAGTGACATCAACAATTATCGCGCGGCGTTCGTGTCGATCTATCAATACAATTTCAGGCTTATTAGCTACAATAGTCCTGTCTGTAATGATAGATCGATCCCAATACAATGTGGCATGGCTATTTTCAAGGACCTGTTCTGGTGCATACCTGTAGTACGGCACCTCGGATGCCACAAGACTATGTTTCAGAGCAAGTTGTTGGTGTATTATCCTGGCCACTTGGTTATGTCTATGCAAATACTCGCCGTTTGCGAGACGAGAACAACCGGAGATTATATGCCTAAGGGATTCACCAGGACGATGACACGCTCGGCAAATATCCACTGTGCCATCCCTTAGGATATACTTTCGGTAGTTATTCGTCATCACAACCTCATCCATAATTGCACAGACAAAACCTTCGGTTTCACCAAAAAGGTCACCGAAACGGAGCCAGGATACTGAGGCTAATAAATCTACGTATAAATTATTATTATTATTAAAAATACATTAAACACAAATATAATTGTAACATGTGAGCAAAGGTGGACTTATCTCTAAAAGAGATCTCTTCCATAGAAAAATGGAAAATAAAGTAATTAGAAAAAATCGACCCGACTCACAACCAGCTCCGATGGGACCTGGTTGTGAGTCGGGTCGATTTTTTCTAAATACTTTATTTTCCATTTTTCTATGATAAAAATTGCATTGTGAATGCAAAAAAGTAAAAATTTAAATAACAAGATCTCTTCCAGTCAACCCAGAACGAGTGTTGCCAAAGGGCAAATATATAAATTTAAATATTCTGCTTCGCTACACTATTATTATAGGGGGAATATACATCATACACATATCCATGCCAAGCTGATTTGAAATGTAAAAAATGGGCCACTGCCCTTGCAACGGTCTCCTCATCTTCCCCTTACAACCGTCCCTTACCACCAGAACCATTTCATATCACCTTTGCATCGATAACCACATATTTATCATAAAACTATATTATGCTAAGATTTACTTACAAGAGCTCCGAAGTCTTGCACGTTTTACCCGGCATCCACACTTCGACTCGCTCTGCTGCGAGCTGTCAGAGAACTCGCCGTCCGCCATCTTGTTCCCCCAGACTATAGCTAACTACCTACTTTGACATTTGATTTGTAACGGCAGTTTATATTTATTTTATTTACTTATTTGATCATTTTATATTTCTATTGGTATTTTATATTAAATTTTAGATATTTTAAAATCGCTTTCGCGACACACCCGCCGGCGAAACATATTATTGTCTTGCCAAAAGTTGCTTTGTTAACCCTTTCAGTAACGCTCTAGCTTTGATAGCTGCTACTCTTCGTGGTCTAGATTGCGTCTCCTTTACTGGAGACTTAGACGTTTTTTCGTCTGCTATGGGCTCAGAGGTTCTGTCGATTACCGGGGACTTAGACGTTTTGTCGTCTGCTATGGGCTCGGAAGTTTTGTCAACTACCGGAGACTTGGATGTATCGTCATTTTCTATGGACTCATTATCAAGTTCGAGAGGGTACAAGTGAGCTATTGACCGCTTAAGTATACGTCCATTATCAGTACGGACTTTTGCTACTCTAATATTACCATCTCCACTCCTATTCAGTTCAACAATCTTTCCTACCTTCCAGTTTGCGCGGTTACCACTATCACCTTTAATCTGTACTATCTCACCTACCTTTGGCTCTCTACTACATACTACACGAGGCTCTTTATGAACAGAACTCCTTTGTCTCAGATATGGCAGGTATTGTCCAATAAACATCTTTGAGAACTCTTGCATAATTTTTTGACCCCTTTTCCATCCCTGGATCAAGTTTTCCTTTGTACTAGTACATGGTATTAAGCTCTGTTCTTCAGAACTTTTAGTAACTACTGGACCACCAACACGTAGGAAGTCAATTGGTGAGAGTACATGTTCCATTTCATCCGCTACATATGTAAGTGGTCGTGTATTTAGAACCACCTCTATTTCCTTGACTGTCGTTAACAGCTGCTGATCATTAAGAAGGTGTTTCTCCAACGTCCTCTTCATACAGTTTTTTATCAGACTCATTAACCGTTCGTAGAAACCACCAAACCAGGGGGCCAATTCTGGTATGAAACGCCACTTAACCTGGTTTTCAATACATTGATTGCCAGTCAGCACGTCAGCCATCAACTTCATCTGTGTAGCATTATCAGATGTTATTAACAAAGGTAGTCCTCTCGCAGCAGTGAATCTTCTAATGGCTAGGTTAAATTCCTCAGCTGTAAGATTGTGCACTACTTCCATATGTATAGCTCGTGTTGACAAGCATGTTAGTACACAAATCCAACGTTTGTCTCCCGAAGATATTTTTAAAGGACCCATGTAGTCTGTACCTGTATATGAAAATGCTGGACAACATGTCACCCTTTCACCAGGTAAGGGTGGCATCGGTGGTAGCTTGAAAGGTCCACCCGCATACTTATGACATTGTATACACTTTCTGATGACCTTCTGTACTGTAGATCTGCCTTTGGGAATCCAAAATCTTTTCCTCAGAAGTGCCAATGTATGAGACACTCCTACATGATAATTTGTTTCGTGAATATTCCATATTGCTAAATGAGTGAATTCCGCTTCTCTTGGTAACAATATTGGAAACTTTTGTTCTTGGGACCACTCCGCGTTTTGGAATCTTCCTTTACATCTTAACAGGCCTTTCTCATCTTTATATAGCTGTAGAGATCTAGAGATGTCGGTTGTCTTTCCGCTGTATTCCCGGTAGAAGTAATGTTTCTGAATATCCCTTATCCTCCCAGACTCCTCATCACAAACGGGTTCCACTTCTTGTACGTCCTCTTCTTGACAACTGTTTCCCTCGCCGTGACACGCATCCTGTTCACCTACGCGAGTAGGGACCTCCCCAGCAAGAAGAGTGCTTTCTGTGGTAGTTTGTGCTGGCCATTCTGATTCACTTTTCTCCAGAAATGGTGGTCAACTTAGCCATATGGTTTGTGATAAAGGAGTTGTAAGAGGGCGTGTTCCTACATCGGCTGGGTTATTTTTAGAGGGTACATATCGAAATTCAATTTTATTATTTTGTTTTATCTCATTAATTCTTCGAGCAACGAAAGGAGAGAGCAGCGTATTACTTTTTATCCAGCTTAATACAATTTGACTGTCAGTCCATAGCACCTGCCTACTAATTGACAGTTGCAGTGATTTGTTTATATATTTCACTAAGCGGGAACCAATTAAAACACCAAGAAGTTCTAGTTTGGGGATCTTGAGATGCTCCTTCTCTTTTAGTGGTGCTATCCTACTCTTTGACATGATGAGGTACACTTTCTTTGTTTGAGCGTCTCGTAGGTAAACAACAGCTACATATGCCTTTTCCGCAGCATCAGCAAAACAGTGCAGTTCGTACATGCATCCTACGAGACAAATATAACGTGGAATCCCATTTTACTTTCTGTCTCCACAAATTCTGCAAGAAGAGCTTGAGTGGCATTAGCAAAGGAGAAACCAATCCACAGGGGTCATAGACCGAACCGAGTATCCTAAGTACATCTCTTTTGGTACTTATGGTAATATTTGCTGCTCCATTTGAGTTATATTTGAGCTGCAGTGTGTCATGCACAGTATTCCACAGCATACCGAGGACTTTACACTGATCAATATCTTTTGAATTCACCTCAGTTGGTATTTTTTCCATAAGGTCAGTATCATTAGATAACCAATCCCTTATGTTCATCGAAAGATCATCGAATACAGCTCTGGTCTTCACAAAGAGCTCATAAGCTTCCTCTGTACACTTTGCTCCAGACACCAAGTTGTCTGCATAGCATTTGTCAGCTATGAGTGGTAGTAACTCGGGGTCCTTTTTATTTATATGATACCTAACAGTGGCAGTCAGCAAGAACGGACTAGAAATTATTCCAAACGGAACTCTACAAAACCTCATATGAATAATATTGTCTGGTGTGACCTCACCTTTAGTGTCTTTAAGCCAAAGAAAACGTGTCACATCTCTGTCGTTTTCCTGAAGCCCGATCTGCAAGAAAGCTTTTTCGATATCCGCAGTAATGCCTACTTTGTGTATTCTGAAATTTATCAACAACGCAGTAAGATCTTCTAGCATCAACGGTCCTTTATAAAGGCACTCGTTCAAGCTGTGATGTCCTTTTATTTTAGCAGATGCATCATATACGATACGACCTTTCTTGCCGGCTTGATGTACTATGTGATGTGGAATATAATGGATAGGTGAGCAATTTTGGTGAACTGGTTCTGGTGTTGGTACTACTTCAACAACGTTATTCTTTATTTGTTCATCTAGGATACTGTCATACTCTTGTATTGATTTTTGATCTAATCTTTTTATTAGACTCTTAAGTCTTCCAAATGATAGACTATAGTTTGTAGGTAAATCTGGTGGGTAATCAATCCAAGGCCACGTGACATAGTATCTACTACCTCTAATCTGAATGGTGTGGTTGAAGTTTTCTATAGCTTCCTCATCTCGCTTTGATTTTGGTGAATCTGTGATTCCGAGTGTTTCAAGTTCCCATATCTGATTAATAATACTTTCTTTAAGTGGTGAGTCAGGTATAACAAAATTATTGCTTAAGGCATGTACGGCTTCTTGAGAGTAAGTAACTATATTCATTGTCAGTGTACTTGATTTTTCAGGTCGGTACTTTCCTGTAGTTAACCACCCAAAATCAGATTTAATTAAGAAAAGGTGTTCATCAACTTGCACCCTTTCGCTATGTACAAATTGAAAGTAAAAATCATTACCAATCAAAAGATCAACCTGTGTACCTATCGAGTAATCGTCTGCCAAAACTACCTTACTTTTGAATTTTCTTTGAATTAATTTTACTAATGACTTTGAAGAATGATTGTCGCCTACTCGATCTGTAATTAATGGTATGATATTAGCTTCAATAGTTTTACCGATACCAGACTTCGTAAGCAAATTTACGTTAACTAAAGGACTAATAATTTCTTTTGGTTTATTTGAACCAAAAGTGTAAACCATTAGACAATTTTCTTCTATGCTTTTAAGTTTCAATTGTTTAGCTTTGTTGCAAGTTATACGTGCACGACACTTCACAAAAGTATCCTTTTCATAACCTTGAACTGAAACAATTGCGGTTTGTAAACTAGTACTATAGCTAACCAGTGTAGTAGTAGGGTTCCTTTTATTATCCTTCAGCTTGTCACAAAGTGCTCTATTGTGATCATTTTTCTTACAGTGGAAGCATCGCCTTTTGGTTTTGCAGACCTTTGAAAAATGTCCTTCTTTAAAACAAATGTAACATTTTCTTTTTTCCCTAAGTTTATCTTTTCTACTGCCTAGGGAAATTCAATTCAATTCAATTAAATTTTTATTTATTTGCATAAATATGGTACAATACAAGATAGTAGGTATAATATTTTTTCCGCATATTCTGTCGAATATTTCGACGTGCAAATATTTAAATGTCTAAATGTCACAATATTTAATTCTTTAAAAAAAATATTTTATATATTAATTAAAGTAAAATGTCAGAAAAAAATTAATCTAAATACAATGTCCTTTGCAAAATTATTAAATGTCATATTGTTTTATCATTGAAGTAGTCATTAATACAATAATATGTCCTTTCTAGTAATATTCCTAATTTATATTAGGGAGAGAGGACATTCTTCATTATAATGTAGTTCTTGACAGAATATGCAAGGCATGAGGCCTCTTTTCTTCTTTTCCTATTTATATGTTGTTTCTTAAGTACGTAGTGATTAGCACCAGCAGGCTTTGAAGTTGTAGCAGTAGATACTAGAACCTCAGTAGTGAACTGCTCAACAGGTGTCGAACCATGAGACATTTCGTTAGCACGGATGAGTAACTCCAAATGAGACCGTATATTTCCTACTGTCCCCTCATCTTCTTTGAGACGAAGGTTGAGTTCATACTTAAAATTTTCTGGAAATTTGCTTATAATAATGGATCGCAGGTGGTTGCCCAATGTGTCTTCGCCTAGCGCCTGAAGTACTCTAAGGTGCCGTTCTATCTCGTTGTAAGTCTTTCTGCATTCGTTTATGTCTTGACTACATGTCTTCAAACTGTATAATGCGTTGTAGTGTGAATCAATCAGAATAGATTTATTACCATAGCGGTCTCGCAGAGCTTTAAGTGCTATCTGATAATTAAGGTTTGTCGCTTGAATGCCTTCTATAACTTCTTTAGCTTTCCCTTCAAGAACTGATTTTAAATATAACATTTTGTCTACATCGCTCAAGTCCCTACTATCAATATTCGAGCAAAAGGTATCGTGAAATTCTTGCCATCGTAGTATGTCCCCGTCGAATTTAGTGAGTTCAAGGGTAGGAAGTTTGCTGGCTTTCTGCTCCGGCCCACGAGAGCCCCGAGACGAAAATAGTTCTAGTGCCGCTAACAAGTCTTCACATTCTAATTGGAATTGGGTTAAATAGCTAACGATTTCTTCAGAATCACAATTCGTAAAGAAATTTGTAATTTCGTTTATATAAGTTTGTAACTTTTTCTTAAATATGTTAATCTTGATTGGACAGTAATTATCCTGAGTAAATGTTCGGCATTGTTTTGCTAATGTTTCTAATTGGTCCCTAATCAGATTGACCCTAAACACTGAAGCTGGATTCGTAGTGTTCTCCATCTCACTGTAAAAACAAAATTTGGTCGTACAAACCAAGTCGTGTCATAGAAAAAACGAATGTTCTGTACGAAAATGTCAGGTAAGGTAAGCTCTCGCCGGCGTTAAAAGTTAAGTAAGTATGTAAGGAATGTATTTATTTACAAAACAACTATCATACTTTCCATGTAAAAGCATTCAAGTTCTCATTAAAGTGATCCCGAAATACGAAACCACGCCATGACGCCATAGCGCGCGCCGCGTGCGCGTGCTATATCAAGCATGAGTTTTCCTTTGCAGGTACTAATAAAAATATGAACTTTCATCATAAAAGCAGCTAAATCGAGTAAAACAAGTGTTCTATTGAACAAAAACAATGAATATGAGGTTCTATTTTATCAAAAACACAACTACAAATGCCGGCCGGCGAGGCGTCACCTCCATTACATTCGTCTTATTCTCGTATTTTGCAGAAATTACTCACCGATAGCAGTCCTTCAGCTCACAGTCGGTTTTTATTGTGTTCGTTTTGCCACTTTACTCACGATTTAATTGCACTTGTTGGAACTTTCGATCAACAACGGACACAATATAGATGCACCACGGGCGCACGCAACGAACAAGAAAGAACAAGAACCACCAAAAATATTCACCAAACCAAGCCATGAATGACAGGAAGTAACAACACAGACAATCTGATGAAACCGACACGCGACGTTTCGATTCACGTTAATCCTGAGTAAAATGCTAAAAAAATACGAAGTCGATAGCTCATCTTTTTCGTACCCCTCGTTTATTACCACTTTATTACATGCATACATCAGAGTCTTTGAACAACTTCCGGTTGACATACCAACACAACAACTCGTAAACTTTGCAATCTTGCGCCAATACGGTACCGTTTAAAAAGGGCGGGAAATTTAAATAATTTTTTAACGGCAATTTTAAATTTTTTCGATCGATAGGGCTTGATTAATATTTATTGCATGCATACTGTCTATATCAACGTTGTTCTTTTTTGAAATACTGATTATAATTCCGATCTCTTTACTTGAAATCGAATACTACCTTTTGTTATGGTTTTCTTTCGCTAAAAACCAAATTCCGATTTCTTTACTTGAAATCGAATAATAAACTTAAGTACATCATAGTTTTCTTTCGTTGAAAACAGATGCTGATTTCTTTACTTGAAATCAAATACTAACTTTAATCATAGTTTTCATTCGCTGAAAACAAATGCTGATTTCTTTACTTGAAATCAAATACTAACTTTGATCATAGTTTCCTTTCGCTGAAAACAAATACTTACTGATTTCTTTACTTGAAATCTTAACAAATGACTTTCATATTTCAAACTACTATTTAGATACGTTATTCTTACTGTTATTTTTACACTCAGCTTGTTTTTAAATCAAGAATTCTTTTAGAAATCCAAACACAATACATTTCCTCTTTGGAAAAACAATAGCGTGACTTCTTTTTTAAGAAAAACGTGACATTCTTTTAAGAAAACTAACACGTGACTTTCTTTTATGAAAACTAACACACGATTTCTTTTCGAGAAAACATTATCTCGCCAGAATACAAATCCCAGCATTCTCCACCATGTTGCCAAAGGGCAAATATATAAATTTAAATATTCTGCTTCGCTACACTATTATTATAGGGGGAATATACATCATACACATATCCATGCCAAGCTGATTTGAAATGTAAAAAATGGGCCACTGCCCTTGCAACGGTCTCCTCATCTTCCCCTTACAACCGTCCCTTACCACCAGAACCATTTCATATCACCTTTGCATCGATAACCACATATTTATCATAAAACTATATTATGCTAAGATTTACTTACAAGAGCTCCGAAGTCTTGCACGTTTTACCCGGCATCCACACTTCGACTCGCTCTGCTGCGAGCTGTCAGAGAACTCGCCGTCCGCCATCTTGTTCCCCCAGACTATAGCTAACTACCTACTTTGACATTTGATTTGTAACGGCAGTTTATATTTATTTTATTTACTTATTTGATCATTTTATATTTCTATTGGTATTTTATATTAAATTTTAGATATTTTAAAATCGCTTTCGCGACAACGAGTAAGAGATAGATAAATAAGCAGGCGAAGTAAAGTGCAGAACAATCTATAAAAATAAATACAAGACATACTTACACTTAAAATATAAATAAATACCTAACGCAAATATGTTATACATATATTTTGAAATAAGTATAAAATACATATTTAAATACATACAATACATAAATTATGATATATTATATAATATGAGGGGTGCGTAATTACAATTTAAGATGATTCAGTAGGACAATTGTGCAAGAAAGTGCGCTTTGAGTTTCTTTTTAAAAGACAGGACATTCCGACTATCCTGGATGTCCAGAGGAAGTCTGTTCCAGAGCTGAGCAGCTCTTACAGTAAAAGAATTGAGAAGGAAGTTGGTGTTGCTTTTAGGCAGCTCAAGCATCTTAGTGACACATGGCCGCCTAGAGCGAGAAGGAGGAGGAAGCAACTGGAAACGGGAAACAAGGTATTCGGGAGAGTTCGGGTTTTTGAGGATTTTGAATAGAGTGGAAAGGATGTGCATATCACGGCGAAGTCGAATGGGGAGACATTCTAGTTGAGAACGGTAAGCGGATACGTGGTCATACTTGCGTAGGCCAAATATAAACCTAATTGCAAGATATTACCTAATGATTAAAAAAAAACTATTATTTCAAATGCCCATTCTCGGTAAAAATGCGTTAAGTTTAATAATAAATATAAATAGTTTATAACACTAGTCACTGGCAGATTCTCCAGCGTGCGTGATTTATGTACAAGAAATACAAGATGAAAAATTACAGCTGATGAACAGTCAATTTTATTTTCAAGAGGTGCTAAAGAAGAAAACAGGACTTTATCTTATCTAACTTACGTATATCTAATCTAATCTTTGGCTTTGCTAACGTCTTGTAAAATCTTTATTTTAACAAGTGCAATTTTGTGCTCTAACATTTTCACATTTTACAAAAGACTTGACTTATGCTTTTCCGGAGTGATATTAATGTAAAGAAACGCGGGTGCTCGCGTTAAATCGAGGCGAAGCACCGCCATACTTTCTCTCCAACGATTCAGCGTAATTTTGGACCCTCATAACTTCTCTGGGCTGGTACGAGTAGTAATTGAGAGCCGAAGCGGTATAAAACGAGAGACTTATCACCACATCATCCAATATTTAAAAGTTAATTTTCAATTTCAGAAGTCAAATACAGGTACATACCTATGTATGTGTGAGTTATAATATGTGGTATTTACCTATGAAATTGCTGTTTATTTCTCACGTGTTCATTGATATATCCCTGAGGCTACTAGCGTCTTCTCAAAAATATTGAAATAAAAATATTGAAATAAAATAAATCGACTTCTTAAAAATATTGAAATTTTTATGTCACAGTGTTACTTGTTACATGCATAATTCTGTTAATTTTTTTACGAATGGGTTATGTGAGTTTGGAATGGTAATTCTATACATTAAATTTTGTCTCAGAGTATGAGTTATTTGTAAAAATAAATATACAATTTCCATAATATCCAAATGACATGATTATACATACCATTTGACTATGTACAATACTTATAAAATAAGTTTTTGAGTTATTTGAATTATCTATCTATTTAAATAAATATATTGAAATCATTTAAAACTGACTTAATTTTTACCGCCATATTATCTATTTGTATTTTAATATCCTCAATATGTGCAATCCTCAAAACGGAAATTAACTCGTATCACTCGCAGACGTCTAATCCTTAATTTTCTTCTTTGTAAGCCCGAAAGGAGGCATCCAATAAACTTTTCTTTTGCTTTCCCTAACAAAGGGCAAGTTTCCTGCAAGCCTTTTGTTTATTCGCTTCAAGGAAGTTGCCGGAGTTAATTAATAACCTCTGTGGGATGTTAAATATAGCATTTTTTTCACTTAAAGACATTAGTTTTGAAGAAAGTGAAACATAAAAAATAATAATAAAAACACAGACTGACTGACTTTCGAGTACCTACAATACTTTATTCTTTTTTATTTTATCCACAACGGGGTAGCACTTAGTCTTCATCACACCTGATGTTAAGTGTTGATAAGGCTGAAGGTGGAAGCGCACTACCCCCGAATCCTCAATCACTGAGGAACTGGCTATCTTATCTCTACTGCCAGAACACAATAATGCTGAAAACATCATTGTTATGACTTAGATAAGATGGTGGTAGCTAGCCAGGCGGACTAAGAAAAAGTCCTACCACCAACCAAACCGAATAAAATATGTACCCCACTGGGAATCGAACCCGGGACCTCTTCAGTGGTGTGAACCACTAGACCGTGACGTGACGTTATCCCACGGGAGTATTTATTACGACCTTGTTAAATGATGATGACGTAAGCTCCCCAAATAAGATAAAAATATGATCCTTTTCCGCGATAAACTTTACTTAAGGGGCTGACTAGAACTAACGGATTTTGACTAGGTCCATTCGGACCAACATTGAAACGGATTTTGTTAAAAGTGGCCGCTTCTGGGTCAAACCCATTTTAACATTTTTAAACGCATTTTACCGGACTTGGTATTATACTCTAGGTATTATGATCTAGACATCCGAAGGTACAATAATTCAAAAAAAGCTGACAGTTGGTAAAATTGTTGGAAACATAATATATAAATGAAATTCAAAAAGTCCTCATCGATCCGGTACCTACCTGGAAAAAAAAACTCGAGGTCAGAAGTAAAAAAAAAGTAAGTTTTATCATAAAATTAGGTCAGAAAAAAATTGTATATCATGTAATTATCTACATATAAAAATGTAAAAATACTTTTTTTCCTAAGAGCCACCGTTTCTGAGATATAACGATTCAAAAATTTGTAAAAGTTTTACTTAATCGTTATCATATTATTATCTATGCATAAGTACGCCAGTTCTACTTCACAAGAAGTTATCATCAAACGGAATTCGCTTTTTTCTTTTTATGTACGAAGCTCCTAAAAAAACTATCTGCTTAGATAAGTTTTGATATGCATGTTTCGTTATTTAGGTATAAATACTCGAAATAAAAAACAAGTGTAATCAGCTTCTCTTCCTCCAACCTCAGTTGCTGCTCATCAACACCTTTTTCGGGTATATTACCAAGTGTTATCCCGTTGTAAATAAAAAAAAAGTTTAAGTGTGGCTTGGTTATCCAGCTAGACCCAAAAACTGGGGTTGGAAGTTGGTCGACAATACATTAGAACCAGTTCAGACTACTCCCACCTGCACCAGAAAAACTGCTAAACACAATTTTTTTAAACTGTAAAAAGGAATGCAGTGCTAAATGTAGTTGCAACAAGTTGGACTGTTTTGTTCTCTGGCGTGTACAAATTGTCAAGGTCGGTCTTGCTCTATTGTTAAGTCACCAACAGTAGAAGATTCGTTTGATATCAACGAGGAGACATGCGATACAACGCTATTGGGCAATTTACTTGCACCCTGAATGAAGAAGAAGAAGAACAACAAGGAGAAGAAGAAGATCACGAAGAAGAAGAGGAAGCAGAAGTATTTGAAAGTTATTAATCAGACTAATAAATCACTCTACTTTTTTTACTTCACACCGCTTTTATCACTTCCAACCCTTGCTATTATCTGTATAATTCAATGATTCAAATTAAACAGATCCGTGGAATAGGTTTACCGGGGAAACCACGTAAAAAACGGATAGATGAGAACTTTTTAAATTTCATTTATTATTATATTCCCTTTATTACATTTTAAATACTTACACAATTATATTTCTAAACATTAAATTTTTACAATGTATAACACTAAAAAATATAACTATCAACAAGAGTAACGGGACTCAACGCGACATTTATTATGAAGTACATATTATTATGTACTTACAGCTTGACGTTTCGGCTGTGTTGCAACAACCGTGGTCACAAGCAGACTGGCGGTGCGCGACGACGTCTGTTCGGGCGGGCTTGGAGATCTTCGGCCACCCTCAAATTGTCACTTTTTTTGTTTTTGTCATCGCTAGTGATGGGATTACGGCACACAACACTCACAGTATCGGGGTTTGTTTTGAACGGTAAAACTCGCGGCTTACACTTGTTAATCACTGGATTCCACGCTGATGACAATTTAAACCCGTAAAAAAAAAAAAAAAAAATATAACATTTAAAAATACGAAAATGCAGTTCCCCAAAGGTAGCAAGATTATATTATATTTATTATTATTACCTATAGGTATTATGTTTTGAACAATTTTAGCAACTTTCAGCTTCTTGTAAATTATTGCACCTTCACTCTTAATTTTTGGACTAATTTGACCGGTCTATAACACAAAATCAAAATTTATAACCAGGACTTCCTGTTTTGTTTTGTTTATGTCGTATACAAGCGAATTTATTGAAATAAATTATACAGAAGAGAAATAAGATATCTTTGATATACTAGAGCCAAATAATGAATAAAAGTTAAGCATCTTTAAAATAATGAAGGTCCGATGACTCGCATTTCCTTAGACAAATTGAGACTGAATATTTTTATGGCGAAAGTAAACTTGAAGGCTAAAATAACTTACGTCATTTTACACTTTATTAAGATAACTTTTACATTAAAATTATTAAAGATAACTATTAATATAGGTAAGTACATCATCATCATCATCATGTCAGCTGAACGACGCCCACTGCTGGGCATATATCTAATATAGGTACATAGATTAAAGCATATCTCCACCACTAATTTAAACTAATATTATAAAGACGAAACATTTGATTTTGTGTTTGTTTGTATGTTTAAACTCAAAAACTTGGTACTGGACCGATTTTTTTAATTCTTTCACCATTACATAGCTACATTCTTCCTAAGTGAGGCTTTATTTTATCCCGGTGTTTACCACGTGGGTAAAACCGTGGGGAGCAGCTATTTTATATGACGGTCGTTTGCATCATGCCAATACCAAACTTTTAAATCTTTATAGGTACTCAATTCTGACTTTATATCTCAGTCGGTTTCAATTTCATTTCTCATCAATCACATTCATCATTTCCAAGCATTTTCATGGCGGCTTCAATTCTTTATAATTATATTTCATAACATTGTTCTGCTATGGAACAAACTGTCTGTTTTCACTTTGAACTTTAATTAAGTATTAGATCACGACTCTGTAGCTCAGTGGTTAGAGCATTTGCCCGGACAGTGAAAGATCGTAGGATAGAGTCCCATCGGAGCATTTTCTAATACTTCATTTTCAGTCATTTTACAAGTCGTGGTAAGCTTCCTAAAATATATAATAATAGCGGATCCTCGCGGATTTACCCGCGTATTTACCTGTTCCCGTGGGATTATCGGGATAAAATATAGCTTATGTCACTCGGGAAGAATGTAGCTTTCTAATGGTCAAAGAATTTTTAAAATCGGTCCAATCGTTTCGGAGTCTATTCAATTCAAACAAACAAACAAACAACCAATCAAATCTTTCCTCCTTATAATACTACTAGCGGATCCTCGTGGTTTTACCCGCGTGATACCCGTTCCCGTGGGAATATCGGGGCTTTCCAATGGTCAAAGAATTTTTAAAATCGGTCCAGTAGTTTCGGAGTCTATTCGATGCAAACAAACAAACAAACAAACAATCAAATCTTTCCTCTTTATAATATTAGTATAGTCTAAAGAACATCGTGAATGATTTACATAACGCAAATTAAAACGGAGATCGAAAACAAATACAATGAAAGATTGCAACGACCAATCGTTTCGTGTGTGAGCTTCGGCTAGTGGCGGACTTACACATTTACCGCCTGTAGGCTATAAAATCTATCGCAGTAGGCTTCAGCCTACTCATCATCATCATCATCATCATGTCAGCCGAATGACACCCACTGCTGGGCATAGGCCTTCCCCAAGAATCTCCACAAGGATCGGTCCTGCGCTGCCCGCATCCAGCGACATCCCGCGACCTTGATTAGATCGTCGGCCTTGTAGGGGGCCTGCTCACGGAACATCGTCTGATACGCGGTCATCATTCGAGAACCTTTCTGCCCCAACGGCCATCGGTTCTCCGCGCTATATGTCCCGCCCGCCGCTACTTCAGCGATGCAATCCTTCGAGCGATGCCCGTGATTTAGTTCTCGTGGGGATCTCATCATTTAAGCCGGAGCTTCCCGAACGCTGCCCATCCGAGTTGGATTCGACGAGAGATCTCTTTCTCGAAGTTGGACTGAACCGTCTGTCTTAGGTAAACATAGTGGTGGTAATTTTGAAGCATTACTGAGATCTTCTATTCTAGCAATGTGTTCAGGTCTTCCAAGGTCTCAGCCTTAAAAACTACATCATCTATAAACCGCAGGTGTATTAGGTACTCGCCATTGATGTTGCTGCCGCATCCATTCCAGTCCAGGAGCTTAAAAATATCTTTCAGCGTAGCTGTGAACAGTTTCGGAGAGATGACGTCTCTCTCACACCTGACTGTAGTTTAATATGATCTGAGCTCTGGTTCTGTAATCGGACTGACAAGGTGGCGTTTTAGTATAAGAACCTTCGCACCTCGATGTACCTGTAATCTATTTGGTACCTCTGGAGAGATTGCAGCACCGCCCACGTCTCATTCGAATCATAGGCTTTCTCATAGTCCACGAAAGCCAAGCAAAGTGGCAAGTTGTACTCTTCGGTCTTCCGTATAACTTGCCGCAGCGTATGAATGTGGTCTATGGTGTTATAGCCTTTACAGAACCCGGCTTGTTCGGGAGGTTGGAAGTCGTCAAACGTGCGAGCGAGACGATTCGTGATGACTCTCGAAAACAACTTGTAGATATGGCTCAGAAGCGAGATGGGTCTCAAGTTCTTCAAGAGAGTCTTATCGCCCTTCTTGAAAAACAGCATCACATCGCTTCTGCCCCATGCCTTTGGCGTTTTGCCCTTGAGCATGATTTAATTGATAAGCTTCTAGAGGACCTTAAGTATCAACTTACTGCCCACTCTCAGAAGCTCTGTTGTGATTCTATCATCGCCCGCCGTCTTGTTGTTTTTAAGCTGCTTGAGAGCCATTATAATCTCGTACAGGCTGACGTCCGAGATATCGTCTGTTTAGTGTCAGGTAAGCTTGATTTTAGGGTCTGGTCGCCTTGCTTTCGGGCACGGGGCGCCCGGGCGTTTGCGTGGAATATAGCTGTCCATAGAAACTCTCAATCTCCCTCAGGATTTCAGGTGTTGGCGCAATGATGCTACATTGGCTTTGCCTGATAGAAAAATCTCTCGTGAACACTTTTAAGCATTTGTTCTGCTCAATGGCTCCTATGATTAGATCGTACATATCATTGCTGTTTTCAAGGGCTTCGAAGAGGATTTGTTTTGTCTGTCAGTCTACTCAGCCTACTGGTAAATCCGCAATTGCGGCTAATGTCTGGTTTCTATATAAATAAAATAAAAACATTTATTTCACGAATGGTAGTTTAAACTACAAGGCGTAAGCTAAAACCGACCCTATTACAAATTATTTGTAGAATAATTATTCGTCATCAGTAGCAAGAACACGGACGAAATCGGAGGTATTGCGATGAGTCATTAATTATTTTATTAACTCGACATTAGTATGTACGAAAAATCGTTACGAAATAGTTTCAGATTAATCGTTACGACTGACGGATCGTTGCTCATAAGGAGTCCTTTAAACCAAATCAAGTTCGCTCACGTCCTAAAACTGGATGTCGAAGTTTGAGTGTTGAAAAGTTTAATTCGAAGTTAGGTGGCGGATCGTCGAAGTTATTGCGGATTGTCTGTTTAAATAGAATACGCAGTTTCATATGTATAAAAGTAAATCAACATGGATGGCTAACGAGAAACTTAAAAAACTAAAATGTGAATAAATGTTCAAACTTTTTTTTTTCAATAAATGTGGTGGCAAACTGTTATTGCCACTTGATTCAGGTATTTTATTATCACACTGGTGTAGCTCTTTGCCTTTATCACACCTGCTGATGTTATGTGGTGATAAAGCTAAAGGTAAGCACACGCACAAGCATGAAGCGCACTACTCCCGGAATCCTCAATCACTGAGGATCTGGCTATCTTATCTCTAACTATCGGAACACAATAATGCTGTAAAACATCATTTTTATGGCGTCAGACTTAGATAAGATCGTGGTGGCTACCCAGGCAGACTAAGAACAAGTCCTACTACTTTTTCTGTAACTTAATCAATCATTGTTGGTGAAAACAAGATAATAATATTGTAATGCAACCAAATTAGAGACTATAAAAAAAGCTTGTGTTTCACTTTGCAAACGTTTAGTAGGCATTTTATATATCTACAACAACTACTATCTAAATACTGCACGGCGACTTCCGACGCGGACGCTCCGGCCGGCTAGTGTATGTATGTACGAAGGGGTCCCGTTCCCGTCGCACAAATACACAGATATGCGGAGCTCCGCATATGTGGTGGTACGAGGATACCGCCCTCTTGCTACTTCTACTCTTTTTTTCTGTTATTTATTATTGTAATTTTAATACACAATTTTCATAAAATTTAACATGGAATTTAAAGGGCCCATAGTCTAGTATTTTTAGACGCTATCATTACATTCCCTCGTAATCACGGCTAGAAGCAGATAGCAAAACTGCTAAAAGTGGCCGTTTTTGATACATTTGCTATCTACTTCTACGAATGACTATGAGGGAATTTAGCGATACCTTCTAAAAATACTAGACTATGGGCCCTAACAAACGAGTCGTTCAGTGATTCGTCCCACAACAAATTCGTCCCAATGGGACGAATCACTGAATTCAAAAAAAAAAATTGTTTGTTCTGCGATTCGTCCCATTGAATTAATTCTTATAAAATAAAGAGATAAAGTACAGTCAGCAAGTCAATAAAAAAATAAGGACCCGAAATAAAAGACAAAATATCAATTCGTAAACAATATTTGTATTTGAAAGGAAATTAAAAAATAAACACATTTTTGAATTTAAATAATCGGAAAAGCATTTATTAAAAAAAAAGTAGGAACACTAACTTTAATCATATTTAAGAGGTTATTCGTAATATTCGTTGCCAACATTTTTATTATAATAATGATTGCTTAACCAAATATTTTGTTTCTACTGATTTTACTTAACAAAATGCTTATTATTTAACACTTTTGGAGAAAGAAGCAAATTATCATAGTACCTGCAGCTGTATTTAAAAATGGAAGAAATATATTTATGAAACAACCAGACACAGTCATGTCAAATTGATGAGAACATTGCCCGTGTAATTCGTGACGAGTGATATAAATATAGATATAAGCATCGAATTATTAATTATAATTATAAAAAGTAACTAATAATGAATAATTAGGACAGATAGTTACGCTATTATCCTTTTTTTTAAATGATTTTCCAGAAATTTGTCAAACTTCTAAAGAACAGGGTGCAAAATGGGCCCAGAGTCGTAGCACTTTGAAACCTTATTTAATATATTCAAATAAATAATTACAACATTTTATTATATGGCGACGAAGTTGAATTGTGAAAAATTAAAAAGTTACAGTAGTTCAAAAACTCTTAAAATAAGCTAGAAATGATTGCTTATATCACAGATAATATAATACTATACTAGTCTTATATGGTCGTTTAGGTGCAGCCAGAAAAAAATCTTTACAATATTGTAGAGTTTTTTTTTTATTATTGATGTCTTAAATTTTGTTTCTAGGACAGATAGTTTTGAAGATATGCACTTTAAAAAAAATGAAAAATCTAATTTGCCCTAAGGTGCAATTCTAAGATGCCCGCGCGGTTTTAAAAAGTGCATATCTTCGAAACTATCTTGTCCTAGAAACAAAATTTAAAACATTATGACGAATGTTTTCTGGCTAAAATGCACCTAAACAAAGATATAAGAAAGCGAACATTTTTAGCTTATTTCAAGACTTTTTGAACTACTGTAACTTTTTAACTTTTTACAACTGAACTTCGTCGCCATATAATAAAATGTTGTTATTATTCACTAGTATATATTAAATAAGGTATCAAAGTGCTACGACTCTGGGCCCATTTTGCACATTGTTCTTTAAAAGTTTGACAAATTTCTGGAAAACCATATTTTTAAAGTGCATATCTCCGTAACTATCTGTCCTAGTAATAAAATTTTAAATGTTAATTATAGAAAATTTTATTCTGTACAACATTACGGAGACTCTACTCTGGCTCAAATGCACCTAAACGAAGATTTAAGCGAAAACCTGAAGAAATTGCCGATTTTTTCAATAAGACGGCGGGGGCGGAGGGCGAGGAATTGTGCATTTTGCATTTTAAATACTCACTAACCATCCTAGACAACATATCAAAAATTCAAAACTACCGGACCACTTGTTAGCTAAAAACCTTCTATTCACTGGACTATAATCAGTGGAAAAAAATATTTTGTTAAACAATCATAATTATAATAAAAGTGTTGGTAAAGAATAACCTTGTAAATGTGATTAAAACTAGTGTTCCTATTTTTTTAAATAAATGCTTTATTTTTGTTTACATTATAGTTTTTAATTTTATAATAATTTAAATATAAAAACATGTTCATTTTGATTTATTTTAATTATTGTTTACGAATCGATATTCTGTCTTTTATTTAATGTCCATAATATTTTCTTGCTGACTGTACTATCTCATTATTTTATAAGAATTAATTCAATGGGACGAAATACAAGACAAACAATACGACGTACGAATTTGCTGTGGGACGAATCACTGAACGACTCTAACAATCCATTTAAAGCTTTCTATCTGTTTTTATTAGGAACTTATTAACTAAAAATCTCTGAGGGCGCCACTTTCGGCTATGGTATCGCCTTAAGGCGAGGATTCCTGACCGAAATAGGCACGCTAACGCTTGCTCGGCCACGCTCGATACACTTCGCGGTTCGCGGAATTCGCGAGCGCCCCGCGAATCGATAATCACTTAAAATTCAACTAAAAATGAAATAATAAAAAAAATATTATGTCGGCCGGAATCCCTCGGCTATACAAAGACAATTGTTTTCATATCTTTTTCATTAACTAAAACCAAGTATACTGCTAGTAATATGATATTTGAATTATTATTAGACGGATGTTTGGAATTTTATTTAATACAGTAAAGTATCACTAATGGAAAATATAACGGCCGGAAGCACTAGATAAAAGACTTTAAAACAACATATATTTTTTCCAAATTTTGAGTACCTACTTGTGGTTTGCGAGTAATCCATAATTTAAAATACCCTATTTTCGGAAATCATCGCCTTAACGCTCGCGAAACGCAACGCCGAGCTGGCCGAGGGCCCATCAATGTGCACAGCAGACTCTAACCTCAAACAGCGTGCCGTCTCTTTCATACCTTTGTCATTTAATGCAACAAGGCGATGTTTGAGACGCTCCTAAACTTTAGTAGCATTCGAGTATTCGGCCGTAAGACATTGGGATTCCATTTTTGACATGATTTTACTCAAATGATTTGGTTTTAGAGGTAGAATAACTTTTTTTTTTGTTTTTTTTTGTATAATATTATGTATCTACAGGTTTAACTATATTTTATACAAGCATATTGCAACCAGGACCGATCGTTAGTACTAACTAAACCTACCTACTTATTTTGTTCACAGATCATTCGAACGCTACAGAGCTGTTCACGAATGGAAATGCTGTGCGAATGAATCCAAAAGGAGATCGGGACGATGGGAATTGTCACGTTTGTGATGACAGACTATAAGTTGTAGTTTATTGTTATTGTTAGTAAAGTGTAAATATAGTGTTTCCACTTCTCACGTTTGTCGAGTAAAAGATGAATTACACGAGGTAAGTTATTGCATACAATTTGCAGTACCTACATAGCAATTAAGGTTACATAGCAATGTTCAAACTCACATAGCAATGTACAACAAATGGTATGCAATACTTGCCTCGTGTAATTGATCCATAAGTGTTTATACAGTAAATAATATCATCTAAAGCGGTATCTTAAAACGAAGCCGAGTTTTTGATAAAATACACTTTCATTCAATGTGACTTCATCGCAAGGTTCGTTTATTTGTGCATTATAAGGATTGTGAAGCAAACGGTCTCCACAATCCACAACGGCGATAACGTTTTCCACCCTTTGAACCTTAACATACAGAAAAGAATACGTAAAAAAAAACATAACGTACAGCTCTAGTTCTTATGCAATTCAACAACATACCTACCGAAAATTCATTGCTGTATGAGGTTTTAATGGCGCTCTATGGAACTGTGTGAACGCCGAAATCAACTTAATCTGTAGCCATTGGCTTAGTTTTATCAAGTGGCACAATATAGGCCTAGAAAAATTTAAATCTCAAGTCAAATGGTCGATACTTACAAGAAAAATAAGGAGCCCTTTGCTTTACTCTTAAAGGACCCTGTGCATTTGATAGGCTGTTAAGTCGTGAAACTATCACTCCATTCAGCAAAAGACTTTTAGTAAACAATCAGTTACTTTGAATTAATAATTGTTTCTTAATTTCTTTTTATATTAAGAGACACGTTATGATTGTTTCAGTAAAATCTTTTGCTCCACGAAAAGACATAAGGCATATGGCAAAAAAGTTAGTTATACTGTGACATACCACAGGGTAAAAAAAATATAGTCCTCTGTGGACATACTACAGAACATTTTTCAGACGTAGCGTATAGTCCTAGCGGTACACCCCGAAATTCAGTAACATGCTGCAGATGGTGTTAAAGGCATGAAAATCGGAACAATTTTACTGATCTTTAGGTCCTAAGAATCAATTTGACCCGTAGCACGAAAAAAAACGAAAAAGGAGAGGAGTTATGACGTCATCTTTTATTTGTTCTGAAACCTATTGTGTTAGGTATCTTATGAAAGGGCTTACTAAGGTCCGGTTGCTTGTACATTTAACTTTTGTCAAAATTGACAAAAGTTAAAATTTAACTATTGTAAATTTTGACATCGGTAAAAGAAAAATACGTTGTTTATCTTAGGGTTAAAAGTGTTGTCTGTACTATTTTATTAACCTTCACTTAATTACTAATGTCAAAATTTAAACCACCCCCACCCTGTCGGTTATTTTGACCGCCGTTAAATCTCTGATTTGACTGCTCGTTAAAGTTACCGCTGCTTCAACAACGCTTTTTAAATTTGACCGCCGGTTAATTTTACTTTAACCATAATTTAACCCTATAGTTAACGTAACCAAGCTTCGAGCAACCGGACCTAAGCCGAGTCTAAAAATATATCACATCATTATATTTCAGTCATTTGTTTTAAATTAAAATAAAAATCATTTTCAAAACATTCGAAGTTTGGGCTCCTCCAGATATGATACGGTTGAATCATTATTATTAAAATATACCCTAAATGATAGGCAATAGCCTCAAATCCCAAGAAAGCAATTTTGAAAATATTAACATATAGTACTTTTTTATAATTTTTAAAAATTACATATTTGTTCATACAAATTTGTACTAACAAAAATTGTAATAGGTACGCAACTAACTCACATTTGTAAAACTCTCATTTTTAGAATTGGCTTAGTACTTAAGCCCTTTCATTAGATATCTTATACAATATGTTTCAGAACAAAAAAAATATTTTCCCATACAAATAAAAGATGACGTCATAACTCCTCTCCTTTTTCGTTTTTTTTTCGTGCTACGGGTCAAATTGAATCGTTCTGATTTTCATGCCTTTAACACCATTTGCAGGATTTTTTGGCGTACCGCTAGGACTAGTAGGTATAAATTCCGTGGCAATGCGTTTTTCTTTTTTATTCCTTCATTGTTCCGCATAGAAGTGAAAGATCGTTTGTATGTGTGTAGTTGCGTTACTGTAATTAACTTATTTTTACCCACGACGGACGGAACGGAACGGAGGCGGTACCTATATGCGTTTAGGGTTAGAGGTTGTTTGTATGTATGTCTGTTATTATTAATGTGTTATAGATGTTTACATGTAAATATTAGCACTTGAATTGTTGCGAAATGTGATTGTTTTTAGGACATGTTTGTGATAAAAACAGCTCAACGAGTTAAATGAGGAAGCAAATCGCTGTTATTATAGATAAGTAATGTTAAATTTTAAATAAATTTAGTAAATATAATTGACAGTAATCAAATCTAGACATAATGTTATATACATTTTAAATATATCTTTAATGTTTTGATTATCACTCATCTAATTTTGAATAATATAATATGTGGTCTAATTAGCAAGTAAATAGAATTTATACCTCTCTAAATAAATACAGTTACTAAATCATTATAATATTGTTTTATGTTAATAGATAATGATATAAATAAAATATCGTTTTATAAAATATCGTAAGCTTTAAATTAAACTATTAATATACCTAAAGTGGAACGTGCACTTCAAATTCGCAGTGCTAATATTAATTCAAAGAGTAACAAAATTCACTTGTTTAAATAGTTTATTTTATTTTAAATTCAATTTTAATATTTATTTTATGTTATTTATTTCACATTTAAAATTTATATTTATTTGAAAAAAATAAATCAACTCACATAAACAAAAACAAATATTATTTAATGTTTTACTTACTAATGAATCGAATATATTTTTAATAGAGAAATAAAGCTTGTAACCGTAAGTCAAGGTTAGCAAGTAAGTACCTATTTTTTTAATACACGATGATTGAAATAAAATAATTGATTTAATTTAATATACTCTGCTTTTGTAAGAATATAATTAAAGTAATTTATTTTAAGAAGAATATACTTAAATAAAGTAATTTCTGGAGGCCTATACAACGTGTTAATGAATTAACTCCAACTCTACAACTCAACAAAAAAAATCAGCTGTTTCATACATTTTGTTCGAGTAGGTATTGACAATTTGTATGAAACAGCTGATTTTTTTTGTTGATTTGCAGAGTTGCTCCCATAGTAAAAGTTGTTCATATTCACGAGCACAATCACCACCTAAGAGGTTTTGGGTTAATTCATTAACACGTTGTAGACAAGACTACTTGGTTGAAAATACTGGGTTGAAATTTGATTGTACCTACCTATACTAATATTTATTTTAGTAACGATAAGAAGACAATACTTACTGTATTTTTGTTAAAGCAGATAGATATTCGTATGTGAGAATAAATAATTAACTTATATAATTTTTCATGATAAAGAGTGTTGTTTCTATTTACGCTGTTTTATTTTAACCTTAAATAAGGGATCGTTTACATAGTCACCAAACTCCAACTCGTGCACGTATTTAAGCACAAGCTACACCACCAGCTAGTGAACGAGCTATCGGGCCCCCACAGACTTTCTGTCCGCCTGCAGACAACAGCCTGTCAGTTGGCCGCAATCGGCCATACACTCACAGTTTGACATTCAAAAACCTAATATCATGCGGCCTATTTGATCGGAGACTGCAGGTGGCCTGTCGGCGGACTAATAGTCTGTGGGGTCCTTACCGCGCCCCCGGACGATATGACGATTAACCTCTTTTCATACTTTGGTTCACACCGCAAGTGACGTCGCTCGTCAAAAAGTACCTATCTAGTAGCACAGTTTATATAAGCTTTATACACCACTAAATTTTAATTAGCATAAATATTTTAGGGGATGTTAGTGCCCATCAATATGAACAACTTTCACTATGGGGCCAACCATGGAATCGCGAAAAAAAAATCAGCTGTTCCATACAAAAGTACAACATCGAGTCGACTGAAATGTATGGAACAGCTGATTTTTTTTTCGCGATTCCATGGTTGGCCCCATAGTGAAAGTTGTTCATATTGATGGGCACTAACATCCCCTAAAATATTTATGCTAATTAAAATTTAGTGGTGTATACAGGGTGTTAATTTAAACAAGGGACATACTCCAGGGGGTGAAAGTACCCATCAATGGGACAAAGTGCGATATCGCGAAAAAAAAATCGTCTGTTTCATACAAAAGTGCAATACCGATTGGGCCAAAATGTATGGAACAGCTGATTTTTTTTTCGCGATATCGCACTTGGTCCCATAGTAAAAGTTGTTTGTATTGATGGGTAGTTTCACCCCCTAACCTGAAGTATGTCCCTTGTTTAAACTAACACCCTGTTATCTTATGTTAGCGGAACACTGAAACAATTCATTCCTTTGATACTGTTATCAATAGCCGATTGGACCGCCCACCTGAGCAAATAGCCTCAGGGAAGATTGCTGCCTAGTAGGTATCTATAGTGTTCTATGTTGTTTTGCGCTCTCTAAACTTTGACAGGATCAGGGTTAGTGAAGCAGATATTAAGCCTCAGTGATTACTTAAGAAATATAGCCGGTCGCCATTTATATGACTGCAAAGACATTTTTGCCAACGAGTCGTGTTTTTTTGTCCTATAGAAAAATGGTTACTAATTTCAATCTCTAAAGTTGATATGCCTAAGGACATAATGCCTAAACTTTGAAACAGCTATTGGACGAAAGGCCTACTCTTCATAATAGCTACGAGGGAAAGAACTATTTTTCCAACACTACTAGCCATTTGATCTAACTCTTATTAGATCTAAGTTTTCAATGCCTAAGGTTAAATAACATAACCGTAGAACACGTGATAGGTCAGAAATTTAAGGCGATCACAAATAGCAGCGAAGCGAATGCGGTCTTAATATATAACGATATAACCTAATTTACACTCGACAAACATTCTGAAATTTTCGCGGTCAGTATTTTCTTCTAAACTGTCACAGATTAACAGTTTAAAACACTTGGCGCCACCTTCTTTGCAGAAAAACCATGGAACTAAAACTCAACATTTTCGCAATGAAGATGGTCCACACTGCACAGATAATAGTATATTTACTGGATGTTTGAGTTTGTCTATGTCACATGAAGGAAATTAAAAACTAGTTACTTTTCACTCCCTAGAAACTAAAGTGGTCACTTTTGTCCCGCTACGTAGGGCTTTATTGGGGTACTTTTAGAGCATGAGAAGTGAAAAAGATCTTTTTAGTCGCAGTGTCGAGTTGCAAGAACAGCTCCTACTTCTACGGGAGCTGCTAAGTCTAATTATACAGATACTAATATAAGAACAACTAACAAAGTAATAAGTCAAGCAAGATTGTGCGATACGCAATGTATGGCCCCATCTCTCAATAACATATTATTTCGATATTGCGATAGCACCAATGGTAAAGGGGTTTTGGTCCCAATAAAGAATGTCACAAAAGCACAATACTGCAACACAATAAGTGTAAGTGAATTTAGACAAAAGAAACCAACCTCTTTCTCAGTAATAAAAAAAAAATACAAATGCACTTAATAGTTACATTAAAAACTGTTGAGAAGTGAACAAATAAGAAAAGTCAGATGAGGTTCGGGAATTTTCTTACTAAGGCAGTTTGGTAGAGCAATTACAAGGGACAATCGGGGGCCGTAAAGCACATTAACGGAGGCATTGAACGGTTATCTGTTATTAAAAGCTAACGACAGTGGCCAGTCAAGCGCTCCAAAGTTCATCCAGTGTGAAAACAGCTGATGCGTTCGTAAACGAAATGACAACATTGTATTTCACTGATTGTACAAATATTTTTCTACACGACTGCCCAAGGAGTATATTGTGTTTAGGGTTAATGTATGCATCTGCGTATGTATAAGAGTTTCTTTATTCTATCATAACTTTTAAATGCCACCTCTGAACAGTCAGGGGTATCAAATTACAATCATTAAGCGCGCGTTATCGCTCTCCCAAACATCTGTTTGTGCGCGCGACGACGGAAGTTACATTTATGAGCGGCATATGAGTCATAACAGCGCATAAAACTTATCTGACACTTTTACGAGATGTTTTGTTTTTAACCGACTTCTAAATCAAAAAGGAGGAGGTTCTCTATTCGTCTGTATGTATGTTTTTTTTTTTTTTTTTTATGTATGTCCACCGATTACTCGAAGACGGCTGAACCGATTGAAATGGTTCAAACGTTATTACATCAGGTTGGTTCCCAAGTTGGTCCCATTTTTTGAAATTTCGACATCGGTTCAGTAGTTTTCAGGAAATCTTGAAAATACTGTCGTTTTCGTTACCACTTTATGTGAATTTAATACGTATCTTTAGGCATAACTCCTTTGTTTATAAACCGATTTAGATGATTCTTGTTTTGTTGGTGTTGTTAAATGAAACGCAAATTTCTGTTTAGTTCCCTTTTTCACTCACTGGCGCTGTTGTCATCTGTCATTGTCACTGGTTTGACATTGACATTCTCTTCTTGCGTAGATTGCCCTTTTGCCGCGTATTTTTTCTCATCAATACAATACCTATTGTAGAACCGAATATTATATTATTAGAAATAAAACTATTTCTATACTACAAATTACGTTCTCATTTTCCTTCATGGTAGCAGAGCGTAGTTCCGTTGTGGTACAGTTGGAAATATTCGAAAAGTGAAGAAAACCTCAGTCAGTGAAAAAATTGTCGTTGCGATTTTGAATCTGAGGTGGACGCTATCATCAAAAGAACATATTTCTGGTGAAATAACTCAAGATGGGTTCAAATATGTTCAATTTAGAGAAACTGGTGGGCAGAGAAAACTTTTCCACATGGAAGTTTGGTATAAAAACCTATTTAGAACACGAAGATTTGTGGTCATGTATTGAGTGCCCGGTAGGTCAATCTGTTGATGCCAGCAAGGATGTCAAGGCTAAATCAAAGATTATTTTGCTGTTGGATCCGCAGAACTATGTTCATATACAAGAGTGCAAGACAGCAAAGGAAGTAATGGGACAATCTTCAAAAGGCCTTTGATGATAATGGGTTGACAAGAAGAGTGGGTCTACTTAAGGATTTGATAAACACCACACTGGAATCAAGCAACAGTATCGAAGACTACGTAAGTAAGATAATGAACACAGCCCACAAACTCAGAAACATTGGTTTTGAAGTTAATGATGAGTGGCTTGGAACTTTGATGCTGGCCGGCTTACCTGATGAATACAAGCCTATGATAATGGGGCTAGAGAGTTCTGGCATTAAAATCAGTGCTGATTCTGTGAAATCTAAGCTTATACAGGAGATCAGTTCTACAAAGTCTGAGGCTTTTTATACAAACTCTAAGAAAAATACACAGCCGGTGAAACCTAAAGGTCCCAGGTGTTACAAATGTAATAAAAAGGGTCATTTTGCAAAGTACTGTAGACAACAAAAGAAACAATTAGAAAACAAAGGTGAAAGTTCTAGTTTTGTAGCAGCTTTTTCTGCAACTGTAAAAGATAATATGAGTGACAGATGGTTCATAGACTTGGGTGCATCTATGCACATGACAAGCAGAATTGATTGGATGTATAATGTCACTGAGCCAACGGTAAACAACATTACAGTAGCCAACAGAGAACCGCTAGCTGTGAAAGGAGTTGGCTGTATAGATATTCAAGTAAACAAGGAAGCCAAGATACAAGTGAAAAATGTATTGTTTGTGCCCGGTTTGGCTGCAAATTTACTTTCAGTCAGCACTATTGTAAAGAATGGATATAAAGTTACATTTAATAATAAGGGATGTGAAGTCCAAAATGGGAAAGGTGAAGTTATATGTACAGCAACATTAAATAACAATTTATATATAATGGACTCAAGCAAAGAAGTGGCTCACTTTACCTCAAGTTTAGTGAGTGCAAGCAGCCCTTACTTGTGGCATCTGCGAATGGGCCATTTGAACATTGCGGATGTGAAGAAGTTGCCTGTTTGTTCTGAGGGTGTGACTCTGGCTCAGGAGAAAAGTAATGTCACCTGCACTCACTGTATGGAAGGAAGACAAGCCAGGCTGCCATTCAATAATGTTGGTTCGAGGGCAGTAAAACCGCTTGAACTAATTCATTCAGACTTGTGTGGCCCCATGGAGAACTCTTCGTTTGGAGGTATGAGATACTTTATAACTTTTGTGGATGACTTTACAAGAATGGTCCATGTATACTTTCTCAAAGATAAGTTGAATATTATGGAGATATTTAAAGATTTTAAATTAAAAGTAGAGAATGAATTAAATCATAAGATTAAAAACCTTCGCACTGATAACGGTAAAGAATTCTGCAACTATAACTTTGAAAAGTTTTTGTCTAACCATGGTATTATTCATCAGACCTCTACCCCATACTCTCCTCAGCAGAACGGCTTGGCCGAAAGGATGAATAGGACCTTGGTTGAACGAGCAAGATGTATGTTATTCTATGCTGATCTGGAGAAGAGATATTGGGCTGAAGCATTAGCAACTGCAGCATATGTTGTAAACCGTTCCCCAACAAAGTCTTTAGAAGGTAAAACTCCATATGAACTTTGGAAAGGTAAGAAACCCAATTTATCTCATATAAAAATATTTGGCACAGAAGCTATGGTCCACGTTCCAAAAGAGAAACGGCAAAAATGGGATAAAAAATCAGTTAAAATGTTGTTGGTTGGCTATTGCGAGACTTCAAAGGATATCGTTTAATGGATCCTAAAACACATAGAATAGTTAAAAGCAGAGATGTTGTTTTTATGGAAAATTGTAATAAGAATGTCAGTGTGCCTTTACAGTGTGAAACCGAGATACCCACTCAGGAGCCATCCTCTTCTGCACCTGTCCAAGTGATGTCTATGAAAGACTCAGATACACATGGAGGTAGTGGTGAAGACTCAAGTGAGTATGGCACCGACACTGGAGAAATGGATGACAGTTATCATCCCAGTTATCCAATAAAACAGAACTACAGCAGCAATGTAACATTAAGGCCAAAGAAGCAAAAAGGTGATGCACGAAATGAGAAGCAAGGTTTATTGTGTTTGTTTACTAATTTGACTGATCCACAGACTGTAGAGGAAGCGCTAACATCACCGCAATCTACAGAATGGAAAAAGGCCATGGATGAGGAATACCATTCCCTCATGAAAAATAAAACTTGGTCCTTGACAGATCTCCCTCAAGGTAATAAGGCCCTTCCATACAAGTGGGTATTTAAAACAAAAACTGACCCGGCTGGAAATGTTCTCCGTTACAAAGCAAGACTTGTGATAAAAGGCTATGCACAAAGAAAAGGCACAGATTATGAAGAAATATACTCGCCAGTTGTCAGGTATACAACTATACGCTACTTATTTGCATTAGCAGCCAAGCATGGATTACACATAGATCAGATGGATGCGGTATCTGCTTTTCTACAAGGAGAAATTGACAGAACCATATACATGCAGCAACCAGAAGAGTATAAGCAAGGGTCTCAAGTATGTATGTTGCATAAATCAATATATGGTCTTAAGCAAGCCAGTAGATTGTGGAATTTAAAATTAAATAATGTATTGCTCGAGTTGGGAATGTACCAATCAAAAACAGATCCCTGTGTATACTACAATGAAGAAAGAAATACATTCATAGCTATCTGGGTCGACGATTTAATTCTATTTACTGCTAAAGAAAGTACTAAAACTATGTTGAAAGAAAAGTTGAAGGAACATTTTGAAATGAAAGATATTGGTCCGGCAAGCCAATGTGTGGGTCTACATATAACCAGAGATGGAGACAGTGTGATGTTAGATCAAACCAAATATATTGATGAAATATTGTCAAGATTTGGAATGTCAGAATGTAAACCAGTAAAAACACCATTTGAAGTTGGTGTGAAATTAAATGAAAAGGCTGAGGAGGATACTGTAAATTGTCCATATCAACAAGCCATTGGGTCATTGCTCTATGTGGCTCAAGGTACTCGACCTGATATAGCCTTCGCAGTAAACACATTAAGTAGATTTAACCTAAATCCAACTACTGTGCATTGGACTGCAGTGAAAAGAATTTTTAGATACCTACAGGGTACAAAAGATTTAAAATTAACCTACACCGACCGAGAAAATCACAGGTTATTGTGATGCTGATTGGGCGAGCGACGTGCGCGACCGCAAGTCGTGCACAGGTTATATTTTTATGTTACAGAATGGCGCTATATCTTGGAGGTCACAGAAACAACAGACTGTCGCGCTATCCACAGCCGAGGCGGAGTACATGTCGATGTCCTCAGCGGCGCAAGAAGCATTATGGCTCCAGCAATTGCATGCTGAGCTTGGTCAACAGCAGAGCACCCCACTCATCATTCACTGTGACAACCAGAGTGCCATACGATTGTCTAATAATGATTGTTATTTGCCTAGATCTAGACATATCGATATACGCTATCATTTCTTAAAAGATCATGTTTGTAATTTAAGATTAAAATTTTGTTACGTTAAAGGTGAGGGAATGATAGCAGATAATTTAACTAAGGGTACCACTGCTGAAAAGCATTTGTTTTGTATAACTAAAATGGGATTGCGTTCCTAGGGAGGGTGTTGTTAAATGAAACGCAAATTTCTGTTTAGTTCCCTTTTTCACTCACTGGCGCTGTTGTCATCTGTCATTGTCACTGGTTTGACATTGACATTCTCTTCTTGCGTCGATTGCCCTTTTGCCGCGTATTTTTTCTCATCAATACAATACCTATTGTAGAACCGAATATTATATTATTAGAAATAAAACTATTTCTATACTACAAATTACGTTCTCATTTTCCTTCAGTTGGAAAGGGGATACCTCAAGGTATTTTAACCGACTTCGAAAAAGGAGGTTTTGAGTTTGATCACATACCTATTTACCAGAAAACACGTAAATTGCCTGCACGATGCACTAAAAAGAGTGAAATAAAAATTAATTTTATAAAAAAATAAAACCGCCTTCTAAAAAACCACATCAAAAAAGTAAGAAATAATTCCTCACCAAATAAATAACGTAAGTACTTTGAAGTCGGGCGGGTTTTAACAAAAACAACAAAACATTGTACATGTTTCACGCCCGACTTCAAAGTACTTACGTTATTTATTTGGTGAGGAATTATTTCTTACTTTTTTGATGTGGTTTTTTAGAAGGCGGTTTAATTTTTTTTTATAAACGACGTTCAAACTCAACTTTTGTGTAAACAAAAGACAATAGTGCGGTTCCTTCGTTTTTTTTCACATAGTTATCGATGAAATAACATTATAAAAAGTATATATATTTAGAATGTACATGAAAACCCTATCGGATAAAATTATAATATATGGAAAAACAATAATATTTTCTTTTTCTATTTTTTTTCCGATGCAAATTTCTAAAAAAATTTTATATTTTTTTTCGTTCTGGACATATTATATTGTATTTTTATAGTAAATAGAGTTATTTCTCTTATAAACACCGAAAACCGCGTTCAAAACATATAAATTGAAATAGTTAGAAAATAAAATAATGAGGGTAGTCGTGCGGGCCCTCTGGAGGGCCGGTCGATGCTTAAAAGCTAACGGATTTTAATGTATAAGGTATCATTAGAAACGTTATGTCACCCCGAGTAACACTAACTATATTTTTTTATATTCAATATGACGGACGTGTGACGCCATAAAAAATAAAATGATTTATTTTTCATTAATTATAGCAATATTCATCATTATCATCATCATTTCAGCCGTACGACGCCCACTGCTGGGCATAGGCCTCCCCCAAGGATCTCCACAACGATCGGTCCTGCGCTGCCCGCATCCAGCGGCTTCCCGCGACCTTGACCAGATCGTCGGTCCACCTTGTAGGGGGCCTGGCAGGCCCCCTACAAGGTGGACCGACCTGCCCACGGAACGTCGTCCGGTTCGCGGTCGTCATTCGAGAACCTTTCCGCCCCAACGGCCATCGGTATAGCAATATTATGGGTAACAAATGAAAGTACATTTCAAAAATACATGATTTTTTAACATTGCTTTGTCAAAAACACGATTGCTAAAATCGAACTAAAAAGTAAATGAAAAAAAAGCTCTCTTGCAGTCGGCGGACTTTTTAAATTTTAAGTCTACAGCATGGTACCCCGACTGCAATGACAGCTTGTTTTTATTAACTTTTTAGTTCGATTTTAGCAGTCGTGCATTTTTGCATATTATTTAATTTTTAAATATATTTATTTGCTTTTTTATCATGATGATATAAAGCAATATCAAAGAAGTAAGTATAGTGAGCAAGACAGCACTATACGCAGTATTTCGTTTGACCTCTCAATATTAATAATGTCATTTCAATATTGCGACAGCACCAATAAAATAAACAAAAGAAACAAACTTCTTTCTCCGTAATAAAAAACAAATGCTGTAAGACATTGTAACAGCTGCTGAGGAGTGAACAAATAAGGAAGGCCGATTATTCCCGTCTAGGTTCGGGAATTTTCCTACTAAGGCAGGTTGGAGGAGCAATTACAACCGACAATCGAGGGCGTAAAGCACATTAGCGGCGGCATTGGACGGTTATCTATTATTGGAATCTGGCGACAGAGTGGCGCGTTTGTAAAGCTAGTCTTTTTCAACGAAATTCATCAACTCCACAGGTAAATCCAGTGAAAACTGACACTTTAACTAACGAAGAGACAGCTCTGAATGTAATCTACAGTATTCATGCTAATATTATTAATTAATATGTTCTCAATAAGTGTTTTTTTTATTTAGTGGTTGAGTTTTAGATTTCAATTTATTACGCAATCATTAAAGAGACTATTAGTTTTATTTTAGATACCTTAAAATAGATGATCAAACGAACTACTGTGAAGTTCGATCGCTATTATATGAGTCGTTTCATTCGAAGATATAATATTTACAGAGTAGTCCCTTTAACCTACTGGCAACTTCGCACGTCTTTAAAGATTTAAAAAAAAAAGTTCGCTGATCTGTCATTTACTGTTCTGTGGTCAGTTTGACGCCTTTTTTCTCATTTCGTTTAGATTCGCGTAAGTGTATATATTCTTTGGTTTAGAGCAAGTTCAGAGTAATAGCGGTGTTCTAGAACAAAGCTTAACTAGTGGGTTTGTAAACCTCCGCCTGCATCTGAGGTTTACTGGGCTGGGCGGGTTGCTATATCTTCGAATGAAACGACTCATATAATAGCGATCGAACTTCACAGTAGTTCGTTTGATCATCTATTATATTTCGTCGTTTCTTTCTTTGATATAATATTTACAGAGTAGATGTTTAGAGATTTAAGTTTTGTTCTAGAAGAAGTGTTGATGGGTTGTTTTTATAAGATTAAATAACCATCTCAATTAAACTTATTATGTATTTGTTCATTAGCAGAATGTAAACAATCAACCCTTAAATAATATTAAGTTTTCTCCGTACAAATTAAATACCTAATCATAAATCAGCAACAAAAAAAAACGTAACTAATCATTAGTAGGGAACGTTACAGTTCTCGCGAAGACATCTTCGCTTTCAATAGGCCGGTTATAGAACCGAGCAAAGGCGGTGTAGATGTAGGTACTTGTCCAACAAGCTGTTTTTCTTATCTCGTCTACAAACACTGAGTCGTGAGCAAGCGCGGTCGAGATGGAGGCGTATCGTGTGCTATCGCCACTCTCTCCCAAGCTCCCAACAGCTTATTTAACCCAGCGGCTTATAGACTGCGAGCTGGTGGGTTTGTGGAGTTTTTTGTATTTTAACAACAGTTTGTCTGCGTTCGAAGTCCTCATATTTTTTGAAAAATATATATGATCGACGAGGACTGAAGCAGGGCACATATTTATTTTCTCGTGAAAGAATGGCAAGTACAGCATGGGTTATTCGCGGCCCGGGATCGAAGTTTTAATAATGTCGGTTATCTTAACTCCGTCTTGAGAAATGAATACATTTTCTAGTTTTATAAGCGTGAAAGTTTATACCCTGTGCATTGTACAAAGTGTTCTTGTCTAGGCTCAGTACTAAGTTTGGGTATCAATTAGGTATGTGGTTGAGAACAAGTTGTGGGTCCCAAGTAGAGGTATATTTAGGGCGACTTGGTTTAAGTTTGTAAGCGCCTTTTAGAACTCGTTAAATACACTCATGTGAGCCGATGTTACTGTTTAATGGTTTAAGAACAGTGAAACGGTACGGCGCGGGACGGTGATTTAATATCAACGTAAGCTTCGTCAGATAGCTCCCATTCAGTATCGGGGTTGCTTTTACTTGACTCGATATCTGAGCAGTCATTTTTTGTGATTACTTATGACGCGTGTAGCCAAATGGCGATGAATCTACCTACATCGTGTCAACTTCTTTAAGCGTGGAAATTTTATTCCATCTACCTTGACGGTTAATGTAGCATACTACTGTAGTATTATCCATGCGCAGTAATATTGCACAATTATCGTCTTCCTTTGTTAAAGCTTTCATAAGACAGAATTTTGTAAAAAAGTAATTGCGCCACCAGTTTATTTGGTCTTCTTAAAATTATACCAAGGTAATTTTTGCTTTGCATTTACCATTATTGCGCTGCAATGCCAAAAACTTCTGGCGTTCTTAAAGTTAAATCCGTATTTAGCTGCTAGACAGACCGAAATTAGAACACCAATAAAATTAGCAAAGATTCTTATTGTACGTTTCGGTAATTTAAAATAATTTCTGATCATTTGTGCAATGTTTCTGCGTTTTACAGCGAGAAATGTTGCGTATCATAATTATAAAAAGCCTTGGAAAGTACAGACTTGAGAAGGCGTTAACACACTTTTTTCGCGGTTTACAACAAAACCTAAACATTGTAACAATTTAAGAGTCGTACCGTACGTAGTCGTACGGAAGTGTCCCCGATGCCTTATGTTAAGATTCTTTTTACTATCCTTCTATGGACCACAGTGTTGTCTGATAAATAAAGAATTTATTTATTAAGAATCGTCGAAATAAATTTACTGATTTTTACTGATTTACTGATACCTTGGCTTCTAAGATAGGACATATAACCTCTCTCATAATTTGGTAAAAACCCTGGATGCTGATGCTACGGATGTCAGTAAATTCGTCGATAGCTAAGTTTGAATTTGGAGCTTGAAAATGAAATCTCAAATATTATTCGGTCTTCCTTACATATTGGAAGTCATAAATACGCCTCTTTGAGGTCAATCGGTGCTACAAAACTACCTTGTGGTATAAGTTAAGGAGAGGTTCTATAGTCTTCCATTCTAAAATAGTTTTTCTTCTCAATAAATTTATTTAATGATTTAAGATTTAAGACAAAGCATTTACCACCATTAGACTTGGGTGCAAGGAAAGTTCTTGTTATAAACTGGTCAATTACCGGGGAACATTGTAAAATTGCTCCAATTTATTTAATTTATTTAAAGCTTGGACCATCTCGTGACTTTCTTCGGGGGTAAATTTAGATTAAAGCACGACGGACTGTCACTTCCGTACAAAAGGGTAGATATATAATATCCGTTTTGGATCCATGATAGTACAGTTTTGTTGTATGTTATATGAAACCAACAATCATAAAAGTATTGAATTCTGCCAGCGTGTACCTTCGTTATTGTGGCCGTGCACGGGGCCTGGGTTGATTGTAGTTCTTCGCATGAGACGAAGCAGGCTGAGGGTAGGTTCGTCGCGGTGGCGGCGCTAGCCTCTGTCCTGTCCTGTGGTTTGACCTCCCCGCCGCCCCCCTGTTTCACGGGACTCCGCTACTGAATATCAAAGTTTGAAATGTCGACGTATGTTAGTTCTAAAGTATATGATCTCGATGTACGCCAGTTCGAAATTACACTTTTACGAAGTATGAAATGCCTCCGCATTGTTAGTTAGAAAGCACACGAGTGCTATGTACGCCAGTTCGAAATTACACTGTTACGAAGTATGAAATACCTACGTATTGTGTAGTAGAGTAATTATGTTAGTTATAAAAATTTCACCAGCTCCTATAACGTTATAATTAGCATAGTTGTGTAAAAGTAAATTAACTTATACTTTTCTAAGTATGTAGGGACAGACACGGATATTAGTAATTGTTCTTCTTTCCTATTATTATGATAATAGTAGATTACAGCCGAGGACAGGTAAGAGGATGGTTTGAAGCACGAGCCGCAGGCGAGGGCTTTAATCATTCGAGGCAATGTCATTTGCTTACCTTGTATAGTGCTTTTCTCAAGAAATGCGAGGAAATAAAAAAACTGTTTAACTAAATAAAATTTATTAAAATTATATGACACATGTTCGGGCAGTTATTAAATGTAAATGTTATTGTTTTCCCGGGCACACTTTGTATAAATCGCTCATAATAATATTATTTTAATGATGTATCATTAAAATAGGTACGGCAACAACACAGATTCCGAAAACGTATGCGCCTTTTTTCACTTTTCCAAATCAGATCGTAGGTTTTCATAATAAATTATATCTTTCTTTTGATTTTGCTGGCAGTAAGTTTTCTGTTATTAATTTTGCTTCTGCTCTCAAATTTGGTGGAGTAGGTACATACAATGTCTGTATCTGTTTCATTGTCAGAACTCATTTTGATAATTTATTACACAATATAAACTGTATTGATATCATTATCAAATCAACCGCTGAAAAATTATTCCCGCCGTTTTTTTATATTGGCTTGTGAGGCCTTGTGGAACGGTCATACAGCCTATTGATACTTGCTACTAAAATGCGCAACTTCAGTACCCGCTTCTGAGCGGTAGATGGCGCTGTTCATATTTCCCGTACAAAATTACTCTTAGAGGTTTTTTTTCTATGATAAATCTCATTTTGTTTTTTCGATAGATGTTCGTGCTAAGGGTACATAGCGCTTGTGGGACAATACGATGTAATATGCTCTGTGCGCACCGTATTAAAAAAAATAATAATAATGTGGCTGTATGGTGCTTTGCTTTTTCTGTTTTTATACACAGGAATAACGAAAGAAAAAAATAAAGAAAAACAGTTAGTAGTACCATTTACAGCACTGATTTTAGTAATTAGATTTAGATTTTAGTAATTAAAACGTAACAATGATAAATAACACTTTGTTTACTAATTAACATTAGAAATAGACAATGCATTTTAAAAACATTAAGTTTACTAGGTACTACATTTATTTCAAAATTAGAGAAATTGTGAGGGTAGATCTATGATCGAAGGGGTAGATAGTATTTTTCCAAGTTTCATAAATTAATTTATTGTCCTACAACAGTGATTTCTCGGTTCATCATTACAACTTAATACGTAACAATGGAGAACATAAAATGTCAGTTCGTTCGTTAGCTGACCCAGCGCGACTTCGTCCCCGTGGCCCTACCCCCTACTCCGCCCTACCCTACCCGTACCCTTTTTTTTTTTTTTTTGTATCAAGAGGAGAATGCGATCTTTAGGCATACCAAACGGCATGTTGGACTCGGTCACACCGAGGGCATGTTCCTCGCCGCACCCAGCCCTCCCGCCAAGCCTAATAGGCTTCGCGTCAGGGCTGGGCGGTTCTAACCCCTGCCCCGCCTACTAACGAGCTCGAAAGCTCGAGAGGAGGCAGGGCAGGAGGAGGAAGCGTCCTCCCCAGCTCCCCACGTGGCTACCCGCTCGTGGGGACAGGCCAGGGCCCCAAGTCTGCTAATTTTAATTTAAATAAGATTCTATTGATATTCAATTGAGACTCAATTACGATTCCATTACGATTAAAACAAATTGGGTATTCTATAAAAACTTGTACGTCATCGTAATTGAATCGTAATGGAGTCTCAGTTGGATAGTTACCTTCGGGTATGTATCATAATAACTACGGTCGTTTCGACTATGGTCGAAATAACTACGGTCAAAAGACCTACTGTTCAAAATAACTATTGGTCGTTACACCTATTTTTAAAATAACTAATTTTTAAAATAACGGTTTATTAAGTTTAAAAATAGTGACTCATGTACAGACACGAGCAATAATATTATGTATACAATACAACATAGAACTTTGTCACACTGTAGCGTTCCAAAAGAAAACGATCAGTGTCACAGAAGTCATTCAATATTGTAATATGATATAGTCCTATGTTGTATACATATTATTGGTCGTGACTGTATTGCTGTTAGGTGCGAGGAGCGAAGCGACGAGCATGTTCGGTTTACATGAACATACCGCGCGAGCCGAGCGAGCGAAGCGAGCGTGCCGCGGCAGCGGCCGGCAAAGCGCCAGAAACGACTATATATATATTCCCATTTCCTATTAAACTGAAGTAGGGGGTAGGAGGGGTGTATAAAGTCGATTCTGGCGCTTCGCCGGCCGCTCCCGCGGCACGCTCGCTTCGCTCGCTCGGCTCGCGCGGCGTTTTGGTCACTGTTCTAACCTAACCTAACCTAAAATGTCTGTTACATTTTGTTGGGTGGCAGGGGGCTTCGACCCCCGAGCCCCCTTGGCGGGGGGCTTCGCCCCCTGTCCCCCCTTTTGTTTTTCCCAAAAGATATAAAAATTTTGAAATAACAAAAAATTTTTGAGCAAAAAAAATTAAAAAAAATATTTCTATATGTCCATCGGATGCCTCCTAGGTATCTCCGGGGTACCGTAGGGGATCAAAAAATTTTGTTAGATTTCAGCTATGACGCACCGTTTTCGAGATATTTGCATTTTTATAAAATTCATTCTTGAAAATTTTGCAAGTCCCCGCTTCATACTAAAACAGTCAAAAATTTTATGTTTGCGACACCCTAACCAAAAAAACAATCCAACGCGCCCAAATCCATTTAATAAACTTTCCAATTCATAAGCTTGTTGTAGGCGAGTCGTTCATAGTCGAAACAACCAGTAGATGAAATGAACATTAGGCCAATCGTCCGTTAGTTGAATCAACTGTAGTTCAATCAACCGTAGGTGAAATTAACAGTAGTTGAGTCGTTCAATAGTCATTACGAAAATATGTGAATCGATCGTAGTTATTTCGACCATATCAAAATCAAAAATCAAAATCAAAAATCATTTATTCATTTTAGGCTTATACAGCACTTGTGAACGTCAATGAAGCTACGCTATCGGTTCGCAAATCCTACGGCGGGAGGCCTTGTAACGAGAAGAACCGGCAAGAAACTCGCCAAGGGCTATTTTTTTCTCCCTGTCATATTTCATACAGAGTCGTCAAATTGAAAAGTGACTTTAACATAATATAATATGTAAAGTCACTTTCCATCACAAATTAATCTTAAGTTTAAAAACAAAATAAAAAAACCCGGTAATCATAGCAGTAAATAATTTTCAATAACTAAGAAATAGACATCCAAAAGGTAGTTTCTTTAAAATACACACCAACCAAAAACGTAGCAAATAAAATAATAAATATAAATGCCAAACAAGGGTAATAAAACTTTGAATAGTTTAAGAACATAAGAGTCAATAATAAACAGTGCCATACAAGCCACGATAAAATAAAACTAATAACAATAAAACATTAAAAATCTGCATATTTTGAGACAAGAAGCCAGGAGCAGACCCATCCCACTGGTGGCACTCGTTCACGAGCATGACGCATGAACCAGCCATCGCTTCGCTCAACCATATTTTAGGGAACGTAACGACCCGCCTCACACGACACCACCGCAGAAATGTTTACAGAGAGCATGACATACTCAAACTTCTCATCTCAAGACGCAGAAACCAATATAAGAATGTACCCAGTATTAATAATTTTGTAAAACACGACTCACAATTAACTAGAGAAAAAATCCTTCTCAGCTTATGACCAAGTTGCTTTGTCATTTAAGTAATCACTTACAGTATAGTAGCCCTTCTTGAGGAGGCAATTTTTTATATGATTCTTAAACTCTTTAAAGGGTAACTCCAAGATATCACTTGGAATCTTGTTAAAGATGTGTATACCTTGACCCATGAAAGACCCATGTACCTTCTCTAATCGGTACCGAGGCATTGAAAGTTTATCCCTATTTCTTGTATTGTAACCATGCAAAACGCCATGTTTAGTATACAAGTTAATATTACGACGCACAAAAATAATACAATTTAATATAATTTGAGATGCAGCTGTCAGTATACCAATTTCTTTGAACTTCTCCCTAAGAGAAGTTTTAGAGCTTAGTTGATAAATGGCCCTTATTGCTCGTTTTTGCAGAATAAATATAGCATTAATGTCAGCTGCTAATCCCCACAAAAGAATGCCATATGACATGATGCTATGAAAATAACTAAAGTATACAGTCCTAGCAGTTTCTATGTCAGTTAACTGTCTAACTTTTCTAAAAGCGTAAGCTGCAGAGCTGAGCTTACCAGCTAATGCAGCAATATGCGAATGCCACTGAAGTTTTCTGTCTATAGTTACACCCAGAAAGACTGTTGATTCAACTAAATCTAATTTTTTATTATTTATTACAATTTCTACGGGTGGAGATTGTACATTTGGTAAAGAGAATAGAATGCATTTCGTTTTCTTTGCATTAAGCTGTAGATTATTAAAACTAAACCAAGTGAGTATTTCCGAGAGTGCTTTGTTTACATCGTCAAAATTAGATTGATTTCTGTCAATGTTAAATATTAAGGAAGTATTTTCAGCAAACAAGACAATCTCACATAAGCTATTTGCAAAGAAAGGTAAATCGTTAATATAAACCAAAAACAAGAAAGGGCCCAAGATAAACCCTTGAGGTACACCTAGCTTTACATCAGAACCCATTGATTTCACCCCATTTATATCAACTGTCTGAGTTCTGGAACTAAGATACGAGTGTAATAGTTTTTGGGCATTATTTTTTACACCGTAATGATTTAGCTTCAACAGCAGCGTCCGATGATCTACACAGTCAAAAGCTTTGGACAAGTCGCAGAATATGCCAAGAGCATTCTGCGACCCCTCCCAGGCCCCAAAGACATGCTTAAGAAGTGCAACCCCGGCATCAGTAGTAGACCTACCCTTCGTAAAACCGAACTGTTTGTTAGGCAAGAGGTTATTTAAAGTAAAAATAATGAGTTAATAATTGCTCCAGTATTATTTTTTCAAAGATCTTGCTCAAGGCGGGTAAAATAGATATTGGTCTGTAATTACCTGGGTCTTAGTCGTAATGACCTTAGTTATTATGATACATACCCCATTGAGAGTCCTGTCAAACAAATGTCAAATGAGAGTAGAATACGATTGTAATACGATTGAAGAGCAGACTAGCAAATATTCCGATGGCAGTTCAATGGCAGTTCAGTCGTATACCATTGGTCTTAAGTTAGTAGCAGAATACCAAAAATGTCAAAAACCGCTATTGAGATCCAATTAAGATTCAATTGAACCATTTGTAAATTAGCAGACTTGGGGCCCAGGTAGGGCGAATAGGAGGATGCACCACTACCAACTAAACTCCTCTCGAAGACCTGCGCCTTACCGCCGGGTCTGTGGGAACGTTGTAGCACGCGCCACTTGACCCGGGGAGAGTGGCCCGTTAGGGCTCCACCCTTTGGGGGACAGAGGGCCTTACTGCGCCCCCCCTTGCGACACGGGGAGATCGAGTCGCGCACGTTGTCGTCTCGCTCTCCCCGGCCGCGCACGTCGGAGTTGGCTCGCTGCGACGTCCGCCTCGCGAACCCTCTCCGCGGCCTCCTTCTGCGAGGACGTCATCTCGCCTAGACCACGGCCTGCCATCCCCCCTCGCTTCCCAGCATCGCTATTGAGATATCGGGAAGCGAAAGGTCCGGCCCAACCGCAGCGACCAACTCCTGGCGCTGCACCGCCCATGCCGGACACTCCATGGCTGTGTGTCGTGCGGTGTCTTGTGGTGCGCCACAGTGGTGGCACGCCTGGGACTCCTCCCTCTGGATTTGACACAGGTGCCTTCCGAAACATCCGTGTCCGGAAAGTTCCTGTGTCAATCGGTAGGTCATGGTGCCGTGCGTCCTTGACCTCCACTCTCTGAGGACGGGGCGGATCGCCTCTATCGTCCTTATTCCGGCGTCAGGTGTCTCTAGCTGGCGTTCCCATTCTTCGAGACACCTTTCCTCCGCAGCGCGTCTCGCCGCAGCCCACTCCTCTGGGGCCAACCTGTCCCCGTTCTCTCTGTGCTCGCACCTCCGCTGATAAGCGTCCGCGAGCACTTGCGCCTCCAACTCCCATGGCGGCGTGCCTGCAAGGGCGCACGATGCTGCCCATGACACCGTGCGGTACCCGCGGATCATGCGGGAGGCCACGATGCGTTGGGGGCGCCAGAGGGCGGCCCTATTCGCCGCGTTTAGTGCGTCGGCCCAAATGGGGGCTCCGTACAGGGCCATACTTCGGATGACCCCCGCGTATAGTTGCCTACAACTTTTATTTGGGCCACCAATATTCGGCAGCAACCTGCCCAGGGCCGCCGCCGCATTCACCAGCCTCGGAGCCAGCTGCTTGAAATGGTCCTTGAAGGACCAACGCCCATCTAAAAGAAGCCCGAGGTACTTCATGGTGGAGCGCAGACGGATCGCTACCCCATCCACCACAATTTCCGCCCCTGGAGGGGGGCCCTGACGTGGCCCGTGGAAGAGCATGGCCTGAGTTTTGGCCACCGCTACCTTGAGGCCTAATCGCCGGATGCCGCAGATCATATAGTCGGCCGCATTCTGAGCTAGGCGCTTCGCCTCTGAAAAGTCCTTTCCGCGGGCAAAAACTAACGTATCGTCGGCGTAACATATTACGCCAACTCGGGCAGGAACAGCACCGCGGAGCGCCCAATCATACCCGATGTTCCACAGGAGTGGTCCTAACACCGACCCCTGTGGAACACCGCACATCATGCGCCGTATCTTAAGTTGCCCGTCGGGGGCAAGGTACACCACTTCCCTATCCTCGAGATATTGCCCGATGATGCGGGCGAGGTAGGGAGGGACGCCGTGATATTTAAGGGCGTCATTTACGACACTGTAGGGGAGAGAGTTAAATGCATTCTCGATGTCTAAGGAAACCGCGACTACTCTCTCCCCTCGACCAACTGCACGCTGCGCCTGCTCTTTTAGGGCCATTATGGCGTCCATTGTGGACCTCTCCCTCCTAAATCCGAACTGCCGATCGGACAGGTTCGGTCCTATTGTGTCCAAATGCTGGACGACTCGGTCAGCTATAATTCGTTTGATCACGCACAATTGTGGTGACCATCGACTGTGTTCCACAGTTTATTGAAACGGAGGTTTCTCATGCAAAATTAAGTAAATTAAAACTAGTCCTACCTTATGGTAGGAGATACTGTCCGTAATCCAGGGGGGCTGATCGCTGTCTCGCCGGCGCGCGCCTGGCAAAACGATCTCCACACAACCCCCGATGGGAAACTCTTACAGCTAACACTCTTATAACTACACAATGCCCTAATAGACAGCTAAAACTTCCCGGCGCTTTTCAAAGCGAACACACACGGGTCACAAGTCCGTACCCCGACCGGAGCCCTAGTAGGTGCAAACGAAATCACGGTCACAATACGGGTAGGTAACTGGCGCGGCACGTCGCTACAGAAACACACAAACTTGCCTCACGGCTGCTTACGGCCAACTGGCGATCCTACACCGGCCGGCCGAGCGCATTGTCTCGTGACCTTGACAATGACAACGGGGCCGCTCGCAGCGCGGCGCGAACATCCCCCCGTCCCGGACAGTAGCAAACTGTCCGCCAACTCAATCTAAGGGCAGGCGAGAGAGGGTAGCGATCGCTCGCTTCAAAACAGAGTCCCCCACCAGGACCTCGGCAAACCTGGGCACACCATCCGACCCCGGATGAAGCTGAACAATGCGTCCTAAACGCCAGCGGAGGGGCGGCAGGTTTGGATCCTTTACCAACACGAGGTCTCCAGTCTTGGGTGGGGTCGTCCTATCCGACCACTTAACGCGTTGCTGCAAAATGTGCAAATACTCCAGATGCCAACGGCGCCAAAAACTCTGCGTAAGCTGCTGGAGCAATTCAAATCGCGAGAGCCGTCCGGAGGGCACTTCGGAATAAGGATATTCCGGCAAGGCGTTAAGCGGTCTGCCAATCAAAAAATGGCCCGGCGTAAGGGCCTCTAAATCATTCGCGTCCGAAGACAACGGACACAACGGACGCGAGTTGAGGACCGCCTCAACCTTACAAAATACGGTCGCGAGTTCCTCAAACGTGAGGACCGTCTCCCCAATAACGCGACGAAGGTGAGTTTTAGCGGCCTTTACAGTTGCTTCAAAAATCCCTCCCCAGTGGGGGCAGGATGGCGGGGAGTACTGCCATCGTACCCCTCTGCGAGAGAGTGTGGATCCGATCTCAAAATTATTCCTATCCAAAAATTCACAAACTTCCTTTAAATACCTATCGGTGCCCTTGAAATTGGTTCCACAATCGGACCTGATTAACGACGGCATTCCGCGGCGAGACACAAAACGATTCAACGTGGCTACAAAGGCTTCTGTGGTGAGGGCACTAACCACCTCCAGGTGGACCGCTTTAGTGGCCAAACAAACAAATACACACAAGTAAGCCTTTTCCGTTCTAGCATTACGAAGCCGCGATGTCTTAACGGTAAATGGCCCCGCAAAATCCGTTCCAACTCCTGAGAAGGGCATCGATTCGTTCACTCGATCGGCAGGCAAATCACCCATCTGGGGCTGCATCGTATCGGCGCGCAAACGATAACACGGGAGGCAACGAAAAATAACGGATCGGATTATTCTCCGCGCTGACAAAATCCAGAACTCTCGTTGGAGGAGCGCGGTCAAAGCATTACAACCGGCATGAGCATTCTTTACATGTCGGTCTGTAATCAACAGTCTAACTAACGGTCCATCCTTGGGGAGCAACAAAGGGTGGCGTGATCCGTACGGCAGGTTGGCATGTCTGAGCCTACCTCCGACACGCAGCAATCCGGTACTGTCCAAGAAGGGATTCAACCGCACCAAGGGTCCCTTCAACTTGGGCTTACTTGAGCGCAGGGCTTTCAGCTCCGGTTCAAACTCTCGCTGTTGCGTCACTCGCAACCAATGCAACAGAGCGTCTTGCCGCTCTTGTGGGGCGAGGACCGGAGACAACGATTTCTCCTGAGGCTGGCGACAATTTCGCACAAAGCGCCTCATCCAAGCAGTCTCGCCGAGCAACTTATCAAGAGAACTGTAGCGGTCTAACAAAAACTCCATCTGCGGAGCCGCCACCGTCTCCACGGCGTGAACACGCATGCCTAGGTCTGGGACTCTGGCCACAGCCGGGGTGGCAGGCCATGAGCGCTCAGGCCGTGACAACCATGATGGACTCCACCATAGGTGGTGGTCCACTAACTCAGGCGCCTCGCAGCCGCGGGAGGCACAATCTGCGGGGTTCAATTCGCCCGGTACGTGGCGCCAAATCAACGGGGCCTTTGAAGTCTGAATTTGTGAGACCCGGTTGGCCACAAAAACCTCAAGGGTGTGGACTGAACTCTTCAGCCAACAAAGGACGACCTGGCTGTCAGACCACGCAAATATCGACCCCAAGTCGACACCGTTTCCCAAGGTGTCGGCAACATGATTGAGTAGCCGTACTAAGAGAGTGGCGCCGGACAACTCCAACTTCGGAATGGTTAGCCTAGTCCGAAGGGGGGCGACCTTACTCTTGGCCGTAACTAAGTGTACGGCGACAACGCCTGCTGCATCCACCGTTCGGATGTAAACGGCTGCCGCGTATCCGCTTTCGGACGCGTCACAAAAGCCGTGCAGGGAGGCTTTAAACTTTCCCGAAGGCAGCATTTGCCTCGGTATACAAACCCGATTGACGTCGGGTAGGGATGACACGAACCTCACCCACTCACGTAGGAGGCTACCAGAGAGGGGCTCATCCCATGACAATTCCGCAGCCCAGAGCTCCTGTAGGAAGCACTTCATCGAAAACACTACAGGGCTGAGCCAACCGTTCGGATCAAAGGTACGGGCTACAGTGGACAGCACCGTGCGTTTAGTCCAGACCTTTGGGTCTGGCAGTTCCAATCTATATGTGAACAAATCCGGGACTGGTCGATACTGGACTCCCAAAACAGACAGCATGTCTGGAGTCTCCGGATTTTCAAAGAGGAGCGGCTCTTGCTGGTGGTCCTTAGGCAAATCTGCCAATAGGTCCGGTGAGTTAGACAGCCACTTCCGCAACTCATAGCCACCAGCCCTCAAGAGCGCAATCAGCTCATCACGTAAGACGAGAGCCTCATCTAAGCTCGAGGCCCCCGTGCAGATATCGTCGACAAATAAGGCCCCCCCCTCAATAAGAGCAGATGCCCGGGGATAGCGTAGCCGTTCGCGCTCTGCGAGCTCCAAAAGCGAACGGATCGCCACAAAGGGGCTCGACCGCAAACCATAAGTGTTGGTGTTCAGCTCGTAAGCCAACATCGGATCCTGGGGATCCTCACGCCAAAGGATGAGCTGGTATCGTCTATCCTCCGGGTGAATCACGGTCTGTCTGAACATCATGCGGATATCGGCCACAAAGACGACAGCGTGCCGGCGGAAGTTGGTCAAAACATCACAGACATCGTGATGCAACTTCGGCCCCGCATGCAGACACTGATTCAACGACACTCCGGTTGACGTGGGCGCTGATCCATCAAAGACCACGCGGATCTTCCCATTGGAAGTCTTCAAAACAGCGTGGTGTGGCAGGAAGTAATGTTCCACATTACGCCAGTCCAACTGCGAGATGGACATGTGCCCAAGGTCCAAATACTCCCGCATGAAGTCTATATACTTCTCCTTGAATGCGGGATCCCTGGCCATCCTACGCTCCATGGACAACAATCTCTTCTCGGCCATCGGCCGGGAGCTCCCTAAAGGAGGGCGAACCGCCAAGAAGGGCAAGCGGGTAATCAAGCGACCCGAGAGGAGGCGCCCAGTGTTGTTCTGGTAGAACAATTCGCACTCCTCCGCTAACGGATCCAACCGCTTGGCAGTGGGAGGTTCCTCCACCTCCCAAAACCTTTGGAGAACGTCGGACAAAGTAGAACCGACAATGGTCTGGCGGTCTACCGACGGGGTCTCTGGTGTCTGTGGTACCTTTCCCATCACCACATGACCCAGCGACGAGGACAAGGCGACAAGATCGGCTGTCTGCAAAACTCGCTTGCTTCCACACAGTACACGACCGAGGACATCCGCACCAATCAACAAGTGTATTGGGCCCGGTCGGTGGAAGGAAGGATCAGCCAAAGCCAGTCCAGACGTCAGCTCAATCGTGGATGGCGGCACTCGCACTTGCGGGAGTGGTCCAACCACCTTATCAAAGACTATCGCCGAAGCACCGATCTTCGGCCTTGGCGTGAAGTGGGGGGAGAAGGAGAACTCAACTCGACCAATCGGATCAGGGATCCGCGAGTCTCCCACCCCCCCGTACCGCTTCGTGATGCGGCACAAGCAAAAGACCCAGCTGTCGGACAAGCCACCTGGACATTATGCACCCCTGGGCACCTGAGTCCAAAAGGGCACGCACCGTGACAACATTGCCCTTAGGTCCCCAAACATTCACGGAGGCTGTTGGCAACAGCACAAGCTCCGGAGGGGTGGTTGGGTCCGACAGGGGCGCCATTAAAAATTTTGGGGGGGTACTTGTCCCCCTCGCGCCTGAGTCGGCGCGCCAAATGTGGGACGCTCGTACCGGGCGAGCGGGTCCCAATCGGGTACATACTGGCCCCGACCAACAGCACTCCTAGGTGCAGGGTAATACCCGTGTGGGGCGTGCCTCGGTACATAGTACCCCAATCGAGGCCTCTCCATTAGGGGGGGGGAGTAGCAAATAGGGCCCGTGCCCATCGCCACCGTGGCGTACTCTTGTGGTACCCCCCTACCCCCGCCCGTGGCGGGGGCGTCTCTCCTATAGTTCCCCCTCTCCGGGGGGGACTGAACGGGGGGGCTAAGCCCCGCCGAATCTCTAGGGCGGCGCGAACATCGTTCGATCATTTTTCCGAGCTCGTCCAGCAGGACTATCAGCCGGTATGAGGAAGGAGATTCCATCGGACGGCCATCCTTATGGAGGAGGCAGAGCCTGCCCCTCTTCCAAGCCCGCGGAAACTGCCCAGTCTCTAGGCAGGCGGAAAACAATGCCCTCACCTCGTCACCCAGATGTTCGAAGGCTAAGGGCAAGACTCGTCCGGGAATACCGTCCGGTCCGGGTGCCTTCTTTTTGGTCTTCAGGCGGGTCAGAACCGCCTCTACCTCCTCTTGGGTGACGGGTAGGAAACCCTGCGAAGCGTCCAGCTCGTCGGAAGCGGTGTGCACTAAAGGTCGCACTGACGGGGCCACTGCCGGAAACAGACCGTCCACCACCCGGGACAAGAGTTGAGGATCCATCGACTCGGTGGGGGGCGCTTGATTTCGAAGCCTACTCCTGATCATTCGGTATGGCCGCCCCCACGGATCCCGGTCGAGATCCTCCAAAAACTCGTCCCACGCCCTGGATTTTGCTCTGCAAATGCTGTCACTAAGAGCCTTTTTTGCCTCATTGTAGGCGAGACGGAGGCGACCCTACCCGTACCCTACCCATACCCTACCCCTACCCCTACCCTACCCCTACCCTACCCCTACCCTACCCCTACCCTACCCCTACCCTACCCCTACCCTACCCCTACCCTACCCCTACCCTACCCCTACCCTACCCCTACCCTACCCCTACCCTACCCCTACCCTACCCCTACCCTACCCCTACCCTACCCCTACCCTACCCCTACCCTACCCCTACCCTACCCCTACCCTACCCCTACCCTACCCCTACCCTACCCCTACCCTACCCCTACCCTACCCTACCCTACCCCTACCCTACCCCTACCCTACCCCTACCCTACCCCTACCCTACCCCTACCCTACCCCTACCCTACCCCTACCCTACCCCTACCCTACCCCTACCCTACCCCTACCCTACCCCTACCCTACCCCTACCCTACCCCTACCCTACCCCTACCCTACCCCTACCCTACCCCTACCCTACCCCTACCCTACCCCTACCCTACCCCTACCCTACCCCTACCCTACCCCTGCCCTACCCCTGCCCTACCCCTGCCCTACCCCTGCCCTACCCCTACCCTACCCCTACCCTACCCCTGCCCTACCCCTGCCCTACCCCTACCCTACCCCTACCCTACCCCTACCCTACCCCTGCCCTACCCCTGCCCTACCCCTGCCCTACCCCTGCCCTACCCCTACCCTACCCCTACCCTACCCCTACCCTACCCCTACCCTACCCCTACCCTACCCCTACCCTACCCCTACCCTACCCCTACCCTACCCCTACCCTACCCCTACCCTACCCCTACCCTACCCCTACCCTACCCCTACCCTACCCCTACCCTACCCCTACCCTACCCCTACCCTACCCCTACCCTACCCCTACCCTACCCCTACCCTACCCCTACCCTACCCCTACCCTACCCCTACCCTACCCCTACCCTACCCCTACCCTACCCCTACCCTACCCCTACCCTACCCCTACCCTACCCCTACCCTACCCCTACCCTACCCCTACCCTACCCCTACCCTACCCCTACCCTACCCCTACCCTACCCCTACCCTACCCCTACCCTACCCCTACCCTACCCCTACCCTACCCCTACCCTACCCCTACCATACCCCTACCCTACCCTACCCTACCCCTACCCTACCCCTACCCTACCCCTACCCTACCCCTACCCTACCCTACCCTACCCCTACCCTACCCCTACCCTACCCCTACCCTACCCCTACCCTACCCCTACCCTACCCCCTACCCTACCCCTACCCTACCCCTACCCTACCCCTACCCTACCCCTACCCTACCCCTACCCTACCCCTACCCTACCCCTACCCTACCCCTACCCTACCCCTACCCTACCCCTACCCTACCCCTACCCTACCCCTACCCTACCCCTACCCTACCCCTACCCTACCCCTACCCTACCCCTACCCTACCCCTACCCTACCCCTACCCTACCCCTACCCTACCCCTACCCTACCCCTACCCTACCCCTACCCTACCCCTACCCTACCCCTACCCTACCCCTACCCTACCCCTACCCTACCCCTACCCTACCCCTACCCTACCCCTACCCTACCCCTACCCTACCCCTACCCTACCCCTACCCTACCCTACCCTACCCCTACCCTACCCCTACCCTACCCTACCCTACCCTACCCCTACCCTACCCCTACCCTACCCCTACCCTACCCCTACCCTACCCCTACCCTACCCCTACCCTACCCCTACCCTACCCCTACCCTACCCCTACCCTACCCCTACCCTACCCCTACCCTACCCCTACCCTACCCCTACCCTACCCCTCCCTACCCCTACCCTACCCCTACCCTACCCTACCCTACCCCTCCCCTACCCCTACCCTACCCCTACCCTACCCCTACCCTACCCCTACCCTACCCCTACCCTACCCCTACCCTACCCCTACCCTACCCCTACCCTACCCCTACCCACCCCTACCCTACCCCTACCCTACCCCTACCCTACCCCTACCCTACCCATACCCTACCCCTACCCTACCCCTACCCTTTTTGTTGACTGTACTTTAATATTGTATTGTCATCTGAACCAAACTTGTATAAAAATTTCAGGTCCAACGGACACTGGAAAGTGTGTCAAATTAAGCATGCAAGATTTGTCCCTAACTAACAAACTAACATCTACCTAACTAACATGGTTAATAAAAAGCTTGTAAAAAATAAACCGCCTTCAAAACAAAATCCACCAAAAAGTGGGAAATAATACCACTAATAATGTATTCACACCAAATAACGTAAGTACCTACTTTGAAGTCGGGCGTGATTTTTTTGTTTTTTTTCTGTTTATGTTTAGACCCGCCCGACTTCAAAGTACTTAGGTACGTTAATTGGTGTGAATACAGTATTAGAGGTATTCATCATCATCATCAAGGATCTCCACAACGATCGGTCCTGCGCTGCCCGCATCCAGAGGCTTCCCGCGATCTTGACCACATCGTCGGTAAATCGGGGTAAAAAATTTACTAATCTAATATTTATAATTTTTTCTAAAATTTTTGACAATGATGGTAATAACGATATAGGTCTGTAATTTGATATTTGACTTTTACTGCCAGACTTATGTATGGGGACAACAATCGCTTTTTTCAAACATTTTGGAAAAGTACCTGTAGATAAACATAATTTAAAAATATATGTCAGAGGGGGTATCAAAATATGCCGAAATTGCTTAATTAGTTTATTAGATATATTGTCCCATCCAACAGCACAGTTATCTTTCAAGCTCATAATGATTTTTTCAACTTCGAGTTCGTCAGTATCGAGCATAACAAAGGAATTCAAAGTATTGTTGTAATTAGTATAGGTGTATGTTGGAGCATGTAAAGGAGTTTTTTTCTTTTCCGCCAGACTTTTACCAGTATTAACAAAATAATTATTTAAATTGTTAGCGGCAATTTCATGAGTTGAGTGCGCTTGAAGCAAACTTAATGAGTCATGATGTTGTTGTTTCGGCATGTGACTTATGTTTTTAATATGATTCCAAATTTTTTTATTATTTGTTCCAGCTGATTCCAATAATGATTTTTCGTAATTTATTTTTATTTTCCTTAAGAGATCGTTACAAAAATTTCTATACCTCTTATAGGATAATTGTAAAACCGGGTTGTGTGGATTACGTTTTGCATTCATATGCAGTTTATCTCTGTGCCTCATGCATCGAATAAGACCTGGAGTTATCCATGGTTTCAAATTATAGGATTTTTTACTTAATCTAATACTTGAAGTATTTCTCTGAACAGCTTGCTTTAAATTTTCTACTAAGTATGACATACAAAAATTCGGATCAGCGGAATTAAAAACTGGGTCGAAATCGATATGACGTAAGTCTACTTCAAGTTTGTTTATGTTTAACTTAGTGAGTGTGCGAGTATTATTTACCTTGGCTAATTTACAGTTTAAGGTTAGTAGGGCAGCATTATGATCGGTAATTGTTGAGTTAGTAACAAGTGCAAGCGAGGAAAAGTTTGACTTAAGCATGATATGATCTACCCATGGTCTGATAGCCAAGAGCCTCGATCAACACCTTAAGCTTGCGTTAGGTGGATGGATCGGGAGTCAGATGCAGAAGGCAGGTACTTCTGGACACGGCCCGTATAGTGAGAAGGATCCTGTCTCTGGATCCTTAACCATCGGTAGCCGGGACCCTGATCTTGCTACCGTTGGGGAAATGCATTTTTGTATTTTTAAATGTTATATTTTTAGAGTTATATGTTGTAATAATTTAAAGTTTAAAGTAAGGTAAAGGACAGTGGGGAGTGGGTGCAAATACAGGATAGGATATTTGATATAGATGTACATATGGTATATCAATACTTACCGAAATAATATATATTTATTTATTGATAGCGAAGGAGAGAATATATAAGTTTATATGTAAACACTAGTTTTCCGCCCGCGGCTTCGCCCGCGTGGACTACACGACGTTATCCCGCAGGAATGTGTCATTTTTCCGGGATAAAAAGTAGCCTATGTTCCTCTTCAGGCTACAAAGTATCTGTGTTCCAAATTTCAGCCAAATCCGTTCAGCCGTTTTGGCGTGATTGAGTAACAAACATCCAAACATCCAAACATCCAAACATCCAAACATCCAAACTTTCACATTTATAATATTAGTAGGATTAAGTATGGGAAGAGATAACTCTTATCTTGATCGCTGAAACTACGCAAAGAACGAGCTTTACGGATACCTTCCGGGAGTGAATTCCATAAACGGTATTAGGTATTAGGTATTTCTTAATTATTGGTGGATTTTTTTTGAAGGCGGTTCTATTTTTTTAATAAAAATAGTGTTTATTTCACTCTTTTTAGTGCATCATGCATGCAATTTTCGTGTATCCTGGTAGATAGGTATGATATATTGCACCTACACATAAACCGCAATCAAAAAAGTTATAGTTTAACATCCGTTTTAAATTCATATAAAGTGGTAGGTACCGAAAACGACAGTATTTTCAAGATTTCCTAAAAACTACTAAGCCAATTTCAAAAATAAGACCATATTGGGAAAAAGCCTGATGTTATAAGTAACGTTTGAATCATTTCAATTGGTTCAGCCGTCTTCGAGTAATCGGTGTACCTATATATATAAAAAAAAATGCGACGAATAGTTATCCTGCTACTTTACTGCTTTCTACCAGTTAAAATTTTTGAACTCGTCTTTTGGTTGTTATTTATCTTTAGGTTATAGAAAAAATCTGTAAACATGTTATTTATACACTTTGTTTCATGTTTTGGATATTGCGGTACATCGTATATAGATAATATATCATCTTTCTCCCATTTTAACCCGTCAGTACCAAATTTTACGTAGAGGTAAACAACAAAATACTATTGTTTACTGATTTTTGAAAAGATTTAAATTAAGAGAAAATGATAACAACAGGCGGGAAAATTTACCCGCAAAGCTGTTCAGGTAATTATTGTACTGTGGAGCTCTGATGCTCCACAGCTCTGCTAATAGCTACAAATAAAGACTATTATTTCATTATTACTTGTTTGTTTTATTTAAATAAGTAAACTTTTATCACTCGACCTTAGCTTATTTTTATCCTAGGATCTTTCCGCAAGGGCGGTCTCTCTCTCTGAATCACAGATGAATTAATTATGTACTAGGGTACTCTGAATGTCAAAACACCGTTTTCATAACCCTTTTTTTAAATTATGGTTTTCTAATAAAGATTTGAAATAATCATATTCTTTAAAAAGGCTTACATAGATACAGCAAAATATCTCCAACTAATTACGCACAGAGTATAACCTACCTTACAGTACCTACTTGGGTACTGTGGTATTTATATTGTGAGAATATAAGACCTCCTTGCTTTGTCTATGGACGATTGATTTTTTATAGTACTCAAAATATCGAAAGCATATTGTCATTACGCAAGTTATTTGTTTTATTCCAGAACGATTCCGCCCTTGGCACTGTTGTAGTGAACTTGTCTCGGCCATGAGGCCGCAATAAATAAGTTTCTCTCCCATATTTCCTTTTATTCAATCGATTCCCATCGTTATAAAGCCCCATACGTGAGCTTTGCATGGTGGAGGCGCCGGGTAGAATCACGCAGAACTACACGTTTCTTCTGTTGCAGATTCCCAAGAGAAGCTAAAAAGACCATGGAGGCCTTAATGTTCGACGGCATCCAGGGATATGTTGAAGGATTTTTTCGGTGCTACGTAGTGATGACGGCTCTGCAAGGTTTCGAAGGCGAGGCCAAGAAAATCGTCATCGGAGTTTTCTGCACGGGCAGCCCGATATTTCTACGATAAGATCGTCGATCGTCGAAAAACTACGACGAGATGAAAAAGGAGTTTATCAGGGAGTTTGGTGTTGTATCGGACCCACTTGCTGATTTTCTAGAAAACAAAATTTCAGCGACAATTCGCTGGAATACTTATATGCGTTGGATGTACTAGCTGCTCGTGCTGGGAACGCAATTACGGAAGAGTTGTTTATACAACAGTTCCTGCAGACAACCGACGTTGTCACACGCAGCAAATTAATGTCGCAAATCTTCGACGACAAAACGCATCTGAAGAACGTCGTGAGACAAGTGTATAACCTTGAGTGTTTCGAGGAATAAGGTAATGGAACCAGTCATGGACAGTATAAGATTAAATTTAGCATTCTTATGCTATATTGTAAATAATGTAACTGTTTATGAATGTTATCAGGGTTAAAGGTATTAAAAAACTAACGGAGAATCAGTTTCTATAGTAAAATTATTAATAAGCTCGTGCACTAAAAATATATTTCAGAAAAATCGGAACCCTATCGTAACACCAGTGATGGACAGGCATGATCCAGTGCATTACACCCAGTCATGGACGCCCCTAGACATGGACATCCAACCATGGACATCACTTCATGGTTGGCAATATTCAATGAAACATATTCAATCGCAAATACTTCAAAAGGTACAGTTAGTTTAACTTTAATTAAACAAATAGATAATTTGAATTAAAGTTTTATTCACTTTAACTTTATTATTAGTAATCTAGAACTTAGTTAACCTACAAAAATATGTCAATAGGTAAGTAAATCTAGTTAGTTTACAAACTGTTAGCTTATCATAGCTGACAGTCTTACATAACCCTTATTTATAGGTGCATTGGGGTAATTCCGAAAGTGGGAATATTCCGATAATTCAAAACATCTACCAAATGCTAGCGATATTGTCTTAATGGCCACATTAAACCAGTCGCCATCTTCATTGCACTAGTCGCATCAGTTTCCAGGAGCCTGTAATGTCAACAGCACGTGCACAGTGGCAATTTTCGCCGAACAAGTGTATTTCGCGACACTTTTGTTGCTTTGTAATAACCCCAACAAAGTTTTCTCAGGATTATGGTAAGTTATCTTGGTTTGTGTTGATTTTCATGATAGATTATATTGTTTTTTCTAAGTGTTTAAGAGGACGAGAATGTAATAGCTGTGGTTTTATTTATTTTCTGGAAATACCCCTAGGGAGTAGTTCCGATAAACAAAACATTCGGAATAACCCCGTTACGTTTTGGAAGGAATCCCGCAGAAATCTGCGCCTATTGACGAATCTAGATATTGCTCGTTAGTTCGCTTTGTTTCGCTTAGCTTTCATGCACACGAATTTTCTTACCCTTTAAACTAACTGTCATGTTGAGAACCACAAACTTTTGTTGGGGTAAATCTGAAATAAAAGTGTTACAAGAAAAAGATTAGCGATACCTTTAACAAAATTAATGGTTTTTTGTGTGAGGGGTATTAACGACTGAAAAAGAAATTTAAACCGTCGGTCAAAGTGAAAAAGATCGATTTTTCAATTACTTCGGAATTACCCCAATGCAGTTCAAACTATCCCCTTTGTCCAAAAGATATACCTACGTATTTCATAATTTTAATTTTGAAAAGCCAGTAACATTTTAATGATTCTAATAAGTATTAAAAATAAATCGTTTTATTGACTTTACATAGGTAAAATAATTACGGGGTTGATAATATAAAATTTTACAATCTACCAAAACATAAGTCTCTAGTCAACTCATAGATATTTCTATCGGAATTGTCCCAATGCTTACTTAACTATTGGCTGTTAGGTCCGAATCTTACAAAAAACAACCCTCAGCTAAATAAAAGCAAACACAAGAAAAATATAGGTACCTAGCTCAAAACCCGAACACTGCCCATCCGAGCTGGGTTTGTCGAGAGATCTTTTTCTAGAAGTTGGACTTAACTCCAGTTAGTTTGCCCTAGGTAAACAATGTGGTCAACAACTTCGAGTGTAAATGTTCCCAACATTAACTGGAGCGGGTGCAACATGGGCATTGGATATGACTTTTGTCTTATCCATGTTCATCTTAAGACACTCTTCTTCTTCTTCTTCTTCTTAACAATACGGGCGGTTTCCGCAACTCGACGTCTATTGCGCCTATTTTGCGTCCGGAGGGTGCGCGGCCAGATCACTCCAGCCAGCCCAGCTCAGCCAGGAACGCTCCAAGAGCGTTCACATTAGTGATCGCTTCCTGGACGCTTCTTAAGACACTCTTTGAGAAGCATTACTGAGATCTTCGAGCATTGAGTTCAGGTCTTCCAAGGTCTCAGTCATAAGAATTACATCATCGGCAAACCGTAGGTGGGTTAGGTGCTCGCCATTGATGTTGATGCCGCATCATTTTCAATCCAGAAGCTTAAAAATATTCTCCAAAGCTCTTCTCACAGTTTCGGAGAGATGACGTCTCACTGTCTCAAACCTCACTGTAGTTGGGTAGGATTAGAGGTCTGGTTCTGAAATCGGACTGACATGGTGGCGTTTTGGTATAAGTACCTGAGCACATCGATGTACCTGTAGTCTACTTGGCACCTCTGGAGAGACTGCAACACCGCCCAGGTCTCAATAGAATCAAAGGCTTTCTTATAGTCCACAAACGCCTAGCAAAGTGGTAAGTTATACTCTTCGGTCTTCTGTATAACTTGTATCAGCATATGACTGTGGTATTTGGTGCTATAGCCTTTGTTCGGGAGGTTCGAAGTCGTTTTACCCTCGAGGATGACTGAATTGTAAAGCTTCTGGAGGACTTTAAATATTGGCGTGAGAAAGTGTTGCCATTAAAAAAAAAATCGTGTTTTGTAGATTTGGCCGATTTAAATGTAAGATGTCCATGACTAATGCACCGTCCATGACTGGATCCATTACCTTATGATTATATCCTGTTCATTGCAGGATCCCTCTAACCCTGACTGGCCATGTTGTCGACACCATACGCTACATAAATGTGTGGTGGCCCTTTGCAGACGGGTGTCTGTTTGAGGTCACAACGGGTTTATGAAGTTCCAAGCTTGTTGTTGGGCACCTTTTGAGATGAGGGGTTATTATTGGGTAATTTTATCGTATTCGATATATTATTATTGGTGCTTGTCCGACATGTTTGATCTTGAAATTTCGACTTAGTTAATGCTTAAGTGATGGGTTAGCTTTGACTGTAATTGTAATAAAGTTAGGTTGAAGGCTGGGCAGACCTTTTCCCTTGGTTTTGGTATGTCAAGCAAATGCAATAGTTGGTTTGTTTAGATTGACAGGAAATAAATAATTATATCGACCATTGCCCTGGCTGTCCGTTAGTGAGGACCAGTCTCATTGATGTGATATCGTTCCAAAGTAGAGTCCCTAAAGCGAAGGCCCTGCGCCTTCGCTTTAGGGGAATCCATGTAGAAAAAACATTTCTTTGGTAAGAAATGTTTTTTGTTGCGGCGGCGGCATGTGGTATTACATTGTGAAAATATAAGACCTCCTTGCTTTGTCTATGGACGATTGATTTTTTATAGTATTCAAAATATTGAAAGCATTGTCATTACGCGAGTAATTTGTTTTAGTCCAGAACGATTCCGCCCTTGGCGCTGTTGTAGTGAACTTGTCTCGGCCATGAGGCCGCAGTAAATAAGTTTCTCTCCCATCTTTCCTTTTATTCAATCGATTCCTATCGTGAGCTTCGCAGTACATACTTTGATAAAACACAATAAAAAACACATATTTTCTGAATAAAAGTGATTTATACGTCAGGAAACCCTCGTTTTGTCACGACCTCTTTATTACATTTGGCCAATTTGTTCACGTATAAATCACCATGGCATTGATGTGTCAATAGAAATGGAAAACAGATACGTGACCTGATTTAGTTAACGCAAATTGACATAGTGCGTAATAGTTACTTGTATTACTATTTAAATCTTAACGTGATGAAGCTATAAAAAATGGTACAAATATATTAAGTATTTTGAGCGTAATCGTGGCACATAACATCCATACAGGCAGACATCCGGACATCCACGAAAAACTTTTTTAAATCACTTTTTTATGTTAAGCTTGACAATATATTTTTAAAGTATTAAGTGTTTCTAAAAGGGTTGTTCTTCATCATATCTCTGTACCTACTTATATTATTGTACTAGCTGTGCCCGCGGCTTCGCCCGCGTGTACTACACGACGTTATCCCGCGGGAAGGTGATATTTTTCAGGAATAAAAAGTACCCTATGTCCTTTCTCAGGCTCTAGACTATCTCTGTACCAAAATTTATTCAAATCGGTTCAGTAGCTTAGGTGTGATTGTGTAACACACAGACAGACAGAGACGCATTTATAATATAAGTAAGAAAGTAAGGATTAGTGCAATATGAATGTAGAGACTAAGTCCAGATAAATGCTTGACTGACTCTGACATGTTGCGAGTAGAGCACTACCTACCGCAGGCGTGCAAATATATTTTTATTATTAAAAAGACTAGCGGCCGCCCCCGGTTTCACCCGCGTGGTTCTCGTTCCCGTTGGAATATCGGGATAAAAAGTAGCCCAAGTTACTCCTTATAACATCAGCTATCTGCCAGTGAAAGTCCCGTCAAAATCGGTCCAGCCATTTCAGAGATTAGCCGGAACAAACAGACAGACAGACAAAAATTGTAAAAAATGTTATTTTGGTATATGTACCGTATATACAGGGCGTCCCAAAACTAAGTCACATGGAGGGAAACTACCTTAAATACTGAAGATATAAAATGTTATTGAAAGGAGACTTCATTTTTATTTTAAAAAGAAAACGGACTGCATTCAAATAATTTTAAAATAATCAACTGTCTGAACTGGGAATCGAACCCGCCGAATGTATAAAAAAAATATTTCTCTAATTTGATGGTACCGATCGAAAGGCTCGATTATACCTTATCATTTCTTCTTTTTAACATAGCATCTTTAATAAGAGAATTGGAGGTACGTGCCCTTAACCTCCTGGATGCCTGCGTCATACCTATATTACATAAAGAAATAAAAATCCGTCCCAGAGCCATTGTGAATTCCTTGAAAAACTAATCATTTAACTGGCAACTCTTCTCCTAACGCCGGGGCTTCACCTGCGTGACGCCTAACGGCGTTAATAACGTCTTAGCGCGCTATTTGTATCACATTAGTGCGCTAAGACCCGGCTAGACCTGCCTATTATATCAAATAGCGCGCTAATTAATGGCATTAGACGCAGGTGCAGCTCGGGCATTATACCGATTTGAATTTGACACATGGTATAAACAGATCCTTAGTACAACAACAAATTTTTTATTTTTTTATTTATTTACTAGCTGTTGCCCGCGACTTCGTATGCGCGGTGTAGTGACTTTTGTGTTAGTTTAGTTTATGTGTGTTTGTTGCCCAGATTTCATAACGCTCTTCTTGAAATCCTATTCTCTACTAAAAGGGTCTAAAGAATATCGAATATGCAGGCTAGGGTATGTACATGGTATGTTGTTATCAAATGCTGCATGAACATAGTTGAGCCCTCATTCATAGATCTGTCCTATCACCTATACCTATCAAGAAACTTTTTCTCAAGTATGCGTGGGAGGTATCAAGCTAAAATTTATGTTCTTACTTAGTAATGCATAATATCAGGCCAATCATATTTTTACTATAAAATGAAAAAGAGATTGTGTGTATCCATACTAATATTATAAATGTGAAAGAGGGTTTGTTTGTTTATCCGTCTTTCACGTCAAAATTGATGCAACGGATCGACGTGACTTTTGGAATGGGAATAGTTTGGCAGCTGAAAAGTGACATACTTAGGCAGCCATTACAGTCAATCTGGATCGCGATCCGCGATCAAAATCAATGATCGCGATCCAGATTGACTGCGTACGAAGGTGATTGACGGCTCGCGATCTTGATCGCAAAATATCTACATAGTAAATCTCGATCGCGATCAAGATCACGATCAGTGATCGCGATCTGGATGGACTGTATAATGGCTGCCTTAGACTACTTTTTATCCCTGAAAAATATCACATTCCCGCGGGATAACGTCGTCGTTTAGTCCGAGCTTGCGAAGTCGCGGGCGGAAGGCTAGTATTTTGATATAGGGACATTTCCTATTTGTGAGAGCTTGTAATTAACTTTCTTTAAGTAACAGGTATAAAATGTAATGATATACCATTTAATTATTTAATTTAACATAATTTATGTAAGCTTTCCTAGTAAATAAATGAATAAATAAGTTAGATAGAAAACTATTTTTAATATTCCTTTATTTTATTGGATGGTACCTACGGCTGAAGGCCTAAGTAGCCAGAGCCGGTTAAATGACATAAAAAATGGTAGGTAGGTGTGGGTATCTACGTACTGGCCACTTAGCGTTTATGAGCAAATTTTTCAAAATTACATTGGTGACATTTTGTCTACATTGCGACAAACTTATTTCACACAGTGGTTAGTTTTTGGTACTAAATATACTGTTGACTGCCGGCAGTCCATTTTGACAGTTAATTTTGTATTGCTAGTGGCTCCTTCACGACCACTGTCACCGGGTCAGATATATTTGTGGCACCACTATACTTACTGTAGCGACATCTAGCGTCGAGTGGAAATGCGAAATAGAAACATTACATCAATAGGGTGAAAACTTCAGTTTTGGCCACTGCCCCGAGTGCTTACTTAGCTTAAAACATTTCGTTAATAACTTTTGCTTGATAATATACTTTTTATGTATGACTTTTAAGTCATAATAACAATAGTAATAATTCAGTTTACATCGAATTAGATGTTTCTTTTATTTTATCTAAGTTAGTGTATTGATTTCTCGATGTATCTTTTAAAATTTGATTAACAAAAACACATCAATCGGCACCCTTCGCACATTTTAAGTTTAAAGAATAGGTTTTTAATTTACTAAAATAAAACTAAATTTCGTAGGTATATGAATACTTAGTTATATGTTTTTAACTATGTTTGTCCACGAATTTCTCGAAATCTTAAGGCATATCGAGATGATTCTATTTGATTTAAATTAGGTGTATTCTAACTTTGGGAACAGTCTAAGATTCATCAAAATCAGTTTAGTAGTTTCCGTGGGTATGTTATAGTACAATTCACAAAACTTATTGTTATTGAACACTAAAACTTAAGAAATAAAAAGTAATTAAAAAAAATAAACTAACTGGCACCGACCTCAAAAAGGTATCTAAATTATAGATATTATATTTTTCCTTTTCAGTTGACAAATACTTTTTGGAGTCTGTAAAAATTTTTTAAGTAGTTTTTTTGTATTGTAAGAATTGAAAAATGTAAAGAAAAGTATACGATACATTCTTGACAATTTTAGATATAAATGTTGTATTTTATAGATACCTACTTAAGACCATAGGCGAAAGAAGTGAAAAACATCTTAAAGTGGCAACAGCGGGGGCTTTCATCCTACTTAATATAATCATTCGAATGTACATTTGTGAAAGGTATATCGTAATCTTACTGACTTCCTGCGCCATCTATTGCTTAGTAGTTATGATGCGAAAGAAGTGAAAAACATTTTAAAGTGGCAACAGAGGGGGCTTTCACCCTAATTAAAATAATCATTCGAATGTACTTTTGTGAGAGGTATATCTTACTGACTACCTGCGCCATCTATTGCTTAGTAGATATAATGACGTAAATAACATGAAATTATTTTTATGATTTTATATGGGCCTGGATGGGTTTCAATTTATATTATGTTTTGAAGCAGGTAAAAAAAAATAACATGATTCATTATTAATTGAGACAGCGATTAAATATAACGTATTTTCATAATCATGTGGCGCCATCTATTTTAGTAAGAATCAGTCTTTGTATTTTCCCGTAGGAATAAGGGGTTTTTATTCAATAAAAGGTACCCTATATGTTGACCCGGGTTATAAGCTATTACTTCACAAAATTTGGTAAAAATCCGTCCAGTAGTTTTTGCGTGAAAAGCGAACATACAAACAGACAAACAGACAAACAGACAAACAGACAAACAGACAAAAATTTTAATATCTATCGTTTTGGGGTCTATATCCTGTACACATCACATAGCAGTAATTATTTTTTTTAAATCTTTCATGTACAGACTTTTTTTCCGTTTCTGTTTTATTATATGTATAGATTTAAGAAAACAAACAGTCTTATAATGTTTATATATACAAAGGCAAGAATTCTAAAAATAGACCTAGAGTTCCATTATATATGTCGGAGCGTAAACGCAATGCTGCCCTCATAGACAGCAAGATCGATTACTTTAATTTAAATTATAACGACATCTATCGAGTTATTTTGGAACTGTCGACTTAAAATATTAGCGCCATCTATTTTGTTGCTTTGTAACTATTAGTTGAGTCAGTTCTAACGTTGCGGAAAGCACTTGGGTGAGTTGGATACAGAGATGGCAGCACTTGGACCAAGTGAGTTGAATTGGTCGATGGCCTGCACATTTTGGTGCAGGGGCAAGATAAAAACAGTCTAAACAGGGACCTACAAGGGGTTGGACGTTGAGGCGGTAGTGGGGCCCGCAAGGGCCGCTTTTCTGTATCGAATTTGCCGCGTTTAATAGTTTATCCAGATGGATAAATAGATAAATAAATAGATACATCACTTGAATCGTTGTTTTATTTGTGCCATATCGATTGTGATTGAAGAATAAGACGTTTGTTATTGAAGAAGAGACTATTATTTTGAGGATCCCTCGTCACAACCATCCTGACAACGAGACCAGACCAGGCAACCGGACCCCGTGACGTTATCAGAAGTGGGATGCAGCCCGTGCCACAAATGAAAAGTGGACTGAAAACGAAATACCCTTATTTCTGTTATTCGACATTCTGTTACTGAACGTGTGATGAAAAAAAGACGCCCTGCCGTTCGACTAGCGGCATTTCATTTGCAAGAAGAGAATTGTGAAAATCATCTTTTCCTGGTGATGAGCGGTACGCTGAAAGGAAGTTCATCGGCAAGACTGGACAAGTCTGGACCGGACCAGATTTCATGTGCTGGCGTTACCTGGCTGGAGCATAAGGATTTGTTCATCTATAGGTTTGTCTGTATCTAGACAAACGGAGGTACTCTCATATTTTTCTTATTTTGTGAAGCCGAAAGAAAGTAAATCTTATTTCTTTGTGAGTAATTCGTTGTAATAATAGTTCCTAACGGAACCAAGAATGTTTTATGATTTTACTGTCAACTACCTCCATCAAAATTCAGCGGCAAACATTTTTCTAATTTTACTCACGTACAGAGTGTTTAGTAAATTCGCACACTATTGCAAAATTTTGACAGATGGATTGTACTTTGTTGTAAAGAAATAAGATCTAGATAGTAACGTTTGCACATTGACAAATTTACACTCGGGGTACAGATACCATATGAGATAGTGTCATCATTGTAACTCTTGATATAAAGTTGGTGCCTATAACATGACCTATCAGATAGTAAGATTGCTTGGCAGAGATCGCTGCTAAGACATAAGGCCGTCTAATTTTACCGCTTTTCGTAAATTGTTTATGTCATGTATTTTCTGTCTGTGTGTGCAATAAAGTGTTATCTTATCTTATCTATCCCATGACGTAATGGAAGAGATCGAGAGGTCTTAAGTAAATGCCTAGTTGTAAATATGACTAATGAGACACTAACTTTTCATCAAATGTAGAGTCTGATGTAGAGTCTGATGTAGAGTCTGATGTAGAGTCTGATGTAGAGTCTGATGTAGAGTCTGATGTAGAGTCTGATGTAGAGTCTGATGTAGAGTCTGATGTAGAGTCTGATGTAGAGTCTGATGTAGAGTCTGATGTAGAGTGTGATGTAGAGTCTGATGTAGAGTCTGATGTAGAGTCTGATGTAGAGTCTGATGTAGAGTCTGATGTAGAGTCTGATGTAGAGTCTGATGAAGAGTCTGATGTAGAGTCTGATGTAGAGTCTGATGTAGAGTCTGATGTAGAGTCAGATGTAGAGTCAGATGTAGAGTCACATGTAGAGTCACATGTAGAGTCACATGTAGAGTCAAATGTAGAGTCGAATATAGAGTCACATGTAGAGTGACATGTTAAGTCGAATGTAGAGCCAAATTCAGAGTCACGAGTAGAGTCAAATGCAGAGTTACTAAGGTCACAATGTTTCCAAAGTAGAGTTGGTGGCTATACGGAAGGTTTAACTTCATGAGTCCTCACAAATGACCTATTTCAAATTACAGTGAAATGCAAGCGCAGCATGGTGGTGCAATGGTGCGATTCTGCGGCGATGGCAGTGCGGCGGCGCGGAGGCGTAGTGGCGCAACGCAACAGACAAGTAGCCGGCGCGGCGCTGGCGGCGATAGCGTAGAGCTGTCTCTACTCTAGCCAGTAGATCTCTCTCTAGAGAGAGAGAGATCTACTGGCATCGCATATCATATGATCGCAATTTGGTGAGCAGTTTTCATTTTGTCATTATTTGTGCAAACAGCACCGAAATGCACTTTTCCGTTCAATGAACATTCTTTTGTACAGTTTTTGGCACTTTACTAGTACAAACAAACCTAGTATTACAATTATTGTTAATATGGGATTTGATTTAAATTGGATTAGTAACGATAAGAGTTCGTATTAGATTGGCAGATGGGATCATGATTTGATTTGGTTCAGAGGACTAAATATTTAGTTGGTGTTTTACCACATTATTAGTAACGAAGTGCTGAAGATGTGTTTGTTTTATTGCGTGGCTGAATGAGTCAGCACGTTGTTGTGGTACCATGATGGTAAAGAGGGTAGAGCGGAAGAACTTGTAGTATGTACAAAGATTATGTTTTGTTTTTGTTCCACGCTGTCAGTCTAAAACGCGTTGTGACTATGTTCAGTCATTAAGAAGTAATTGAGAGCTTTTATTCTTCAATAAAATGCTTTAAGTAATAACATTATTTACAAGCAGTTATAAGCTGCAGCAGCAGCATTGTCATTAAGTCAAACCAAACTCTGCCAAGATAAAGTGGAAATGGATTTTCATGAGTAAACTTATGAGGAGAGTTAATTTGTGTAAAATGATATTTTTAACGTTTGCCCTAAAATAGTTTTGAAGTTGTTAAAACTAAGTTTTTAAAGATTAACGAATAGCTCAGAAAGGTGCCTCAAAGTGATGTATCCTCAGAATTAAATGTTTGTGATGTTGAATCGGGTGTGGACAGTGCCGGTGAAGGCCTGTCTTACTATGTGCAAACACTTACTGACATGGCTACTTATTTGGTAATCCGCACGCTTCAGTCGTAGTCGTAACTGCGATTCAATAGGGTTGTTCAGTGCGCGGTGCGGCTGAGGCTGTGGCAATCTAGCGTCTCATGGGAGACTATGTCATTATGAGATGACCATGTATGTTGAGCATACCGATTCCAATGTGGGGATCCGTCTCATGGGAGACTATGTCATTACGATGACCATGTACACTGAGTGTACCGATTCCAATGTGGGGATCCGTCTCATGGGAGACTATGTCATTATGAGATGACCATGTATGTTGAGCATACCGATTCCAATGTGGGAATCCGTCTCATGGGAGACTATGTCATTACGATGACCATGTACATTGAATGTACCGATTCCAATGTGGGGATCCGTCTCATGGGAGACTATGTCATTATGAGATGACCATGTATGTTGAGCATACCGATTCCAATGTGGGAATCCGTCTCATGAGAGACTATGTCATTACGATGACCATGTACATTGAGTGTACCGATTCCATGTGGGAATCCTTGCCACCTAATGTGTAGCTACTGTTAGTGATGTGTGTTGTTTATATGACTTTGATTATAATATTGTGATTACGATAACTAACTATGAGGCATACTTTCTTCCTTATCTTTTGTGTAGCTACTAACCTTTTAGTCAGGTTAAGCCGAGCGGAATTAGCTCCATTGAAGTAATTTTGTTTCAGATACACACGAGGACGTTTGACACGTCAGAATGGCCGTGTCGGAGCGTAAACGCAATGCTGCCCTCATAGACAGCAAGATCGATTACTTTAATTTAAATTATAACGACATCTATCGAGTTATTTTGGAACTGTCGACTTAAAATATTAGCGCCATCTATTTTGTTGCTTTGTAACTATTAGTTGAGTCAGTTTTAACGTTGCGGAAAGCACTTGGGTGAGTTGGATACAGAGATGGCAGCACTTGGACCAAGTGAGTTGAATTGGTCTATGGCCTGCACATTTTGGTGCAGGGGCAAGACAAAAACAGTCTAAATAGGGACCTACAAGGGGTTGGACGTTGAGGCGGTAGTGGGGTCCGCAAGGGCCGCTTTTCTGTATCGAATTTGCCGCGTTTAATAGTTTATCTATCTACATCACTTGAATCGTTGTTTTATTTGTGCCATATCGATTGTGATTGAAGAATAAGACGTTTGTTATTGAAGAAGAGACTATTATTTTGAGGATCCCTCGTCACAACCATCCTGACAACGAGACCAGACCAGGCAACCGGACCCCGTGACGTTATATATAATAGAATAGGAATGAAAACTTTGGAATAAGTATAGAATAGAATAGAATAGAATAATATTTATTTGCATAGTATAGTTACTTATAACTACTTGTACAATGAGTCACACCAACACATCAAAATGTGACTATAAAAATTGCTGCATTTAATGCGCGTACTCGTGCAAGTACTAATAGTTTTTGTTTCATCGAAATCTGGCCAGGATTTCCAAAGATACAGCGTTATAAAGTTTCACCAGCTTTTGAAAATTTGCTTTCCTTGCGCGCTATTGCGATGACGTCATGTCGCACTGACATCTCCGTTTGCGGCTGTTGCGGGTGATTTCCGTCTAACTGTACCTACATAGAGTTCGTCTGTGCGCAATCTTCGCGCAACTCGTGCGTTTTTGACGCTAGTTACAACAGTACATTTTCTTCGTTCTAAGGTTATGGTAAATGATTAGTATTCAATTTCGACCGCGCGCAGGCGCACTCTAAACCTGTCACCTACTGTCGATACCGAAAGACATTTATCCCACAAACTTATCTGACCCAGTGGTGGAGGCGCCACTAGCAGTATAAAATTATCGAAATGGCTGTCAGTTTTTAGGGTGCATATTTAACTACCAAGTCAGTTAAGGTTGTAAGTACATTTTGTTTTGACGGTTGCTATATGTATTGACAGAATCCCGCCCGCCATTACGAAAGTTGATTTAATTTATTATTCACGAAAATAAAACATTATTTGAAGGTGTTTTTTCACATGGGCTCAATACAAAATTTCTTAAACATTTCATTGATCGACTGTAAGAAAAATAAATAAATTTATTACGAAACCGTGAGAGCGCAACTAACTATATAGCCAAAGGATTCTATGTAGGTATACGGAAGTGCGACGTGACGTCACACGTTAATGCCATTGGTTCACCCAAATTTTCCTCGGAGGCCGTACTTTAACGTTTAATATCTCAGTCATTTTTGAAGATAGGAAAAAAATAAAAACAGATCCTTTTTACATATTTTTTAGATATGCTAATAACAAAAATCATTGGTGTGACTCATTTACAATTTAGCATAGAGAACAATCACATAATTTAATACACTTAATAATAGTTTCTTAATAATGAGCACCTTGCTGACAAAGATAACTAATTAATGGGAAGGAGCAATTTCTTTAATTCATTTTTATATTTGCCAATAGATGAAGAAAAAATATCAATATTGGTGAATAATTTATTATAGCTATCACATGAACGCCTGATAAAACTGTTTTTCGCGTAATTGGTACGACTGAAAGAAACTTGGAAAGTTTTTGTGGAACGTGAAAAAATACTTTGTCATAAAATCATATCATTTTTTTCTGGAATGAAGGTGAAATTCATATAAAAACACATTTCATCCATTAAACAGATGGGTGAAGGTCGATCCCTGTATTACAACTTTACGTCACCCATATTTCAGAGTATCACCCGGCGCGATGATGGCCGTAGCCGGTGTGAGCACCATGCTAGCAACCACGTGTAAGCCTGTACAGATCTCGTCCAGGCAAGCGGTGACGCGGCACTCGGGAACAATTGGATGGACAAACAGTAAGGGCCCTCGCCCACGTCCGATAATCGGTGGCCGGTTTGTGGCCGATTTTGTCTGATCTCCCTTTCTATTATGTGAGTGCGAAAGGGAGTTCAGACTAAATCGGCCACAAATCGGCCACCGATTATCGGACGTGGGCGAGGGCCCTAAATATAACCAAGAGCGTTGTAATAACTTGCTAAGAGCGATGACAAGATTGTAATTAAGTGACGGGGTGTAAAGAAATTAAAATAAACAGAACTCCAGACAACCTAAAAAAACTTATTTTAAAAACTGCCAGCTACTTTTCTCCTTTTTAACCCCCGACACGACTTACCGCAAAAAGAGGGGTGTTAGTAAAGTAGTTTAGTAGTTTCTACTTTAAACTACTTTGTTTTCTTAGAACGCTGGCTACCAGGGCACCGATCTGCCAGCGCTTATGGGAACCGGTCCGCGCAGGTAGTCGGCGCAGGCAGTCTCTTTGTACCAACGCCGATAAGCGCCCTATTTTTCTGAAATGGCAGGTATGTCCGCCTTTTCTCCCGATGGTGGCGCTAGTGTAGTTGGGGGTCAACTCATTTTGACAGCTCCATAGAGCGAGTATGGTATTTGTAGTTTTGACTATTTTGTTTTGTGAAAAATGGCAGAAAAATACGGTTCTTGGACTGTAAATGAATTAAAAAAGGAATTAGCAAGAAGAAATGCAAGAATAGCTGGGAAAAAGGAAGACCTCATCGAAAGGTAAACTTGAATAATCATCCTCTGAATGTCACAGTTTTCTCATTGCATGGCTCTGATGCGATTGGCATTGATGAACTAGTCACAGATGGAAAATGTAAGGAATCCTTTCTGAGTGTTCGTTTCGTGATGCGTAAATAAAACAAAAATTTATTTCAAAACAAAATTCAGGTTATGTTAGAGCTAAATAAAATAAGTTTTTAGTAAAAAATCTCATTTTAATGACAAGCTTTTATGCTGACTGTACTTTAATATTGTATTGTCATCTGAACCAATCTCTCGTCGAATCCAGCTCGGATGGGCAGCGTTTGGGAAGCTCCGACATATATTCGCGTCCGAAATACCTCAATGTCTCAAGACGAAAGTCTTTGACCAGTGTGTGTTGCCAGTAATGACCTATGGAAGTGAGACGTGGTCTTTTACTATGGGTCTCATAAGAAGGCTCAAAGTCACCCAGCGAGCAATGGAGAGAGCGATGCTTGGTATTTCCCTGCTCGATCGAATCAGAAATGATGAAATCCGCAGGAGAACTAAAACAACCGACATCGCTCGAAGGATTGCATCATTGAAGTGGCAGTGGGCGGGACACATAGCGCGGAGAACCGATGGCCGTTGGGGCGGAAAGGTTCTTGAATGGCGACCGCGTGCCGGACGACGTTCCGTGGGCAGGCCCCCTACAAGGTGGACCGACGATCTGGTCAAGGTCGCGGGAAGCCGCTGGATGCGGGCAGCGCAGGACCGATCGTTGTGGAGATCCTTGGGGGAGGCCTATGCCCAGCAGTGGGCGTCGTTCGGCTGACATGATGATGATGATGATGATCTGAACCAAACCTGTATACAAAATTTCAGCTCCATCGGACACTGGGAAGTGGGTCAAATTAGGCTTGCAAGATTTGTCCCTCACTAACCAACATACTAACTGACTAACTAACTAACATGGCTAGTTAATAAAAAGCTTGTAAAAAAGCTTGTAAAAATCAGTCTGTGTATTCCTGTTTGTTTATTAAATACTATCTATGTAACAAATACACACTACTTACGATTTACTACAGTAGAATCTAGTGGCATTGTGTAATCCGTTTGAACAAAATGTTTATTGCAAATTCGTGCATGTATTGTTGGCTCATATTTATCTCTTCTTATAGCTACGATCCACTTTTTCTCAACTGTTTATCTTTGGGAAACCTGTGTCCCGATGTTCTCGATGAGCACAAGGGCACAACACAACACTGAGGCATATTAATTTCACATAAGAAGTATTCTTATCAATATTTTCATAGAAATAAACAGAGTTTGACAGATAGAATGACCTCCAAACTCACTAGCGCCATCTGCTTTAAGCTTTTGAGATTACCCCCCATTGACCTCAGTTAAAACGATTTTTCTCAAAAACTATACAAGATATGGCATAAATAAAATCATTTAGAGCTTGGTTCTTTCCACTGAATGGCAAAAGTGTATCCGGTATCCACGGCAAGCCACTCCTTTACCGTGCTTGGCGGGTACTATGACCTTCAAGCGATTTTATGAGCTAAGTTATTGGATATAGAGTCTATTTTACCGTGTTTTTTGGACTCTTATGACAAATAATGTAATACGCTAACACCACAGACCATCCTTACACTTTTATGCGTCACGTGCGTCACTTGGATTTAACTATAGATCGGTCAGTAAGTCAAGTCTGTAATTATAAGACATACAAAGATCTGTTCAGTTATCAAGAAAAACTGGATTCATGGAACATGAAATAGATGATTATGATGGTACAAATGTTTGTATGTCTTAATAGTTTCAGACTTGTTTATAATGACCGATTTAAATGAGCCATCCTGTTTAATTGTACTTTTTGTTTCACAGCCCAGTTGGTACCGTGCCGGTGGCTTTCTGCCAGTGAAGTTCACAATTGTTTTCAGACAGGAATTGGCAACGATAAACTTCATGTGCTTTATGCCGTTTACAAACAATTAGAAATGCCCTGAACTGGAACTGGCGCACATCGCAGGAACTTTCCACTATCGCAATTAAAAATGCAACTATCTGAGCAAGTTTTAAAGTCCACTATGTAGCAATCCCAGCACTTTTGGATAATTAATTTCAAACAACTCTCGCATTACTCTTCATGTTTGAAAATTGGTTATTTATTTGAGTCACATAGATTTTTATTTTAACTAGGTTCCTGCCACGAAAGTTCTTGACATTTTCATTTAATAGGAACTGGATGAGTAGCTATTGCGTACGTATTCACGGTGGGTATTGCAATATTATTCTGTGGTATGGCCATCCAAGAGAAGCCACTGCCCCGTCCCCGTCATGTCAGGTGGGGGCATTAAAATGGATATTGATCATGCGTTACTCCATATTATAGCTCTTATAATTTAACATTATATGGTTACAAAGTTAAAACAAATATTAGTATTATTTTTGACTACTCGCAACGCTCACAAATTTTTTCTTTTTTACATAAATAATAATGCGGAGAGTTCTGAAAAACTGTAAGTTATATGTATACATTTTTGGAATCGATATTTAAAATTCTTTATTTTCTTTATAGGGTTTGTACAAAAATGTTATTTTTTGATATTACAATAATATATGCCATCAAAAATCCGCCATTTTGTTTATTTTTACATTTACGAATCTAACAACACCATGCGTTAAAATCCTTCAAACCGTTTAGGCTGTAGCAGAGTACATAGAAATCTACACACATACATACTTTCGAAAAACATTACTTACCCTCCTTCTGTCACAGTCAGATAAAAATAGAAAAAAATATGTTTATTCAGCAATACAAAAATTATACCTTCATTTTTTGTTGAACTGGCTTGATCTCAGCATATTATGCCACCATAGCGGCACTAATTTCTGGATGCAACTGGCAGGCTTATCTTATCACATAACTAAAATCTCGCAATTATTGCTCTAAAATAGCAAATTCGTATTATGTAGCAGCAAAAACAAAGCGCTCCGGACTCGTGGACCTATTGCGATGACCCACTAGTGGGTCCACGAGTTCGAAGCGCTTTGTTTACGCTATCGCTTGGCTTTTGCAAGTAATGTGATAAGCCTGCCGATCTATAGTTACGAGTATATGACATTTTAATTATCTAAACGCTCAAATTTTAAAATATATTATACTACTTACTTACTACTAGTTACAATCACCAGCTAATACTAAGTAGTTAAACTAATAGACGCTACTAATGTGAAAGTTTAGATGTTTGGATGTTTGTTACTCAATCACGCCAAAACGTCTGAACGGATTTGGCTGAAATTTAGGACACAGATACTTTATAGCCTGGAGAGGAACATAGGCTACTTTTTTATCCCGGAAAAACATCCCATTCCCGCGGGATAACGTCGTGTAGTCCACGCGGGCGAAGCCGCGGACGGAAAGCTAGTATGCCATTCATTTGAAATATCACCTTATATACCTACTTATTTAAATGAAACTCTGCGGCTTACGCTCTGGGACCAAGTCCTGTGCTCACTCACTTAGTCCATGACAGCAGCAGTTTGAATAAAAATGTATTATTTACCTCTTCGAGTTCCATTTCCCAAAAGAAAGAAAAAAATAACAAAGTTATGAAATCAAAAATCAAAGTCAAAATTGTTTTATTCAATAGGTTGAGTGGGTTGAGATAATACTTTATGAACGTCAAAGAAGCTACGCCATCGGTTCGCTAATCCTACGGGCGGGAGACCTTGGGAGAAGAACCGGCAAGAAAATCGTCAAGGGCAATCTTTTTCTCCTTGTTATATTTTATACAGAGTCGTCAAATTGAAGAATGACCTTCACACATTATAGTAAGGTCACTTCCATCACAATAGAAAATAGGTACTTAATTAAAGTAAAATGGAAAATGAAGTATTTAGAAAAAATCGACCCGTCTCACAACTAGCTCCGATGGGACACGACCTTTCGCTATCCGGACGACTGCTCTGATCTCTGAGCTACGGAGTCGTTACGAGAAGTATCGAATTTATCCAATACTTCTTACGCACTGTCGTATCATATATGCCGCACTGCCGTCTCACAACGCTGGCTATAGCCAGCGTTAAGCTATTGTGAGACGGGTCGATTTTTTCTAAATACCTACTGATCACGCACAATTGTGATGACCACATCTACTGTGTTCCACAGTTTATTGAAACGAAGGTTTCCCATGCAAAATTAAGTAAATTAAGCTAATCCTACCTTACTAGAAAATAGTGTCCGTAATCCAGGGGGGCTGAACGTTGTCTCGCCGGCGCGCGCGCGCCCTGGCAAAACGATCTCCACACAACCCCCGATGGGATACTCTTACAGCTAACACTCTTATACTACACAATGCCCTAATAGGCCGCTAAAACTTTCCCGGCGCTTTTCAAAGCGAACACACACGGGTTACAAGTCCGTACCCCGACCGGAGCCCTAGTAGGAGCAAAACGAAATCTCGGTCCCAATATGGGTAGGTAACTAGCGCGGCACGTCGCTACAGAAACACACGAACTTGTCTCACGGCTGCGTACGGCCAACTGGCGATCCTACACCGGCCGGCCGAGCGCATTGTCTCGTGACCTTGACAATGACAACGGCCCGCTCGCAGCGCGGCGCGAACATCCCCCCGTCCCGGACAGTAGCAAACTGTCCGCCAACTCAATCTAAGGGCAGGCGAGAGAGGGTAGCGATCGCTCGCTTCAAAACAGAGTCCCCCACCAGGACCTCGGCAAACCTGGGCACACCATCCGACCCCGGATGAAGCTGAACAATGCGTCCTAAACGCCAGCGGAGGGGCGGCAGGTTTGGATCCTTTACCAACACGAGGTCTCCGGTCTTGGGTGGGGTCGTCCTATCCGACCACTTAACGCGTTGCTGCAAAATGTGCAAATACTCCAGATGCCAACGGCGCCAAAAACTCTGCGTAAGCTGCTGGAGCAATTCAAATCGCGAGAGCCGTCCGGAGGGCACTTCGGAATAAGGATATTCCGGCAAGGCGTTAAGCGGTCTGCCAATCAAAAAATGGCCCGGCGTAAGGGCCTCTAAATCATTCGCGTCCGAAGACAACGGACACAACGGACGCGAGTTGAGGACCGCCTCAACCTTACAAAATACGGTCGCGAGTTCCTCAAACGTGAGGACCGTCTCCCCAATAACGCGACGAAGGTGAGTTTTAGCGGCCTTTACAGTTGCTTCAAAAATCCCTCCCCAGTGGGGGCAGGATGGCGGGGAGTACTGCCATCGTACCCCTCTGCGAGAGAGTGTGGATCCGATCTCAAAATTATTCCTATCCAAAAATTCACAAACTTCCTTTAAATACCTATCGGTGCCCTTGAAATTGGTTCCACAATCGGACCTGATTAACGACGGCATTCCGCGGCGAGACACAAAACGATTCAACGTGGCTACAAAGGCTTCTGTGGTGAGGGCACTAACCACCTCCAGGTGGACCGCTTTAGTGGCCAAACAAACAAATACACACAAGTAAGCCTTTTCCGTTCTAGCATTACGAAGCCGCGATGTCTTAACGGTAAATGGCCCCGCAAAATCCGTTCCAACTCCTGAGAAGGGCATCGATTCGTTCACTCGATCGGCAGGCAAATCACCCATCTGGGGCTGCATCGTATCGGCGCGCAAACGATAACACGGGAGACAACGAAAAATAACGGATCGGATTATTCTCCGCGCTGACAAAATCCAGAACTCTCGTTGGAGGAGCGCGGTCAAAGCATTACAACCGGCATGAGCATTCTTTACATGTCGGTCTGTAATCAACAGTCTAACTAACGGTCCATCCTTGGGGAGCAACAAAGGGTGGCGTGATCCGTACGGCAGGTTGGCATGTCTGAGCCTACCTCCGACACGCAGCAATCCGGTACTGTCCAAGAAGGGATTCAACCGCACCAAGGGTCCGTTCAACTTGGACTTACTTGAGCGCAGGGCTTTCAGCTCCGGTTCAAACTCTCGCTGTTGCGTCACTCGCAACCAATGCAACAGAGCGTCTTGCCGCTCTTGTGGGGCGAGGACCGGAGACAACGATTTCTCCTGAGGCTGGCGACAATTTCGCACAAAGCGCCTTATCCAAGCAGTCACGCCGAGCAACTTATCCAGAGAACTGTAGCGGTCTAACAAAAACTCCATCTGCGGAGCCGCCACCGTCTCCACGGCGTGAACACGCATGCCTAGGTCTGGGACTCTGGCCACAGCCGGGGTGGCAGGCCATGAGCGCTCAGGCCGTAACAACCATGATGGACTCCACCATAGGTGGTGGTCCACTAACTCAGGTGCCTCGCAGCCGCGGGAGGCACAATCTGCGGGGTTCAATTCGCCCGGTACGTGGCGCCAAATCAACGGGGCCTTTGAAGTCTGAATTTGTGAGACCCGGTTGGCCACAAAAACCTCAAGGGTGTGGACTGAACTCTTCAGCCAACAAAGGACGACCTGGCTGTCAGACCACGCAAATATCGACCCCAAGTCGACACCGTTTCCCAAGGTGTCGGCAACATGATTGAGTAGCCGTACTAAGAGAGTGGCGCCGGACAACTCCAACTTCGGAATGGTTAGCCTAGTCCGAAGGGGGGCGACCTTACTCTTGGCCGTAACTAAGTGTACGGCGACAACGCCTGCTGCATCCACCGTTCGGATGTAAACGGCTGCCGCATATCCGCTTTCGGACGCGTCACAAAAGCCGTGCAGGGAGGCTTTAAACTTTCCCGAAGGCAGCATTTGCCTCGGTATACAAACCCGATTGACGTCGGGTAGGGATGACACGAACCTCACCCACTCTCGTAGGAGGCTACCAGAGAGGGGCTCATCCCATGACAATTCCGCAGCCCAGAGCTCCTGTAGGAAGCACTTCATCGAGAACACTACAGGGCTGAGCCAACCGTTCGGATCAAAGGTACGGGCTACAGTAGACAGCACCGTGCGTTTAGTCCAGACCTTTGGGTCTGGCAGTTCCAATCTATATGTGAACAAATCCGGGACTGGTCGATACTGGACTCCCAAAACAGACAGCATGTCTGGAGTCTCCGGATTTTCAAAGAGGAGCGGCTCTTGCTGGTGGTCCTTAGGCAAATCTGCCAATAGGTCCGGTGAGTTAGACAGCCACTTCCGCAACTCATAGCCACCAGCCCTCAAGAGCGCAATCAGCTCATCACGTAAGACGAGAGCCTCATCTAAGCTCGAGGCCCCCGTGCAGATGTCGTCGACAAATAAGGCCCCCCCCTCAATAAGAGCAGATGCCCGGGGATAGCGTAGCCGTTCGCGCTCTGCGAGCTCCAAAAGCGAACGGATCGCCACAAAGGGGCTCGACCGCAAACCATAAGTGTTGGTGTTCAGCTCGTAAGCCAACATCGGATCCTGGGGATCCTCACGCCAAAGGATGAGCTGGTATCGTCTATCCTCCGGGTGAATCACGGTCTGTCTGAACATCATGCGGATATCGGCCACAAAGACGACAGCGTGCCGGCGGAAGTTGGTCAAAACATCACAGACATCGTGATGCAACTTCGGCCCCGCATGCAGACACTGATTCAACGACACTCCGGTTGACGTGGGCGCTGAACCATCAAAGACCACGCGGATCTTCCCATTGGAAGTCTTCAAAACAGCGTGGTGTGGCAGGAAGTAATGTTCCACATTACGCCAGTCCAACTGCGAGATGGACATGTGCCCAAGGTCCAAATACTCCCGCATGAAGTCTATATACTTCTCCTTGAATGCGGGATCCCTGGCCATCCTACGCTCCATGGACAACAATCTCTTCTCGGCCATCGGTCGGGAGCTCCCTAAAGGAGGGCGAACCGCCAAGAAGGGCAAGCGGGTAATCAAGCGACCCGAGAGGAGGCGCCCAGTGTTGTTCTGGTAGAACAATTCGCACTCCTCCGCTAACGGATCCAACCGCTTGGCAGTGGGAGGTTCCTCCACCTCCCAAAACTTTTGGAGAACGTCGGACAAAGTAGAACCGACAATGGTCTGGCGGTCTACCGACGGGGTCTCTGGTGTCTGTGGTACCTTTCCCATCACCACATGACCCAGCGACGAGGACAAGGCGACAAGATCGGCTGTCTGCAAAACTCGCTTGCTTCCACACAGTACACGACCGAGGACATCCGCACCAATCAACAAGTGTATTGGGCCCGGTCGGTGGAAGGAAGGATCAGCCAAAGCCAGTCCAGACGTCAGCTCAATCGTGGATGGCGGCACTCGCACTTGCGGGAGTGGTCCAACCACCTTATCAAAAACTATCGCCGAAGCACCGATCTTCGGCCTTGGCGCGAAGTGGGGGGAGAAGGAGAACTCAACTCGACCAATCGGATCAGGGATCCGCGAGTCTCCCACCCCCCTTACCGCTTCGTGATGCGGCACAAGCAAAAGACCCAGCTGTCGGACAAGCCACCTGGACATTATGCACCCCTGGGCACCTGAGTCCAAAAGGGCACGCACCGTTACAACATTGCCCTTAGGTCCCCAAACATTCACGGAGGCTGTTGGCAACAGCACAAGCTCCGGAGGGGTGGTTGGGTCCGACAGGGGCGCCATTAAAAATTTTGGGGGGGTACTTGTCCCCCTCGCGCCTGAGTCGGCGCGCCAAATGTGGGACGCTCGTACCGGGCGAGCGGGTCCCAATCGGGTACATACTGGCCCCGACCAACAGCACTCCTAGGTGCAGGGTAATACCCGTGTGGGGCGTGCCTCGGTACATAGTACCCCAATCGAGGCCTCTCCATTAGGGGGGGGGAGTAGCAAATAGGGCCCGTGCCCATCGCCACCGTGGCGTACTCTTGTGGTACCCCCCTACCCCCGCCCGTGGCGGGGGCGTCTCTCCTATAGTTCCCCCTCTCCGGGGGGGACTGAACGGGGGGGCTAAGCCCCGCCGAATCTCTAGGGGACCGGTTCCGGGCTGCCGGGCCCCCGCCCGTGCGCGAGGAATTCGAACCCCGGTCGCTCCCGGCGTCCTTGCGGTCCAAACAAAGGAGGGGGTGATGCCTCCCTCCGCAAAGACGACAATCCTCGGTCTGGGGACACGCCGACTGCATGTGTCCCCCCAAACACCTATAGCACCATTGGCGCTGTTTCGCAACGGCCCTCCGTCCCTCTGGGCGGAGGCCTCTAAATTTGGCACATTCGTGCACCACGTGCCTATCTCCCCTGCAATACCTGCACCGCTCACTCGGTGCGGGGGGAGGGGACTGCTGGAAGGCAGCATACCGGTTGGTCGAGCGACGGGGCTGTTCCCTCGCCGCCACCATACGACCAACACCTGGAACCGGGGCGGGCTCCAGGTGGTCCGTCACCCTACATTCGTCCTCCAAAAAACGAAGGAGGTCCGCGAAGGGCGGGAGATACGAGGCGCTGTCGCCTCCGTACCTCTGCTCGAAACGCCCCTTCATTTCAGCGGGCAATTTGGCGAGGACTATGTGCAGCAGTACAAAGGACCACTGATCCACCGGCAGGTCCAATCGCCTTAGGGAGTTGACCGCTGACAGTAGCGGGTTCAGCAACTCCCTCCGTAACAGGTGTACCCGCGTGATTCGCGGGAGGGCCAAAATCGTGGCCACGTGGGTGTCCGCCAGTAACCGGACATTCTGGTACCTGCTAACCAGAAGCTGGCGAGCCACCTGGTAGTTGTCGTCGCTGATGAGCAGGTGCTGGATTGTCGCGCTGGCCTCTCCTCGCAGGGAGGAGCGCAAATAGGCCAACTTCTCGCTAGGGGATAAGTCCCGTCGTGAATCCACCAAACTGTCAAACAAATTAATGAAGCCCATCCAGGCTGACAGATCCCCATTAAAAGTGGGAATCTCCAAAGTAGGCAATCGGCCTAGCAACGCCGTCGGGGTAGGTTTGACCTCCCCGCTCAAAACCGGCTCCCCCTTCCGAACAGCCAGGGCCCTCTCAGCCGCCTCCGTGAACTGGTCAGCCAGCTCATAGGCCTGGGCTACATCCTGCTCCAGCTGTTCCGACACGGCATCATCAGCTGGGGGGTTCTCCATATAATACGCGCGACACTCCATGGCGTGGCGCTCCAGGTCTTGCAGCCGAGCTGCCAGCCCGCCATACCGAGCTAGCAACGCGCCTACCCGGTCGGCTCGGTCTATTAATGTGACCGCACAAGCAAGCCAACGCAAAGCTCCTTGGATGCCAGCCCTGGATACGGCGGTCGGATTCGTAGGAGCCATTTATAAGCCGTTTAATAAACAAAGCAAACAAAGAAATATAAAAGTGGTAAACATCAACAAAAAAAACAATAGAAATAGGTCGCGTCACGATAATATAAAACACAATTAAAATTCGGACGACATACACGGACCCTACTATTTTCATAAATTATTAACAACTTACCAATTTCAAGGGCTAACAATATAACGGTATAAACAAAACGTATAGGATTAACGATATGGCATACACGGCACGGCCAAGTCAACCTCGCAAATCAACTACTAAACCGTTATCAACAAACAAAAACAAAACTATTTTTAATAATAATACTCGTAATTTAATACTGCTAATAATTAAAACTAGTTCCACTTTTTTAACTAGGCAAGCGGACTCGGAACAAACACTAGTATGTGGTACTAATAAACAACACTTTCGAACGAAACTATTCGTCAAATAAATCCGGACACACAAAAAAAAATATACACATCTAGGCGAGTAAACTCGTATCAAATCACTAGTATGTGGTACTAATAAACACACTTTCGAACGAACTATTCGTCAAATAAATCCGGACACACAAAAAAAAATATACACATCTAGGCGAGTAAACTCGTATCAAAACACTAGTATGTGACAACAATTATATAAGTGTCTATCTATTATCGGATCCACCAAGTGAGAAACATTCGCTTCGAGAATTTACTAGAACAATTTCTTAGTACTTCAATCGTCTCGGCATACCCTCGAGATTTCAACAAAAAAAATAATAATTTTTAGGTACGCTTTTTAGGTACGCTTTTTATTTTTACTATGAAATTTTATGTACCTAGTTAATTTTAATATGAAAATTAACTAATTATATCAACTAGGTACGCTCTGCTACCAAAAATATGATCACGCACAATTGTGATGACCACATCTACTGTGTTCCACAGTTTATTGAAACGAAGGTTTCCCATGCAAAATTAAGTAAATTAAGCTAATCCTACCTTACTAGAAAATAGTGTCCGTAATCCAGGGGGGCTGAACGTTGTCTCGCCGGCGCGCGCGCGCCCTGGCAAAACGATCTCCACACAACCCCCGATGGGATACTCTTACAGCTAACACTCTTATACTACACAATGCCCTAATAGGCCGCTAAAACTTTCCCGGCGCTTTTCAAAGCGAACACACACGGGTTACAAGTCCGTACCCCGACCGGAGCCCTAGTAGGAGCAAAACGAAATCTCGGTCCCAATATGGGTAGGTAACTAGCGCGGCACGTCGCTACAGAAACACACGAACTTGTCTCACGGCTGCGTACGGCCAACTGGCGATCCTACACCGGCCGGCCGAGCGCATTGTCTCGTGACCTTGACAATGACAACGGCCCGCTCGCAGCGCGGCGCGAACACCTACTTCATTTTCCATTTTTCAATAATAAAAATTGCATTATGAATGCAAAAAAGTAAAAATTTAAATAACTTGACTAAAGTAGTTACATTTGCTATTATCTTCATGTATTTATTTTTTCTGTGTGTGTGTATGTAACTAAACGCCTCAAACGGCTGGACTGATTTTAATGAAATTTTTTGTGTCTGGAAGACACAAGGTGGATTGGAGAATTGTCTAAATTTACCTACAATCGGACCCGGTAGGTGGCGTGTTGTCAATAAGGCGCAAAAAAAAATACATTATGTTTCTTAGTGTATGTGTATGTCAAATATTATTATATAATTTATATTATATGTGAAAATCAAATCAATCCACATGAATTAAAAGTTTCAACCACAAGTGGGTTAATATTAGGATTAATAATAAGAAAATTACAAGTTCTGCCGTTCATTCAAATATAAAATAGTTATGAATAAAATACTTACAAGAATATATTTAACTACACGATAAGACAAGCAATCAGGAGTAGACCCATTCCCACGGCGGCGGCACCCGTTCACCAGCATGACGCATGAACCAGCCATCGCTTTGCTCAAGGGAATGTAACAACCCGCCTCATACGACACCACCGCAGAGATGGCGCTGACCTAATCTGCAATATTCTACACCGCAAATTTTTTGACGAATATAGCCTCGCCGATGAAAACATTTTCACGTTTTATTTATTTATATTTATGAATTGTGGAACCCTACTCAGTGCGCGAGTCCTACGCGCTCTTGACCGGTTTTTTTTTATATTAAAAATGTCAGCTAGGAACGGATAAATAATAGCAAATCCTTATTGAGAAAGAGAAGTTGGACTAATAAACATCTTGCTATCAATCTTTCTCACCGCATTCGCCAATTTTTAAACGCAACCCCCAAGAAAACAACGGATGCCAGCCGCGTTCACTCTCTGAGTTATGGCTTCAATTTGCATATTTGGTTTGCAAAATTTAAAAAGACTGATATTTTACTTGGCTATTCATAAAAATTAGGCCACATTTCTTCTGAATTTGGCAAGAAACAACTAGTTATTAAGTTTTTGGAATGACAAACTGTACTGAATCTGTAATTTTTTGATTTTATTGTCACACAATCATAAATACGAAAATCTGTGTTATAGTAGATATTATTCAGCTTTTATTATCGTCAAGTTATTAATCAATTGATTTATCAGTGTCAACTTTTTGGGTTTCTTTGGCCTGTTACTGGAATTTTTGTTTTTTGGTATTTATACATTGTTGAACTTAAGTATATCAATTGCATAAAGGATCATTCTCAGGATGACTTTGAGGTATTTTTGAAGGTCCATATTTGGGTAAGGCCGACAAATTGGCCTGATATAACATAAAAGTAACTTAAAAATATAAGTTACCGGGTAACTTAAAAGTAACACAAAAGTTTCAAAGGGGATGTCTACAATAGGACATATTCATTTTTTTTTTTCGAAAAATTAATAATTATGTTACTAACTTCAGTAAAACTCGTTTTATTTTTTTAACCTTTAATTTTTTTTGTAAAAAACAAAATAATAACGCCCTAAAAATATAATTCTTCTCTAATTAAATTAAAAATCAATAAAATATTTTTACTGTTATTGAGTTAAATCTCGCCATTTTTGCTTTTTCTCTTCTTTATCCTGTTTTGTATATTTTTCAGGATTCCCTCTTTGTATTTCCTCCCTAACTTTTTTGTTTTTGAGCGGGAGTGAGATGCATCTGTCATATGAAAAACTATAATATCACTATCAATAATTCTTAATAGGTACATAATTTTACAAAAAGTTACTTGTGCTATGGGGAATAAAAAATCAACTTTTAAAATCAGTAATCACTTTAATAAGATTTAATTTAAGAAACAATCAATATAAATCTGCGGTGCGTTAATTCACTGCAATTTAATTAATGCTTTATTTTACAGTCCCAAATGTGCATTAGGCTTAACATCACTTTTATGTTACGTAACTTAAATATAAACAACAATAGTAACATAAAAGTAACTTAAAAGTAACATAAAGTCTTTCTCTTTTCAAAAGACGCTCAATCTATGACACTATAATGAATAATTTATAAATTTTTATAACTTAAAACTCTAATTTATAGATTATATTTATCGAATAATCTGCCGATTAAAGCAAAACGATACAAATATTACCTTAAAATCACATACCACTTTTTTTGCGGCGAACGTAAGCACGATCTGGGGCAAACAAACTCAAGTAGCACCTCAATAATGGCCGACAGGTAATTGTCATACCATAAACAAGTAAGGTACTGGTGTTGCCAATTATTAAAAAGGGATTCTACTGCTCAATTACTTCGTGTTATACAAGATAATGGTAACTTAAAATCGGTAACATAAAAGCATAAAATACAAGGACAATATTATTAATATAAAAATGATTATTATTTTAATTGCTAAACTGTAGTAAAGTAAATAAACAATGTCTAAAATAGGTGGTTCTTCAAAGAAAATATTTTAATTGCCAGTGGAATGAACAGAAATTTAATATTAATACCGATTGTGTATGGGGGATCATTTGGGACACTTTTATTTGTTCTAGCAATTGTGTATTCCCGTTTAAAAAATATTTTTATTAAATGGAAAGAAGTAGTTTTACAGTCGTCTGCGTATTTAGACACTTATATAAATGATCCTTTTTTAAGAGGAAAGCTATAAAATTTGATAGTTTTAAATATTTTTACCAAAAAGTTGCTGGACGCCACGTCGTCTAGCAAATCAGCATTATTTGGCGGCCTTACCCATTTAATTCTTATTTAATGCCCATGTTGCATCCGCTCCAGTTAATGTTTAATTTTAATTTTTAATTTTATTTAAAAGACACACCAACAGCATAACACATTAAAACATTGACAAATATTGCACTTATGGTAGTTTATCTGATGTGTACACTTATTACAGGCGTGTACAGCATTCACACATTACATTGTGTGAATATTACACTTGAAGTTGTTGACCACTATGTCTACCTGGGACAGACAATACAATTAGGCTAGTCCAACTTCGAGAAAGAGGTCTCATAAGAAGGCTCAAGGTCACCCAGCGAGCAATGGAGAGAGCGATGCTTGGTATTTCCCTGCTCGATCGAAACAGAAATTATGAGATCCGCAGGAGAACTAAAACGACCGACATCGCTCGAAGGATTACTCAGTTGAAGTGGCAGTGGGCGGGACACATAGCGCGGAGAACCGATGGCCGTTGGGGCGGAAAGGTTCTCGAATGGCGACCGCGAACCGGACGACGTTTCTTGGGCAGGCAGGCCCCCTTTGTAGGGTCGGCCCCCACCTTGTGGTGGACCGACGATCTGGTCAAGGTCGCGGGAAGCCGCTGGATGCGGGCAGCGCAGGACCGATCGTTGTGGAGATCATTGGGGGAGGCCTATGCCCAGCAGTGGGCGTCGTACGGCTGAAATGATGATGATGATGATATTTAATTCTTAACAGCAACACCAACTGGCAAGCCTTGTCTTAAAAAACTGAGAAAGTTGGATACAAAAACTTTCTATTTGTTGGTTCATAACATTCATCATCATTTCAACCGTACGACGCCCACTGCTGGGCATAACATTCATAACATTAAGTTCACAGATTTTCTCTTTTGTTACATGCTACAGAAAGAAAAGTTACATGTAAAGTTGAAATTTAGGTGCAGAAAATAAAACGGTGAAAAGCTACGTTCAAGTTAATACTTATACTAAGTTTAGTTAGTTACGGTTCAAGCTCGCACAAATTTATTTATAGACCAGCAAAAACCAGAACCGCTTTCAAACAACTTGAGAGAAGTATTGTATTTGGCAGGACCACTGCGGCCCATTCATCGCAGACACACAAAAGAATTCTACAATTGTTTTCGTTATCTTATTGTTTTATAAGTACACTGATTTCTTCATACATGCTATACAAATATGAATTTTTGTATTCACATTTCACCAAACATAAAAAAGTACCTAAAAAACCGGCCAAGTGCGAGTCGGACACGCGCACGAATGTCCATCGGATTCAGATAACCTACTTTATTTTTGGTTAAAAAGTACATGTGTATTTAGTAAAAATTGTCAAAACCCGTGACTGAAATCCAAAAGTTTGTCATTCGTAAGGGAAGAAAGACAAAGTCTGTTATGTGGATCACTCAATTCAATCGAAGGGTACCATGCAGGCAAGCAACGAGCAAAACATGCCAAAAATCACGTTTGTTGTATGGAAGCCCCACATAAATATTTATTTTATTTTGTTTTTAGTGTTTAATTTTGTTGTTAAAGCAGCAACAGAAATACATCATCTGTGAAAATTTCAATTGTCTAGCTATCACAGTTCATGAAATACAGCAATTTATTTTACTCTTTGAGATACAGCCTGATGACAGACAGACAAACAGACAGACAGTGGAGTCTTAGTAATAGGGTCCCGTTTTTACCTTTTGGGTACGGAACACTAAAAAGAACTTTACTAGGGAAAGATATCGAATTGTAACAAGTATAGCCTAGCTCACGATGAAAATATTCAACTCGTGTAAGGGTTGTATATTGTATAATTTCGGTCGAAATTATTTCGATCACGTAGTAGCTCGGCGTGAGCAGAACAATAAACAAATACCTCTAGATTGATAATATTTGCTCTTCGAAATTCCGTTCGTATATGTTGATTCAGGTTTATCGCCTGCGTAATTAATTTACGTTTGACGGCACCGTCACAAAATAATTAATCTTAATCCGATTGTTCTTAAAGTGTCTTTAAATAGCGTGTAAATTCTGTAGCAATACCAATTTGAAATGTCGAAATGTTGTTTTTATCTACAAACGGGGTAGCACTTAGTATTCATCTCGCCTGGTGTTAAGTGAAGATAAGGCTGAAGATGGAAGCGCTCTTCTCCCGGAATCCTCAACACTGGGGAACTGGCTATCTTATTTCAAACTGCCGGAACACAACGATGTTGAAAACATTGTTGTTATGGCGTCAGACTTAGATCTTATCTTAACGCAAATAAATCCACAAGAAAATTGTAATAAAAGCAAAAAACCAAACCAGGTAACCGTCCAACGATATTTCATCAAACTCTTGAATAAACCATGCCGTGTTCTAGCAAATTGCTGATTCTGTATTCATTTTAAGGTCGATCGAATTCTCTCGTGATTTGCTATAGGCTTTATCATGTAATGTCAAAGTTCTGCTGAATTCGCATATTTTACCAACTACCTACGTGACTGATCGGGTACAGTGGCATATATTTCCAAATTCCCTGGATTCCCAGTTAACCTTAATGTAAAAAGATTTTCTTTTAGTTTTTTTATGCACTTCTTGTATTTCAGGAATAGAGAAAAGTAAAGTGAAAAATTTAACCTGTCCTGTAAAGTTAAAATAAAACAAACAAAATAAAACACCTACGAAATTTAGCAAACGTACTAAGAAGCCGAAATAGAGCGCTATACTTTAATATTTTCGAATTCCAACTGCATCATATACCCCCGAATTCTCGTACGCAAATCATCTTTGGGAGCGTCTCAAACATCATGGCATCTTTTTCATACGTTTGACATTTAAAGTGACAGGGCGATGTGTGAGACGCTCCCAAAGATAAGTAACGTACGAGTATTCGGGCAATAGGTACTTAGGTACAGGTCAAACTGATAACCTCCTTTTTTAAGTCGGTTAAATGTTGGATTCTAAATCCACGCTGTTGATAAACTAATCGTATTCGCTAACATCAGCCCCCTGATTCACAAACCATCGGAAACGGAATCGGATTCGAATTCTGTGCTTTGTCTTTGTCTATTCTATAGTGAGTGACAGAGACAGTGCATACATTCTGCTGTGTCGGGAGCGTTTACGACGGTTCGTGAATCAGGGGGCAGGAGCACTTTTACGTCATCCGTCCTGTCCGTGTAATGCCATTTTTATATGAAGATAAAACCCCTTATTCCTCGTAGATTAACAAGTTTGATAACTGGCTTTCTACAAGGAAAAATAATTCTTCCTAGCTTACCCGGTTTTCAAATGGGGTTTTTTTCCTAGAAGAAAATTGTAATTTTATTTAGTTTTCTACGAAGAATTTTTTCTTCTTCTTAGCTTACCCAGTTATCACAGGAGTTTTTTTTTGTCCTCGTAGAAAGCTGTGATTGTATGTGGTTTTCCATGAAGAAGAATTTTCCTTTCTTAGCTAACCCTGTTCTACAGCTGGACTTTGCGTTCGTCATGAAAAATAGGTGAATAAAAAATAAAAATAGTTAATTTTAAACTCATTTTATTGCAAAAAAAGTTGAACACAAATTAATTAACCTCTTTACTATTAAATAATAAAATAAAATAAAATAAAACTGTTGTTCCCTCTAAAATTAAAATTAATCTAAGTAATAAAAATGAATAAATGATGAAGATGTTGGTATTACTAGTGGTATAATTTGTAAATTGTTTATGAAGGTAGGTACTACCGACCAAATGGCTGGGCCGACATTTCGCTGAGGGTGTCGTCCAAGGAATATTGAATGAACTCAGTTTTTTTCTGTATCTCTATTCTAAATCTGTTTGATATTCTTGTCCTGATCCTACCGGTACCTTTATACAGATTGATGTTGTAAAGTCAGGGACGTTCTTAAATTCATTTCGGTCTCACGTGTCTTTTGGGACAAAAGAAAATGATACGAAATAATTCAACCTTACCGATTTCACTACTTGAATATTTCTGTTCACTAGCCGAAATGGCGTAAGTAATAGCTATTGAAGGCTTTGGTGTGTGAAAAAAGGCTGCATTTTATGACGTCAAATTCCCGCGCCTTTTCAGGGCTTTCAATTTATAGTTTGATAGCTTCGCAAAAAAATATATCGGTTGAAGTTATATTGCTTCCAGTAGTGCCGTAAACAGCCACGGGATATGCATGAGAGGTGTTGCAATCTTGGGAAATCAGTTAATATTTATAAGAAGAGGACGCTGCACATAAAAACGATAATAATTATTAGCGAAGGTTCTAATAAAAATATTTTTCAGCAAGCTATAACGCTTGAGTCAGCAGACAGCGACTTTAAACACGTTGTGTAAATACTAAAACTAAATGATAGGTATTTACCGCAACGCATAAGGATAAATAAAGGAATATCTTCTTTCCATCTATACATTTCGGGGTTACCTATCATGAATTACTTGAGTTACTCAGAACGAATTTCACTTTCCCGAAATCGATAAGCCCCTTTTTGATTTTCCATAATTTTCATTTCACTGAAAATTGACAAAATTTTGAAATTAGTACCGAATTTCTATTGCAATTTTTTTTTAAGTTTTATTGTTTTGAAATCCCTTTCAACTTTTGGCTGAAGCTATTATTGATAGATGATTTATTTTCCAGAAACATGTTTCCCACATTATCATCCTACTAATATTATAAATGTGAAAGTTTAGATGTTTGGATGTTTGTATGTTTGTTACTCAATCACGCCAAAACGGCTGAACGGATTTGGCTGAAATTTGGGACACAGATACTTTGTAGCCTGGAGAGGAACATAGGCTACTTTTTACCCCAGAAAAACATTATATTCCTGCGGGATAACGTCGTGTAGTCCACGCGGGCGAAGCCGCGGGCGGAAAGCTAGTAATTAATATATTTTTGAAGTGAAAACTTCTTTAGCAGCGTTGTGCAAGTTTTGTGATGTCACACAGGTCACAGAGTCACGTGACCGTCAAATTTACCCCTAGTGTAAGTTTTTATGTCAAGCAAACGCAAACTATTTCGATTCCGTATTTATGTCAATTTGTATGAAAACTGTATAAGCGCGCTACTCGCCGCTAGAGGCGCTGTTACAGTTTTCATACAAATTGACATAAATACGGAAACGAAATAGTTTGCGTTTGCTTGGCATAAAAACTTACACTTCGTAAGACGGACACGTGACGATCGAAAAACTGTTACAATGTCATTAGAATACGAAGGCAAATTTCGCCACTGTTTCCAAGTAGTAATAGCTTAGGTTAGAAAATGGGCTGCATTGAAGCCAGAAAACCTTGGTTCAAATCCAGTCCGTTTTTATTTTATTTTTTTTCCAAGTTCCTTTTTTTGTGAAAATAGTAGATTTCATTACAAGTGCGGAAAGCCTGTCATTGCAAAGAGTTTCGACAAATGTCTACCCGAGCCGAGGCGCAGCCGAAGGTGAGGGTTGACAGTCGGAACAAGTTGCAATGACGGTTCCGCACGTGTACTGAACAACTATTTTTAATACAGTTGCGAAAAAATGAAGCAATTTAATAAAATAATAAAACACAATAAACTCAACTAACTAATCGTAAAAGAATATAAGCAGAGACTTTTTTTTGTTTTCTTCACCCATTCTGGGTTGGCAAAGGAAACTATGATCATACAGCCAAGGCTTCAGTAGATTTTTTTTATTAATATGAAATGAAAATAAAATTAAATGAGATGAAATGAAATGAAACCTAACAAAAGCAATCCGAATCCTACAGGAGCGCCTTTCCTTATTTCTCTCTTTTACCTCATCGTTTTTTTAATAAAGCCACATTATTGCACCGCGTAGAAAACCCATACTAAGTACCTACCACAATAAAAACCAGAAAAAACTAATTTAGAAAATTAAGAAATAAGGTCCCTCATTTTCTTTTCACTTACTTGCGCAAACTCCTATATGCAGATACTATGGTAAATAGTGCACGTCATACTATTTTTAGTAATCTGATATTGAAACAAATTAGTAGCTTCTTTTTAGAAGTATTTGCATGAATCATAAAAACATCTATGAATTCTTTTTAGTAAAAACTTCGTGGTTGGTTTTTTCTTTTTAATAAATTTTTTAATAGACAATATTCTGACAGTTGGGAAAGAATACACACGAGTTCGGGAAAGGTAAAGAAAAAGTTCGAGTGTGTAATAGCCCACATCCCGAACGCTATACGTCCCTGCAATACGCCACTTTTTGAGCAACTGTATTAAAAAGTCCTTTTCACTTCTGCCGGCACTCCCGGAGTGCAACACTTTTTTTTTACTTCCTTTCAATTGTACACGTTGATTTCTAATATTATTATTTGTTTGTTCAGTTTTGTTTTTACGCTAAAAATACACTTTTAACTTTTTGATTTCTGAATCCAAGCAAGCAAGCAGCATGCAAGGAAACATGCAGTATGCAAGCAAACATGCAATATGCAAGCAAACATGTAGCATGCAAGCAAGCATGCAGTAATAAAGCAAGCATGCAAGCAGTATGCAAGCAAGCATGCAAGCAGTATGCAAGCAAGCATGCAGCATGCAAGCAAGCAGTATGCAAGCAAGCATGCAGAATGCAAGCAATCATGCACCAGGCAAGGGTTCTTTCACAGCTCCGGCGCGGGACTCCGGCGGTCCCATGCGAGTTCATCGTCGCAGGTGGTTTTCGCAAGCGATAAATCCACCTGCACCTCAGCTCGCGGACCGCCCCGCCCCTCTACGCCTACGCAGGCTTAAATTACACTGTAGGGGTAGGGCATACAAGAATACGTGCAGAAGATTTTGCAGCGATTTGTTTCAGTTACTGACTTTTGTAGCACAAGTATTTCAGAAAAGACAGCTTAAAAATTTCTATTTAAGACAATAATTTAATTAAGGTTAAAATGTTATTTATATTTAAATATGTCTACAGCTTCGTCCCATCGGAGCTGGTTGTGAGACGGGTCGATATTTTCTAAATACTTCATTTTCCATTTTTCAAAAAAAATTCAATGTCTACAGCTTGTTCTTAATGTCCTTTTCATTATTTAGCCTAAGAATGTTATGAAAAATTAAATCCTATCAAAAACATAAATGTGAAATGAGAGCCAAGTTCAATATTATTTAACTGAGCATTGAACTTGGCATGGCACCCATTTAGATCTCACTTCTTTTGTCGTTGAAGTCAACAACCAAGGCATATATTATAATATTGAACTTGGCTCTCATTTCCTATTTATGTTTTTGATGGGATACCACTACATTTTGTACAGAAATTATGATAAAATTATTTTAATTAGTAGCTACTTATCCTTACTTATATTATAAATGCGTCTCTGTCTGTCTGTGTGTTACACAATCACACCTAAACTACTGAACCGATTTGAATGAACTTTAGTACAGAGATAGTCTAGAGCCTGAGAAAGGATATATAATAAATATAGGCTACTTTTTATTCCTGAAAAATATCACCTTCCCGCGGTATAACGTCGTGTAGTACACGCGGGCGAAGCCGCGGGCGGAAGGCTAGTTCATAATAAAATGGTAATACCAAATGGTTTTTGTTAATCTACTGTATTTTCCTACGTTAACGGGGAATAATTGTCTTTTTTGTGTAATTTTATATATTTTCGTGTGCCATTGATGTTTGGATAAACAATATTCTTGAAAATATGATCACGCACAATTGTGATGACCACATCTACTGTGTTCCACAGTTTATTGAATCGAAGGTTTCCCATGCAAAATTAAGTAAATTAAAACTAGTCCTACCTTATGGTAAGGGATACTGTCCGTAATCCAGGGGGGCTGAACGTTGTCTCGCCGGCGCGCGCGCGGGCAAAACGATCTCCACACAACCCCCGATGGGATACTCTTACAGCTAACACTCTTATACTACACAATGCCCTAATAGGCTGCTAAAACTTCCCGGCGCTTTTCAAAGCGAACACACACGGGTTACAAGTCCGTACCCCGACCGGAGCCCTAGTAGGTGCAAAACGAAATCTCGGTCCCCAATATGGGTAGGTAACTTGCGCGGCACGTCGCTACAGAAACACACGAACTTGTCTCACGGCTGCTTACGGCCAACTGGCGATCCTACACCGGCCGGCCGAGCGCATTGTCTCGTGACCTTGACAATGACAACGACTGCTCGCAGCGCGGCGCGAACATCCCCCCGTCCCGGACAGTAACAAACTGTCCGCCAACTCAATCTAAGGGCAGGCGAGAGAGGGTAGCGATCGCTCGCTTCAAAACAGAGTCCCCCACCAGGACCTCGGCAAACCTGGGCACACCATCCGACCCCGGATGAAGCTGAACAATGCGTCCTAAACGCCAGCGGAGGGGCGGCAGGTTTGGATCCTTTACCAACACGAGATCTCCGGTCTTGGGTGGGGTCGTCCTATCCGACCACTTAACGCGTTGCTGCAAAATGTGCAAATACTCCAGATGCCAACGGCGCCAAAAACTCTGCGTAAGCTGCTGGAGCAATTCAAATCGCGAGAGCCGTCCGGAGGGCGCTTCGGAATAAGGATATTCCGGCAAGGCGTTAAGCGGTCTGCCAATCAAAAAATGGCCCGGCGTAAGGGCCTCTAAATCATTCGCGTCCGAAGACAACGGACACAACGGACGCGAGTTGAGGACCGCCTCAACCTTACAAAATACGGTCGCGAGTTCCTCAAACGTGAGGACCGTCTCCCCAATAACGCGACGAAGGTGAGTTTTAGCGGCCTTTACAGTTGCTTCAAAAATCCCTCCCCAGTGGGGGCAGGATGGCGGGGAGTACTGCCATCGTACCCCTCTGCGAGAGAGTGTGGATCCGATCACAAAATTATTCCTATCCAAAAATTCACAAACTTCCTTTAAATACCTATCGGTGCCCTTGAAATTGGTTCCACAATCGGACCTGATTAACGACGGCATTCCGCGGCGAGACACAAAACGATTCAACGTGGCTACAAAGGCTTCTGTGGTGAGGGCACTAACCACCTCCAGGTGGACCGCTTTAGTGGCCAAACAAACAAATACACACAAGTAAGCCTTTTCCGTTCTAGCATTACGAAGCCGCGATGTCTTAACGGTAAATGGCCCCGCAAAATCCGTTCCAACTCCTGAGAAGGGCATCGATTCGTTCACTCGATCGGCAGGCAAATCACCCATCTGGGGCTGCATCGTATCGGCGCGCAAACGATAACACGGGAGACAACGAAAAATCACGGATCGGATTATTCTCCGCGCTGACAAAATCCAGAACTCTCGTTGGAGGAGCGCGGTCAAAGCATTACAACCGGCATGAGCATTCTTTACATGTCGGTCTGTAATCAACAGTCTAACTAACGGTCCATCCTTGGGGAGCAACAAAGGGTGGCGTGATCCGTACGGCAGGTTGGCATGTCTGAGCCTACCTCCGACACGCAGCAATCCGGTACTGTCCAAGAAAGGATTCAACCGCACCAAGGGTCCCTTCAACTTGGGCTTACTTGAGCGCAGGGCTTTCAGCTCCGGTTCAAACTCTCGCTGTTGCGTCACTCGCAACCAATGCAACAGAGCGTCTTGCCGCTCTTGTGGGGCGAGGACCGGAGACAACAATTTCTCCTGAGGCTGGCGACAATTTCGCACAAAGCGCCTCATCCAAGCAGTCACGCCGAGCAACTTATCCAAAGAACTGTAGCGGTCTAACAAAAACTCCATCTGCGGAGCCGCCACCGTCTCCACGGCGTGAACACGCATGCCTAGGTCTGGGACTCTGGCCACAGCCGGGGTGGCAGGCCATGAGCGCTCAGGCCGTAACAACCATGATGGACTCCACCATAGGTGGTGGTCCACTAACTCAGGCGCCTCGCAGCCGCGGGAGGCACAATCTGCGGGGTTCAATTCGCCCGGTACGTGGCGCCAAATCAACGGGGCCTTTGAAGTCTGAATTTGTGAGACCCGGTTGGCCACAAAAACCTCAAGGGTGTGGACTGAACTCTTCAGCCAACAAAGGACGACCTGGCTGTCAGACCACGCAAATATCGACCCCAAGTCGACACCGTTTCCCAAGGTGTCGGCAACATGATTGAGTAGCCGTACTAAGAGAGTGGCGCCGGACAACTCCAACTTCGGAATGGTTAGCCTAGTCCGAAGGGGGGCGACCTTACTCTTGGCCGTAACTAAGTGTACGGCGACAACGCCTGCTGCATCCACCGTTCGGATGTAAACGGCTGCCGCGTATCCGCTTTCGGACGCGTCACAAAAGCCGTGCAGGGAGGCTTTAAACTTTCCCGAAGGCAGCATTTGCCTCGGTATACACACCCGATTGACGTCGGGTAGGGATGACACGAACCTCACCCACTCTCGTAGGAGGCTACCAGAGAGGGGCTCATCCCATGACAATTCCGCAGCCCAGAGCTCCTGTAGGAAGCACTTCATCGAAAACACTACAGGGCTGAGCCAACCGTTCGGATCAAAGGTACGGGCTACAGTAGACAGCACCGTGCGTTTAGTCCAGACCTTTGGGTCTGGCAGTTCTAATCTATATGTGAACAAATCCGGGACTGGTCGATACTGGACTCCCAAAACAGACAGCATGTCTGGAGTCTCCGGATTTTCAAAGAGGAGCGGCTCTTGCTGGTGGTCCTTAGGCAAATCTGCCAATAGGTCCGGTGAGTTAGACAGCCACTTCCGCAACTCATAGCCACCAGCCCTCAAGAGCGCAATCAGCTCATCACGTAAGACGAGAGCCTCATCTAAGCTCGAGGCCCCCGTGCAGATATCGTCGACAAATAAGGCCCCCCCCTCAATAAGAGCAGATGCCCGGGGATAGCGTAGCCGTTCGCGCTCTGCGAGCTCCAAAAGCGAACGGATCGCCACAAAGGGGCTCGACCGCAAACCATAAGTGTTGGTGTTCAGCTCGTAAGCCAACATCGGATCCTGGGGATCCTCACGCCAAAGGATGAGCTGGTATCGTCTATCCTCCGGGTGAATCACGGTCTGTCTGAACATCATGCGGATATCGGCCACAAAGACGACAGCGTGCCGGCGGAAGTTGGTCAAAACATCACAGACATCGTGATGCAACTTCGGCCCCGCATGCAGACACTGATTCAACGACACTCCGGTTGACGTGGGCGCTGAACCATCAAAGACCACGCGGATCTTCCCATTGGAAGTCTTCAAAACAGCGTGGTGTGGCAGGAAGTAATGTTCCACATTACGCCAGTCCAACTGCGAAATGGACATGTGCCCAAGGTCCAAATACTCCCGCATGAAGTCTATATACTTCTCCTTGAATGCGGGATCCCTGGCCATCCTACGCTCCATGGACAACAATCTCTTCTCGGCCATCGGTCGGGAGCTCCCTAAAGGGGGGCGAACCGCCAAGAAGGGCAAGCGGGTAATCAAGCGACCCGAGAGGAGGCGCCCAGTGTTGTTCTGGTAGAACAATTCGCACTCCTCCGCTAACGGATCCAACCGCTTGGCAGTGGGGGGTTCCTCCACCTCCCAAAACTTTTGGAGAACGTCGGACAAAGTAGAACCGACAATGGTCTGGCGGTCTACCGACGGGGTCTCTGGTGTCTGTGGTACCTTTCCCATCACCACATGACCCAGCGACGAGGACAAGGCGACAAGATCGGCTGTCTGCAAAACTCGCTTGCTTCCACACAGTACACGACCGAGGACATCCGCACCAATCAACAAGTGTATTGGGCCCGGTCGGTGGAAGGAAGGATCAGCCAAAGCCAGTCCAGACGTCAGCTCAATCGTGGATGGCGGCACTCGCACTTGCGGGAGTGGTCCAACCACCTTATCAAAAACTATCGCCGAAGCACCGATCTTCGGCCTTGGCGTGAAGTAGGGGGAGAAGGAGAACTCAACTCGACCAATCGGATCAGGGATCCGCGAGTCTCCCACCCCCCGTACCGCTTCGTGATGCGGCACAAGCAAAAGACCCAGCTGTCGGACAAGCCACCTGGACATTATGCACCCCTGGGCACCTGAGTCCAAAAGGGCACGCACCGTGACAACATTGCCCTTAGGTCCCCAAACATTCACGGAGGCTGTTGGCAACAGCACAAGCTCCGGAGGGGTGGTTGGGTCCGACAGGGGCGCCATTAAAAATTTTGGGGGGGTACTTGTCCCCCTCGCGCCTGAGTCGGCGCGCCAAATGTGGGACGCTCGTACCGGGCGAGCGGGTCCCAATCGGGTACATACTGGCCCCGACCAACAGCACTCCTAGGTGCAGGGTAATACCCGTGTGGGGCGTGCCTCGGTACATAGTACCCCAATCGAGGCCTCTCCATTAGGGGGGGGGAGTAGCAAATAGGGCCCGTGCCCATCGCCACCGTGGCGTACTCTTGTGGTACCCCCCTACCCCCGCCCGTGGGGGGGGCGTCTCTCCTATAGTTCCCCCTCTCCGGGGGGGACTGAACGGGGGGGCTAAGCCCCGCCGAATCTCTAGGGGACCGGTTCCGGGCTGCCGGGCCCCCGCCCGTGCGCGAGGAATTCGAACCCCGGTCGCTCCCGGCGTCCTTGCGGTCCAAACAAAGGAGGGGGTGATGCCTCCCTCCGCAAAGACGACAATCCTCGGTCTGGGGACACGCCGACTGCATGTGTCCCCCCAAACACCTATAGCACCATTGGCGCTGTCTTGCAACGGCCCTCCGTCCCTCTGGGCGGAGGCCTCTAAATTTGGCACATTCGTGCACCCCGTGCCTATCTCCCCTGCAATACCTGCACCGCTCACTCGGTGCGGGGGGAGGGGACTGCTGGAAGGCAGCATAGCGATTGGTCGGGCGACGGGGCTGTTCCCTCGCCGCCACCATACGACCAACACCTGGAACCGGGGCGGGCTCCAGGTGGTCCGTCACCCTACATTCGTCCTCCAAAAAACGAAGGAGGTCCGCGAAGGGCGGGAGATACGAGGCGCTGTCGCCTCCGTACCTCTGCTCGAAACGCCCCTTCATTTCAGCGGGCAATTTGGCGAGGACTATGTGCAGCAGTATAAAGGACCACTGATCCACCGGCAGGTCCAATCGCCTTAGGGAGTTGACCGCTGACAGTAGCGGGTTCAGCAACTCCCTCCGTAACAGGTGTACCCGCGTGATTCGCGGGAGGGCCAAAATCGTGGCCACGTGGGTGTCCGCCAGTAACCGGACATTCTGGTACCTGCTAACCAGAAGCTGGCGAGCCACCTGGTAGTTGTCGTCGCTGATGAGCAGGTGCTGGATTACCGCGCTGGCCTCTCCTCGCAGGGAGGAGCGCAAATAGGCCAACTTCTCGCTAGGGGATAAGTCCCGTCGTGAATCCACCAAACTGTCAAACAAATTAATGAAGCCCATCCAGGCTGACAGATCCCCATTAAAAGTGGGAATCTCCAAAGTAGGCAATCGGCCTAGCAACGCCGTCGGGGTAGGTTTGACCTCCCCGCTCAAAACCGGCTCCCCCTTCCGAACAGCCAGGGCCCTCTCAGCCGCCTCCGTGAACTGGTCAGCCAGCTCATAGGCCTGGGCTACATCCTGCTCCAGCTGTTCCGACACGGCATCATCAGCTGGGGGGTTCTCTAAATAATGCGCGCGACACTCCATGGCGTGGCGCTCCAGGTCTTGCAGCCGAGCTGCCAGCCCGCCATACCGAGCTAGCAACGCGCCTACCCGGTCGGCTCGGTCGATTAATGTGACCGCACAAGCAAGCCAACGCAAAGCTCCTTGGATGCCAGCCCTGGATACGGCGGTCGGATTCGTAGGAGCCATTTATAATCCGTTTAATAAACAAAGCAAACAAAGAGATATAAAGGTGGTAAACATCAACAAAAAAAACAATAGAAATAGGTCGCGTCACGATAATATAAACACAATTAAAATTCGGACGACATACACGGACCCTACTATTTTCATAAATTATTAGCAACTTACCAATTTCAAGGGCTAACAATATAACGGTATAAACAAAACGTATAGGATTAACGATATGGCATACACGGCACGGCCAAGTCAACCTCGCAAATCAACTACTAAACCGTTATCAACAAACAAAAACAAAACTATTTTTAATAATAATACTCGTATTTAATACTGCTAATAATTAAAACTAGTTCCACTTTTTTAACTAGGCAAGCGGACTCGGAACAAACACTAGTATGTGGTACTAATAAACAACACTTTCGAACGAAACTATTCGTCAAATAAATCCGGACACACAAAAAAAAATATACACATCTAGGCGAGTAAACTCGTATCAAATCACTAGTATGTGGTACTAATAAACACACTTTCGAACGAACTATTCGTCAAATAAATCCGGACACACAAAAAAAAATATACACATCTAGGCGAGTAAACTCGTATCAAAACACTAGTATGTGACAACAATTATATAAGTGTCTATCTATTATCGGATCCACCAAGTGAGAAACATTCGCTTCGAGAATTTACTAGAACAATTTCTTAGTACTTCAATCGTCTCGGCATACCCTCGAGATTTCAACAAAAAAAAATAATTTTTAGGTACGCTTTTTAGGTACGCTTTTTATTTTTACTATGAAATTTTATGTACCTAGTTAATTTTAATATGAAAATTAACTAATTATATCAACTAGGTACGCCCTGCTACCAAGTTGATATAATTAGTTAATTTTCATTTATTGTTTATCCAATGCTATTCCACTCGTTATATATCGTGACGACCTTAAAATCTACAAAAAGATTGGCTGTCATCAATTTTGATTGCTGATTCTTACATTACAGGCACTATAAGAAAGTGAGGTCGTTGACTGGTGTCCACCTACATACGCCCAAGTCACAACCTAACTATATCAATAAAGAAATCGCAGTAAAGAACATTAGAGTTAGCTTGGCTTTAATTAGAGATTTCATCACTTTTTATAAAGAAATAAGCAGCTGCAGCGAGAGTTGGCCAGTTTTTTTACAGGATGTTTTTTGTGGGATTTCATATCTTTTTGCAGTAACCTTCAGTTTTTTAAACATCAATAGAAAAGCCACATCACACTTAATAAATTTGTTAAGGCGACATTTTCATATCCCACATAGTTTAAGTGAGCTCTAAGGGTGCTTGATAGTCGCGTAGCCGGAAAAAAATTACTTATGATAATTCTAAAAGTTTTCATTTTTGCTGAGCGTATAGATTATGTGGATTGTGAGCTATTTTTGAAAAGTTAGAAGTTTTATGACAATGCTTTAGGTGTGGTATAGGTATTTCGTAATATTTCGCGTAACGTATGTACCTATATAAAATTAAAGTTTTAAATGTTTAGTGTTTCATAATAAGAACTATCTTGGCTTCATTTTGTAAAATTATTAGAAAGTTAATATATAAAAAAAAATGGAAAATGAAGTATTTAGAAAAAATCGACCCGTCTCACCGTTACTACCCTCACACGCGACCTCGCGTGTGAGGGTAGTAATATCTCCACATTGATGAAATTAACGCTGACTATACAGCGTGTAAGAAGTATTGGATAAATTCGACGCTTCTCGTAACGACTCCGTAGCTCAGTGGTTAGAGCAGTCGCCCGGAAAGCGAAAGGTCGTGGGTTCGAGTCCCATCGGAGCTAGTTGTGAGACGGGTCGATTTTTTCTAAATACTTCATTTTCCATTTTTCTGTAATAAAAATTGCATTGTGAATGCAAAAAACTAAAAATTAAAATAAGTTGCAATTGTAATTTCATCTTTAGCGATTGCCAAATACCTGGAAAGGTATTTCTTTCGCGTGTGAGGGTAGTAATATCTCCACATTGATGAAATTAACGCTGACTATACAGCGTGTAAGAAGTATTGGATAAATTCGACGCTTCTCGTAACGACTCCGTAGCTGAGTGGTTAGAGCAGTCGCCCGGAAAGCGAAAGGTCGTGGGTTCGAGTCCCATCGGAGCTAGTTGTGAGACGGGTCGATTTTTTCTAAATACTTCATTTTCCATTTTTCTGTAATAAAAATTGCATTGTGAATGCAAAAAACTAAAAATTAAAATAAGTTAATATATGTGTAACTGCGTAAATAAAAAAATCACTAATATGTCTTTGAATAAAATTTTAAAATTTCTGAAATCATATTTTAAGACTTTTATTGGTGTGATGTATCTGCTGAACAAAAGTTTAGAAATATGAGTAGTGTGCTTTATTAATAGTTTCATTTTTCTTTCGTAACAGACGCAATAATGAATTAAAATTGATAAAATCGCTTTTACATGACCTTTTCAATCCGCTTATATACTACACAAAAAATTAGAAACATATATAATGTGCATTTTGTTTAATTTACGGATTCATTATTGCGCTAACATACGAGTAATGCGAGATGCGGGCGGGTGGGTGCAGATGCAGAGAGGCCGCCGACTGCCACGCGCCGCCTGTGTTGCTTGGAGAGAGTTGTTTAGTATCATTTTGGTATCCCTTTAAATTATATTAATTTCGACGATACGAAAAATTTTATTAAGATGCTTAAGGTGATTCGAACGATTATGATTGATAATCGTAATCATCAAAATTATGATTACGACTAATTAGTTTTAATCGTTAGTCATGACTAACTTTTTACCACACTTTTATTAGCTTCACTTGTAACTAAGTCACAATGTAAGAAAATCTTGGAATTCAATTTTAACCTACTTCTAACTGTCGTATTTATATGAAACTTTGCAAGTCTATATGAATCCGATGACAATACAATAATTAGCTACCATTGAGCTGATCTGATGATGGAGTCAAGAGGTGGGCAACAGAACTCTTCAATGGCTGCTAGGAAACTCCTCGAGTGTAGGCTCATTTGTTTTGTTCTGATGAGACCTATTCGTTACACTTGGTGGTGAGAATCTTATTATGGAGCTGGGAGGACCCAGTGAAACTCCTTAATGTCTTCAAGAAAACCGACCTATTCGCTACACTTGGTGGCGAGGGTCTGATGATGAAGCTGGGAGGAAGCCAGTGGCACTCCTTAATGGCCAATAGGAAACCCTTCGAGTTCTGGCTCATTTGTTTCGTTCTGATGTGACCTATTCGCTACACTTGGTGGTGTGGGTCTGATGATGGAGCAAGAAGGAAGTCAGTGGCACTCCTTAATGACCACTAGGAAACCCCTCGAGATGGGCTCATTTGTTTCGTTCTGATGAGACCCATTCGCTACACTTGGTGGTGAGAGTCTGATGATGGAGCAGGCAGGAAGTCAACGGCACTCCTTAAGACCACTAGGAAACCTCTCGAGTTTAGGCTCATTTGTTTCGTCCTGATGAGACCTATTCGCTACACTTGGTGGTGAGGGTCTGATGATGGAGCAGGGAGGAAGTCAGTGGCACCCTTAATGTCCACTAGGAAACCCCTCGAGTTTGGGCTCATTTGTTTTGTTCTGATGAAACCTATTCGCTACACTTGGTGGTGAGGGTCTGATGATGGAGCAGGGAGGAAGTAAGGGTTCGGCTCGCGCATCTGGTAACTAATAGACTCCGCTTGAATTTGTAAAACTAAATACATTTGAGTCACGCCTTTGAGTTATAATATTTACGGGGTGGGCAAACACATGAATGGACTGTGAAATCGATTACCATCCCCATCCATAGCTTGCTATTTGTTAAACTAAAAAGAAAATAAATAAATATGTAGTTTAAAAAACTATAAATACCCAAATAATATAAAATAGTACAAAATAACCGTCTATTCAGTAACTGAAATTAAAAAAAAGCGTGGTGCGTCCTTTGCAAAGCATGCATTCACAAGTACTTAATATTGACAACGCGCACCACGCTTTTTAATTTCAGTTACTGGATAAACGGTTATTCTGTACTTTTAGTCTGTTCCTATAAAAGTGGGTATTTCTAGTTTTTTAAACTACATATTTTTAACCATTAATTTAAAATGTTAATCTGATTAACGACTATATAACATTTTGCCAACACTGATACATAGATTTAGTTGTAAACGGAAGCGTTAGTAAATTTCGGCATTTATTTAAAGGCGTGTGTAGAGGGTGGACTGTATTTAGTAGGTGAGTTGGTGACGAAGATGTAAATAACAACACAAATTCGTCGATAAGGTCGCTGGTTTTATTCTGTGACCAGGTCTTTTTCTTATGCACTAAACTTAACAGGTAGGAGGCTTAAATTACTGAGTTATAACCAAAATACAGTTCGTGAAGTACTTAAATAACACTTGAGAGTTCACACAAAATCACTGCACTAAGTTAAAGTTCTAAGTTCTACGTTCGTGTCTTTTCACAGTTCTCACTTGAGCACTACAGTAATCTTTTAGACGAGCACTAACACTAACACTACTTTGCGTCCTTTATTGCACTATAAGCGTCTGTTCGCACTATAAGTATCCGTAATCGCGGCTACACAACACGCGGAGACGAGGTACTGACGATATGCGATCGACAGTACAGGACACAGCGTCCGTAATCGCGGTCACACAACACGCGGACACGAGGTACTGACGATATGCGGTCGACAGTACAGGACACTTCACTGTCACTGGCGAGACGTGGTCGACAGTACTTGATGACGTTCGTCGACTAGACACGTAGACACGTTCGCGATGACGATGTACGAGGGGCGCACGATCTTCCGTGCGATCGCGGTTCACAGCGGTATACGAAGGGCGCGGTTCACTGAACTGGTGTAGGTACTAGCGCTGGTACTGTAGCTCTGGAGCTCTTCTTGTTTCTTCGGAGAGATCTTCTTGAGAACTGAGCCAAATTGAAACTGTGCCGGCACGTCAGCCGAGAGCGTTATTTATACTGCGCTGTGCCGGTGTCTGGAACATTCGCGAGGGCGCGAGCGCGGGTCGCGCGCGACTCCTTGAATGTTCGAGCAAAGGCAGTGTGAGATAGCTGTAGCGATATCTCGCTCGCGCGCTTGAGACGGTCGCCGTCGCCTTGCTCGCTCGCACACATGAGACGGCTGCCGCCATCTCTTTCACACGTGGGACGGACGTCTTTACCTGCCCCGCACGTTCCGCGCCGCCTTGCTCTCGATCATTCGGGACTATACGTCTTTGAATTTTATGCGGGAATATTCTATAGCGGCGCTTTTTCAGGCTGTCGTCAACATCCTCCCCCCGGCGAAGGATGCTGATCCGTAGCCAATCCTGTAAGACAGCCTTCATCCTCATCCTTGCCCCTGACTTGTATCCATAGGGGCCTGCGTCTCCAGGGTTACCAACTTTGATGCTGGTCGACGGAATGTGCCCCCTTTGGTCTTGACCTCCACATTCCGGATCTTCCCGTCTGGGCCTGGGTGCACGTTCATGACCACTCCCCAGGGCCATGTGTTGCGTGGCAGCGTGTGGTCCACGATCAGAACCACATCCCCAATCTTGATTTCTCTTCCCTGGCGTCCGTTGTCGAGGCGGGGTATCAAGGTAGGAAGATACTCCCGCAGCCACCTCTTCCAAAACGAGTCGGCGAGTGCTTGCGCGGCGCGCCAGGTGCGTCGATCCCCGATGTCACATGGGCCCGTGGTAGGGAGCCCCGATGATGACCCCAACAAGAAGTGGTTCGGTGTCAGGGCCTCCGGATCTGCAGGGTCGACCGATACGTGGGTCAACGGTCTGGAGTTGACGGCGTGCTCTGCCTCTGTGAGCAGAGTGTGGAGAACCTCTTCTTTCGGCTCCCTCTCGTTGAGTGTGGCGGTGAGAGCGTTCTTGACGGAGCGTACCAACCGCTCCCAAGCTCCCCCCTGGTTCGGTGCTCCGGGTGGAATGAACTTCCACTGCGATTCGTGTAGCATTGCGACCCGCTGTAGCTCCGGCAGCCATTCTTTGTACGCCTTCCGGAGCTCGACATCTGCACCCCGGAAGTTGGTCCCGTTGTCGGAGTAGATGGTTGCTGGCCACCCCCGTCGTGCTGCCATGCGTCTCAGCGCCATGATGGCTGAGTCCGTGGTGAGAGAAGCGGCGAGTTCCAGATGTACTGCCCTTGTAGTTAGACAGGTGAACAGGGCCACCCATCTCTTTTCTCGGCGCCGCCCGATCTTCACAACCAATGGTCCAAAGTAGTCGAGACCGCAGTTGGAGAATGGTCTCACGAAGGGCTGGAGTCGTTCCTTGGGCAGGTCCCCGATGGGAGGCTGATGCGGCTTCTTCTTCCGTAGTCTGCAGTGTAGGCAGGCGGCGGCCACTGACTTGACCATTGGCCGGAGTCGAAGAATATAGTACTTCTGGCGTAGGTCGTTCACCACGCGCTCATTATTTGCGTGGTTCGCTCGGCGATGTTCTCGTTCGACGATCAGTCGTGTGAAGGCGTGCTTCCCGTGGAGGACGATTGGTCGTTTATCAATCCTGTCCTCTGCCTTCCCGATGCGCCCGTTCAGTTTGAGGAGTCCCTCTTCCAGGACTACGTCCATTTTCCATAGTGGGCTGGATCGTGGCATGTTCACTCCTCTTCGCGCGGAGTCTAGCTCAGGCCCAAATGCCTCTTTCTGGGCTTGCTTCATCCATAACATGGCTGCCTGGTCCTGTAGCTCCTTGTCCAGGACCACTGTCTTGTCGCGGCAGCGCTTCGTAAACAACAAGACGTATGCTGTTGCGTTGATCAGCTTGTCTAGTGACGAAAATCTCCCGATGTCAGGTAGGGCTTGAGGCTTCTCATCTTCACCGGCTTCGGTCACAACGTATGCGTCGCTGACTTCCGGTTCTTCTTCTGTCGATGCTTGAGGCCACTCAGACTTCGGCCTACTCAGAAACTCCGGGCCTTGGAACCACACGTCGCGCTCAGAGTTTCGAGTGTAGCCCCTGCTCGTCGCGTCTCTCCCCCCGTCGTAGCTCCTGGGGATATGAGGCTTCGCAATCTTCTCCTTTCTGTGTGGTGCACTCGCTGCATGTTTGAGGTCCTCCACGGGGTGATGCTCTATGACAGCGCTCTGTGAGTCACCATCCGTCCACACGTGAAGAACTTGGTGTTTCCGCCTCTTCCTGCCTTTTTGTGGTGCGGTTCCATGCACCACCCAGCCAAGTTCGGTGCGCGAGGCGGCAGGCTCGTTCCACCTGCCTGTGCGAAGGTCTCTGGTCACAATGAGCGGCCAGTTGTCGGCTCCTATAAGTAGACGTGGCTTCGCGTTCTCGTAGATGAAGTGCTCGCTCAGGCCCTGAAGATGCTCATGCCGGAGGTTCTCAGGGCTGATGGTCTGGGGGGCCAAGTTCAGACCCCGCATCGTGCGTGCGGTAAGGGCGTACTCTTGATCCTCGCCCTTGCCCTTGATGCGCAGGCGCACGATGTTGCTCCTTATTTCCTTCTCCTTGCTGTCGATGCCCTTGACGTTGAGGCGCGTCGACGGTCCCTTGGCGCCGATCTCGCGTGCTAGATCTTCATCTACTAGCGTAACTGTGCTGCCTTCGTCCAAGAGCGCGTATATGTCCCGCTTTCCGTTCTTTCCTTCAATGGTCACGGGGCATATCTTCAGTTTAACCTCGCGGTTACGTGCCTTCGTTGTTGACACCAGCGCTTCTTCGGTGGGCGCAGGGGTCGACCTTCCTTGGCTGCTGCGTTCCTCCGTTCCGCTCGCGTTCGTGCTGTGGAGCAGACGGTGATGCGGGTGTTTACATCCACTCACGCCGCATCGCTTGAATTTGCAGTTGTACCTGTGATGTTTGCTTTCTACGCACTTAAAGCATATTCCGTTGTCCTTGACAAGCCTCCATCGTTCGTCGTAACTCATGGACTTGAACTTAGAGCACTCGTGGAGCTTGTGATCGGCGTCGCAGGCTGGACAGGTCTTGATCGCGGCCTTGTCCGCAGGTTCCCTTGATTGGACGTTGTAGACCCTCTTCTTTTGTTCAGGCCTTGGTGCCGGTGTAGGTCTTCGGGCTGGCGCAGGTGCCAGGAGTGAGTTCGTCGTTGAGGTCGATGAACCACTGTAGCCATGTCGCAGGGCTCGATCCGCTTCCCTCATCAAAAACTTGGACAGTTTTAAAATGTCAGGATCTGCCTGTTCGCAGGTATCCGCGTAGTCACACCACCTTGTTCTGAGGTGTGGTGTTAGCTTTTCATACACCTCTCGTACCAGCAGTGGGTTATACAGGTAACCTCGTTCCAATCTGCCTAGTACGGCCACGACGTTCTGAACTCTAACGGCGAACGCGTTGAGTTCCACTGCCGTTGATCCGACCTTCGGGAGCTTCTTCAGGTCTTCCATGGCCATGTCCATAAGCATCTCCGGTCGTCCGAAGCATTGCTCGAGTGTCTTCATAATTATGTCTGGGTGAGCGGCGGTACTTAATAACGGGGCGACGGCGTCGCGTGCGGCTCCACGCAGACAATTCCGAAGACGTGCGAGGTTCTCGAGGGGTGAAAACCCATACATTTGCGTCGTTTGTTCCATCGCTGCCGAGAATTGCATCCACTCAAGCGGCGAACCCGTGAACACCGGTAGGTCCGTAGCTTGGCGCGGCGGCGGTCTTGTCTTCAGCATACGGTCGAGCGTGTCGGCTAACTGTTCAATGCCTCTTCCGCGGGGCGTTGCCGAACGCTTACGTTCTCTCGGGGGCGCGGGCGTCTCTTCGTAGTCGTGTCGCGACGGGCGTGAGGGCGTTGCGGCGATTGTCACGTGCCCTCCTGGAGCCGCCGTTCGGGTCGTCGCGAGCGTGACTGGCGCCTGTTCTGGGTCTGGCTGAGTTCTGTCGAGCCAGGCTTCCACTCTCTCGCGCCTGATGATAGGCTCTCGTTCATCTTCGTGAGCACTGTCATCTTCTTCCTCTGCAGCGGCTACATCAGCGGCGAGTTTCTTCTTAATGAGGTTAGCCTCGATTTCCAGCTCCTTCCGCCTGATGGCTGCTAGTTTCTGTTCCGCTTCATACTGCAGGCGGGCGATCGCGCTGGCAGTAGATTTCGTTGACCGCGCGGTTCGGGGGCGCGGGACAGCTTCAGTCGTTGCTGATCGTAAGGGTTCCGGCATCAGCAAAAGATCCGTACTCGTAGGTTCTGCCGTCGTGCTGCGCTGTGGATCGAATGAACTAGTGTTCGGGCCGGCGAGCGGACTCGGATCCCGCGGGCAGTCGATCCACCGTTCGGGTGCGCGTTCCGTTGGCTCTGGTCGGGCTCTGTGCTGAGGAGCGATCGTAGACGGCGAACGAAGCGGTTGGTCGAAGACACGAACTTCGTGTACTTCACGTGCCTCCTCCTGGTTTCCTTGCGACCTAGTCACCACCATTGTGCTTACTTAGATCCGGCTCGATGCGACCAAGACTGTAGAGGGTGGACTGTATTTAGTAGGTGAGTTGGTGACGAAGATGTAAATAACAACACAAATTCGTCGATAAGGTCGCTGGTTTTATTCTGTGACCAGGTCTTTTTCTTATGCACTAAACTTAACAGGTAGGAGGCTTAAACTACTGAGTTATAACCAAAATACAGTTCGTGAAGTACTTAAATAACACTTGAGAGTTCACACAAAATCACTGCACTAAGTTAAAGTTCTAAGTTCTACGTTCGTGTCTTTTCACAGTTCTCACTTGAGCACTACAGTAATCTTTTAGACGAGCACTAACACTAACACTACTTTGCGTCCTTTATTGCACTATAAGCGTCCGTTCGCACTATAAGTATCCGTAATCGCGGCTACACAACACGCGGAGACGAGGTACTGACGATATGCGATCGACAGTACAGGACACAGCGTCCGTAATCGCGGTCACACAACACGCGGACACGAGGTACTGACGATATGCGGTCGACAGTACAGGACACTTCACTGTCACTGGCGAGACGTGGTCGACAGTACTTGATGACGTTCGTCGACTAGACACGTAGACACGTTCGCGATGACGATGTACGAGGGGCGCACGATCTTCCGTGCGATCGCGGTTCACAGCGGTATACGAAGGGCGCGGTTCACTGAACTGGTGTAGGTACTAGCGCTGGTACTGTAGCTCTGGAGCTCTTCTTGTTTCTTCGGAGAGATCTTCTTGAGAACTGAGCCAAATTGAAACTGTGCCGGCACGTCAGCCGAGAGCGTTATTTATACTGCGCTGTGCCGGTGTCTGGAACATTCGCGAGGGCGCGAGCGCGGGTCGCGCGCGACTCCTTGAATGTTCGAGCAAAGGCAGTGTGAGATAGCTGTCGCGATATCTCGCTCGCGCGCTTGAGACGGTCGCCGTCGCCTTGCTCGCTCGCACACATGAGACGGCTGCCGCCATCTCTTTCACACGTGGGACGGACGTCTTTACCTGCCCCGCACGTTCCGCGCCGCCTTGCTCTCGATCATTCGGGACTATACGTCTTTGAATTTTATGCGGGAATATTCTATAGCGGCGCTTTTTCAGGCTGTCGTCAACAGCGTGCTTTGACTATGCGCGTAAGCGTCTCGGCTGGAATACCAAAGGTATCAGGTTCAAATCTCTGACCGCACTACTGTTTTTGAACTCGATTTCCAGTATGTACAGTGCATGTTCATGAGCTGGAAAAATATAGCCCACAAAGTATCATTTTGTTCATTTTATAATTTCCACTTTTTGTATACTGGAGAACTTTTTGATATTTATTTTCCGGGATAGATAAACAGATTAAATGATAAGATTTCCACTTTTTGTATAGTACTGAAAAACTTATGGATATTTCGGGGACAGATAAACAGAGGAAAATGATAAGATTTTCTACAATTCGTGCAGTTTATAAATTCATCACTTGCATCAGAATCTTCATTTGTGCAACAACCCCATGATAATTGCGACATTTTGGTATCTAGCTAGCTTTTTATTAAGTATCTCTTATTTCTACAAAAATTAAAAAAATTAAAAGATGTCTCGTGTATTAATGTGTAATAAAGTGTTGAAAAGGAAAGAATAAGTAAAGCGCAAAGAGCTCTAATAGAATTGAACTCTGGATCCCTGTCGACTTATTTTTGTAATGAGTCTGTGACAGTACATGGCGAGCTGTTAACGCATTGATATAGGTGATGAAAATAAGGGTATAGTGGGTATAATTATTTTTGTAAATAAGAAAGATTTTATAAAATTGTCACCTTTGCAACACACGCGACGCGACCCGATCGCTCGTGGGAAGAACGGCAACGGATCGAAGTATAATCGGCGAGCTGGCAACGTAGCCGCACAAACAGGGGCCCGATTCTACTAAATACATGGTAGTTCAATGACAAATCAATTGGACGCCAAAGTCTCAAACGGTAGTCTACTGTCCAAAAATTTTCAATGATTGAACATTGGTCGGTCATTGGTCGGCCAATGAAATACTATCTAACCAATCGGTAGTCTATTGTTCAATGATAAATCAATGGTCAATCACTTGTCGTTAAATCGGTATGCTACTCCTTATTTGGCGTTTGTAAATACCGATGATCGACCATTGATTTGTCATTGATTTGTCATTGATTTGTCATTGATTTGTCATTGTTTTGTCATTTTGCAAAAGTAAGCTAGTCACATTGTTCGTCTGTCGAAAGGTGAAGACTACAAATAAAATTAAAAATATTGTGTTTCTTTAGTTTATTCACGTTTGTTGGTGGAATTATCGTTAGGATGAATCCATCAAACTTTATTTTACGTCGGCGATTATTAGAAATCGCTGATAGGCAAGACCAAAGAAATCAGCAGCGACGAAATCGACGGCGAGATCGCGCTACATTACGTCAAAATGTTGACCCATTTTTGCTCCCGGACGCGGAATTTGTGCGCACATTTAGACTGATGAAGGCTGGAGTCAGGGAGTTGGCGGAGGACCTCACTCCACTTATTCCGAATGAGATGAGGCGTGATGGGAGACCCGTGATGTTGAAGGTATGTTAGGTATATTTATATAAATAAAACACTTTCACGGATTTTTTCACGCAATTTATTCAACAACTTGGTTAAATTTTAGTTGTTTTTTTGAAACGTCGGATAAACTAAAAAATCTCAAAAAACAACTAAAATTTAACCAAGTTGTTGAATAAATTGCGTGAAAAAATCCGTGAAAGTGTTTTATTTATTTGGACAGTTCGCGCAGAAATCTAAGATGTGTTTAGGTATATTTAGTTAAACTTCAATATAACCCGAAGAACGGATGCTTCAATCAAAAAACTGTTTTCACAAACTCGCAATATTTTTAAAATTGCTATCCAACGACACCCCACACTATGGGGTAGACAAGAAAAAAAAATACATCCCCACTTCGGCCACTTCACGTGTAGAGGAGGAAACCAAAAAAAAAATATTTTAAAATTTTTACTTCACCACTTTGTCGGCGTGATTTATAAGTATGTTCTAGTATTAAGACTCTTAGCTAGTCTGGGGACAAACGGACATGGCGAAACTATGGTTCCTTGTTGACTACGGAACCCTAAATAGGCACAAAGCCCTTTTAGATTTTGTTCGAAATCCTGTAAAAATGATTTAAAAAAATGCAATTAAAAAAACAAGTCCAGCACGTTTATTGATAGAAAAAATATTGTAAATCTTGAAGGAAGCAATGGCTGTATAAAAATTTTTTTCATCCCATCGATTCGAAAAGCGATGATTTTCTAATAACAGGGTCCAAAACGATTCATTTTTTACCTGTTATGACAAGAGGGAATAAATGAGATTTGAATTTTGAACAGCTTCATAACAGGGTCCAAAACAATGAGATTTGAATTTAGAACATAATTAAAGAAGCATTGGTTGGAGTGTAACAAAGGGTGTGCAGTACTTAAAAAAAAAAGCAACTGATTTTGTATGGGGCCGGGACTTTTTTCGGGACCGAGAAATTATCAAAAACGGAATTTTATAAAATTGAGATGAGAATATCTCGTAAACGGTGAGTCGTAGCTAAAATCTAACAAAATTTTCAACCCCCCTACGGCATCCCCGGAGATACTTATAAGAAATCTGATGGACATATATTTTTTTTATTTTTTTTATTTCAAAACTCAAATTTTTTTTCTTGCCCGACTAGCGCTATGATGTATCCGAACGACAAAGAAAGGTAGGTAGTTTGAGTTGTCTTTTCTGCTTTTCTTATAGAGGGGGATGAAAAGCAGAGTGTATTACTCGGCCGCAAAATTATTTTCACCTCGGGTGGCGTATATTGAATCACTCGCTGCGTTCAGGATTCTAATTTAGAATCCCTCGCTGCGCTCGAGATTCTACTCTAGAATCCTTCACTGCGCTCTGTGCCCGTAGTGTAAGTTTTTATGTCAAAAAACGCAAACTATTTCGATTGCGTATTTATGTCAATTTGTATGAAAACTGTATTAGCGCCTCTAGCGGCGAGTAGCGCGCTTATATAGTTTTCATACAAATTGACATTAATACGCATTCGAAATAGTTTGCGTTTGCTTGACATAAAAACTTACACTAGGGGTACTGGATTCAAAATAGCGCCCTCGCCGTAAATATATTATTTTGCTCCCTTGTAATACAATCTACTATTTCATCCCATCGATTCGAAAAGCGATGATTTTTTATCTAATAACAGGGTCCAAAACGATTAATTTTTTACCTGTTATGACAAGAGGGAATAAATGAGATTTGAATTTTGAACAGCTTCATAACAGGGTCCAAAACAATGAGATTTGAATTTAGAACATAATTAAAGAAGCATTGGTTGGAGTGTAGCAAAGGTACAGTACTTAAAAAAAAAAACAACTGATTTTGTATGGGGCCGGGACTTTTTTCGGGGCCGAGAAATTTTCAAAAACGGAATTTTATAAAATTGAGAATATCTCGTAAACGGTGAGTCGTAGCTAAAATCTATCAAAATTTTCAACCCGCCTACGGCGCCCCCGGAGATACTTATAAGAAATCTGATGAACATATATATTTTTTTTTTTTTTTTTTCAAAACTCAAATTTTTTTTCTTGCCCGACTAGCGCTATGATGTATCCGAACGACAAAGAAAGGTAGGTAGTTTGAGTTGTCTTTACTGCTTTTCTTATAGAGGGGGATGAAAAGCAGAGTGTATTACTCGGCCGCAAAATTATTTTCACCTCGGGTGGCGTATATTGAATCCCTTGCTGCGTTCAGGATTCTACTTTAGAATCCCTCGCTGCGCTTGAGATTCTACTCTAGAATCCTTCACTGCGCTCTGGATTCAAAATAGCGCCCTCGCCGTAAATATATTATTTTGCTCCCTTGTAATACAATCTACTATTCTTTGCCTTTTCCGACAGAGAATAATAAAGCAAATAACTGAAACATTTCATGTCACCTATCATGCATCTATCATGCATGCTATCATGTAACTTTAATGCAATGATCATCCAGATGTCATCCTATCGTCATCCTGTCGTCATCCTGTCGTGATTTCGTGATTTTTCCTAATTTAGCAGAATCGGGGCCCAGTGCCCCGATTCTGCTAAATTAGGAAAAATCACCAGACAACTATCATACAGAAGTCATACCAACGAACTACCAGAGTCAATTGGTATTCTACTAAATTTGTTTGGTTTCACGACAGGATGACATCTGGGGCCCGATTCTACTAAATACATGGTAGTTCAATGACAAATCAATTGGACGCCAAAGTCTCAAACGGTAGTCTACTGTCCAAGAATGTTCAATGATTGATCATTGGTCGGTCATTGGTCGGCCAATGAAATACTATCCAACCAATCGGTAGTCTATTGTTCAATGATAAATCAATGGTCAATCACTTGTCGTTTAATCGGTATGCTACTCCTTATTTGACGTTTGCAAATACCGATGATCGACCATTGATTTGTCATTGTTTTGTCATTTTGCAAAAGTAAGCTAGTCAATCAAATTGTTCGTCTGTAGAAAGGTGAAGACTACAACCAAAATTAAAAATATTGTGTTTCTTTAGTTTATTCACGTTTGTTGGTGGAATTATCGTTAAGATGAATCCATCAAACTTTATTTTACGTCGGCGATTATTAGAAATCGCTGATAGGCAAGACCAAAGAAATCAACAGCGACGAAATCGACGGCGAGATCGCGCGACATTGCGTCAAAATGTTGACCCATTTTTGCTCCCGGACGCGGAATTTGTGCGCACATTTAGACTGACGAAGGCTGGAGTCAGGGAGTTGGCGGAGGACCTCACTCCACTTATTCCGAATGAGATGAGGCGTGATGGGATACCCGTGATGTTTAAGGTATGTTATAATATATAGCTAGGTATATTTAGTTAAACTTCAATATAACCCGAAGAACGGATGCTTCAATCAAAAAACTGTTTTCACAAACTCGCAATATTGCTATCCAACGACACCCCACACTATGGGGTAGACAAGAAAAAAAAATACATCCCCACTTCGGCCACTTCACGTGTAGAGGAGAATACCGAAAAAAAAAATATTTATAAATTTTTACTTCACCACTTTGTCGGCGTGATTTATAAGTATGTTCTAGTACAAAGACTCTTAGCTAGTCTGGGGACAGGCGGACAGACGGACATGGCGAAACTATGGTTCCTTGTTGACTACGGAACCCTAAATAGGCACAAAACCCTTTTAGATTTTGTTCGAAATCCTGTAAAAATGATTAAAAAAAAATGCAATTAAAAAAACAAGTCCAGCACGTTTATTGATAGAAAAAATATTGTAAATCTTGAAGGAAGCAATGGCTGTATAAAATTTATTTCTTTGCCTTTTCCGAAAGAGAATAATGAAGCAAATAACTGACACATTTCATGTCACCTATCATGCATCTATCATGCATGCTATCATGTAACTTTAATGCAATGATCATCCAGATGTCATCCTGTCGTCATCCAGATGTCATCCTGTCGTGAAACCAAACAAATTTAGTAGAATACCAATTGACTCTGGTAGTTCGTTGGTATGACTTCTGTATGATAGTTGTCTGGTGATTTTTCCTAATTTAGCAGAATCGGGGCCCTGAACTAAACCACTAAACTTTCAACTAAGTATGTTCGGCAGGTAGGCACCATAAACTTATTTATACTAGGGGTAATAGACGGACAATGGTGCGAGTGAGAAACCAGTCCTTACGGCAGAAGCTATGTGCGAGAAAGAGTTGGAAGAAAATGACAGCAGAACCCGATTTGAATTATTTAGCGTCTTTTATCATCTTGATGAAAAGCGTCCACTCGATTATTTTGTGATTTTTATCGCGATCACGTCGATTTGGCTCTTATAACTATATAAATCAATAATGGTGTAGTGTTCTGTGTTGAATTGTAATGTTACTTACGACAATAAACCAAATAAACACTAATTTCACAGGTAAATAAGATTGTACAATTACCATTTTCACAGTTCATATTTTAGTTGAATATATTCCCAAATACACTAAGTGACACATTAATATCATACTATTTACCGCCTATTTTCTAAATAAAGGCTGATTTTTAAACTTTATGTGTTAGATAAAAAGATATTATATCCGTGAACTTGAGAAAATATGACGTAGAGGTTGATCAAAAATTATCGATATTATTATCGATACTCATGTCGATGGTTTCCAATATAACTTTGTTTGCCTTTGTGAACACTGATAGTTTTATTTAAAGCTGATTTTTACCGACACTTTTTAAATAGTAAATTATACCTACTTCAGTACCAATTTTACAATATTTTCAGGTTTCCTGTAAATCCAGTGATTAAGTTAAACTGGATAAAATTATAAATAGAATAGACTGGAAGCTTCGCCAAAACTCTGTGGTGTGCAGCAAATATTTCAAGCAAAACTGCAAAGAAACCTTGAGAAATTATTTAAATAAAATTGTTCTCTTCAGAGGACAATAATTAGTGTGTACCTAAATGTTCAATGGGTTTGGGAAAGGTATTTTTATTTATTTATTTTTGAAATCTATACATTTTAACTTAAAATATGTCATAATTTTTTTTCCGTAGCCCTTCAAAATACTTAAATTTTTAAATTTTTGCATGCACCATGCTATTTTTATTAATGAAAAATTAATAATGAAGTATTTAGAAAGAATCGATCTGATGGGACTCGAACCAACGACTTTTCGCTATCCGGGCGACTGCTCTAACCACTGAGCTACGGAGTCGTTGATCGTTGTATTCGTCGTCGTCATCGTCGTTAACGACTCCGTAGCTCAGTCGTTAGAGCAGCCGCCCGGATAGCGTAAGGTCGTGGGTTCGAGTCCCATCGGAGCTGGGGGGCTACCGGCTAAGAAATATGGATATGGGTATGGGCTTCAACTGTCATTTGAATTCCTTACTTTGATAGATTTTTGCTGCTTTGTTCTATTGAACGTTGCTAGCTAGTTATCGTTATACCCGACATCAAAAAACAAGGAACTGATAGCGGCTATTTTCTTTATAAAATTGACTTAAAGTTCGGAAAAACGTACTAAGTTCATACCCATAAAGTTACGCGGTAGCCCCCTGGTTGTGAGACGGGTCGAATTTTTCTAAATACTTCTGGGCGGTCAAAAAAGGAGATTTTTAGGGGGCTAACCTGGTTCGACGTTGCTCCCGCGTGCTGGTTGTAGAGGACGTGCGTCTCTCTTCTTATTTGACTTTCCAGACCAAAAGTTCGTGATCACAATAGTCAATTCAGTCAAACTCGCGGCGATCACTTGGAAGATGTTACTACTTGACCGATATGATGAGGAACAGGAGCTCCTCGACTCAAACACTCTGTCGCGTGGGCAGGCTGGATCGGAAGTGGCGAATATGGCCGACACGATACGGCGAGATGTTGGTTTACCCCCATAGGATCAAAGGATAAAAATGATGTGAGGGTATAAAGGGATGTAGTATTGGTACAAGTCTAACTGGATTGATAGTGAAGAGAAAATTATTGAATATGACATAATGAGTCTAAATCTACCAACTTCATTTTCAATTTTTCACGTGCTATTGTTTTCGTGACAGCCACAATGCGTGCTTGAATAATACAATATTGTATAGTCTTATAGAATATTGTATTATTCAAGAAATTATCAACATGTCTTCACAAAATACCTGAGGTATTTAAATACTGTATTGTGCCTCTATGTACGAATACTTCGATCAAAACGCAAAATAAAAATATTTATTCGTAAAAAATTTAAACATTTGGTGCAATGCGATGAAAAGGGACTCCAAAAACTCCAGAACTACTTTTATTAAAAAACAAGATTTCAACCAGTGCTGCTGTGCGAGTAGGTAAGTATGACCGGCCGGTGCGGTATACGGGCGGTCGGGAGGAATGACGTCGAACGTGGTAAAAGCCGATTGCTAGCGAACAACCGAGGCAATAGTGTTTTAAGCAAATTAATTTTACAATAACTTTGTAAATATTTATCGTAATGAAGTGAAATGACCATTATTATTGAAAAATGGAAAATGAAGTATTTAGAAAATAAAACCCATTTTTCATTTTTCAATAATAAAAATTGCATTGTGAATGCAAAAAAATTAAAAATTTAAATAACATGAACTTTATTTTTATTTTCTCATGTCCATTGAAGTATACTTCATATCATATGAATTATTAAATCTTGTTTGTGTTTTATTTACATTATTGTTATCGACAACCGAAAATGGGCTTGAGGGCAGCTCTAAAACTCACACACACGTTTACAAATTACACACACTAGCTCATGTCATTTTCGGTCTCACAACCAAGCGAACTCTGTCCGTCTATTACTAGAGTATAATAAGTTTATGGTAGGCACAGAAGAAAAAAAATACTAGTGAGGTAGGTACGTTAGAGCTAGGTAGTTTAGAGTCACACATAGGGCGCTTGTGCACTAAACGGAATTTTACCGTCCGGCAGTCCGTTTTTTTACGGTCCTGCCTACAAAATTGGACGGCCGGACGGTAAAATTCCGTGTAGTGCAGTGCACAAGCGCCCTATGGAATCATAAAAATACCATTTCGTGATAGGAGATAGGAGTCGTCTCGGCTCAGCCGAGCGCGCAACTTGACCTAACCTACACAATTCGCGCGCCAGTGGGGCTGTAAAGGCGGGCGGCCGCCCTGCGCTGCGCGCCGCATAATAAATTCGTAAATTAAACAAAATGCACATTATGTGTGTTTCTAATTTTTTATGTAGTATATAAGCGGATTGAAAAGGTCATGTAAGAGCGATTTTATCAATTTTAATTCATTATTGCGTCTGTTACGAAAGAAAAATGAAACTATTAAAAAAGCACACTAGTCATATTTCTAAACTTTTGTTCAGCAGATACATCACACCACTAAAGGTCTTAAAATATGATTTCAGAAATTTTAGAATTTTATTCAAAGACAAATTAGTGATTTTCTGATTCACGCAGTTACACATATATTAACTTTCTAATAATTTTACAAAGTGAAGCTAAGATAGTTCTTATTATGAAACACAAAAAATTTCAAACTTTAATTTTATATACATTACGTTACACGAAATATTACGAAATGCCTATACCATACTTATAGCACTGTCAGCAAACTTCAAACTTTTCAAAAATAGCTCACAATACACATAATCTATACGCTCAGCAAAAATGAAAAATTTTAGAATTATCAAAGCTTTTGTATGGAATTTAGTGTCCCACGACCGGACTATGATGAGATACTCCAGATCTTAAATTTCTGTATTTCAAGAGAGAAGTCCAACCACGCTGAACATATTTTGTGAAGACAAACCAACTTTAGTAGTTTGGCTGGTCTGTTAAGGTTTCTCCTCAGGGCATCTGGTACTCAGAATCTTCCATGAACATAGTTTTGATAGTTTTCCCTTTATGTGGGCATTAAACCTTACCCATGTATCAAGTTTCAGGACTATTGGTTTATGGGAAGTTATAGTTCCATTTTGATGATCATGATCAGTGAGTGTCGAATTAGCAAAATTTTGCTTACGTATAACTTCGGAAAAAAATTGCTACAAACTTGATATTTTGGGGTCCTGGTGTGTGCATACAGTTTACTATATGACTATAATTTCAGCGTTCTAAACCTATCCAAAGGTTTTCAAATAAAGGCTTGGAAATATACTGAAATGTTTGCAGTAAAGGATGGTACGGCGACTTGGCGGGGGCATTATCGTGCCCCCAGATTACGTAAAAAAAAATCTATCTGATATTTGAAACTTCGACATTCTCTTTTCGAACATCTGAAATTCGAACAAAAAAGTTTCAAAAGTGTGATAGGTTACAATTGCAGTCTTCCTTTCAAAATGGTTGTCAGCACCATTATTTGTTGACAGGTGTCTGCCTGCATTATCTGCATCTTCGTGCTGTGTGTGACATTTTTATTTGCGGCGCGTATCTAGAACTCATTTCCACAAATTCATGCAGGGGACAGGACAGGAATAAGATTTTCATGGGCGAAAACAAACAGGCAGGCAGGTACCTTGGACAATGCTGCTGCAATCGATGAGAATCTTACATGCAAGCAAATTATTAGAATGTTCTTGAAGATTCGATGATTTTAAAAGTAAGGAAACTGTGTTCGCGACTGGGTGGACAAAAGCTAATATTACCTACACGGTTCACTTCTGCCTTTCAATTTGGTTGCAGTTGGACATAATTATAATCTATTTTTTTTTTCATTCAGAATATTTTTTTGTTATTTCAAAACTTCAAAACTTCAAAATTGTATATTTATGAAAAGAACAGAGAAGGGTGACGGGGGGCGTAGCGCCCCGCAAGTCCTACCTGCACACACTTTGCTACACTCCTACCCTTTGCTTTCATTTACTTGAGTTTTTATTTTGAGTACCTAGGAGTAACTATTTAGTAATCTGTGACCTAGGTATATTTAATAAAGGTAGGTAGATTGGTAGTTGAATTAAAAAAAATTACGCACCTTGCTAAAGTGAGTAATTATTAGTTTAGTGCCCGAGCGCACTCTCGAGGGCACTAAACATAATAAGGCGCTACTCGGAAAAAGTATGGACTTTTTTAAATAAAACTATAGGATAGGACGGTTAAAGTTGTTACAAATCTGGTTATAAGATATATATTTATACCTTCATACCTTTATCTAGATTCGTATAGTTTCAGAAACACGATTTTATGATTTTGCCTCGACACTTTTTTTTCGAAAGGACCTCTAAAAACACCAAAATTCAAGATTATTCTTAAATGGGGTTACAAATACTATTGGAAATTGGTTTAGTTAGTGGACACCAATAATATTTAGGATCATGAAGAATCGTTTTTAAAAATCGCTATAGTTTTTTTTAAAACGAAGTGATTTTGTGTTTTTATTGCCTAATCTGCAAAATCGGTCACACTCGCGAGCGCGTCGTTTTCTCATTGCTATCTCGCTTCAGCATAATTTTTTCGAGTATCGTTTTAAGGCCCGTGGTATCGCCAACGACCTTGGGCATAGAAGCGTGGCCTAATTTTCCCGCCCCGCTACCCGCACCAAAACAGCTTAAACACACGTTTCGTCAAAACTATGTATTATTTTAGAACGAAAAATGCTCAGTTTTAAGTTAAACACGTTAGCAATCTTTTCTTGAAAGAAACGTGAAAATATCACTTGTAGTTTAGAAGCAGTAGCGTATTTCAAGTTGAAAATAATGAACCGACGCGAATTACGCCAACATCGGCTACTTGCTTAGATAACATCTTTTCCAACTGTAACTTAATTGAGAAATCGGTAATTAATATTATTAAATCCGACCACAGTGGACAACTAGCTTCTTTTGAGCACTATAATGTTATTCCTAAACGCGAAGTAATTTGCAGGCCAATACCGAAACGTGGTATTAATAAATTTAGAAATAATGTACAAGATAAAATTCAATGTTTGCCAGCTTCTGCTGACGCTAATAACTCTTATCAATCATTATTTGATATTGTTGAAAAAGAATTTAGTAACAATTTTAAACAAAAAGTTATAAAGTGTAATGATCGTAAGAAGTTTAGTGACTGGGCCACACCTGGTATTTATAATAGCAGAAGAAAGTTATTTGAACTCTATGCACAAAAAACGACTTCCTGTGATCCTAGCTTCATTGAATATGTCAAGAAATATTCAATAACATTTAGGAAAGTATGTGCTTTGGCAAAATCAAGGTATATTTCAAATAAAATTAAATCATCTGAAAATAAAATAAAAGCTACCTGGAGTATTATAAACCAAGAAACTGGCAAAACAAAAAGCAAAATTAATTCATTTAACTTAAAAATTAATGATCAGACTTTTGAATCAGATATTGAGGTGGCTAGTGCTTTTGAAGGTTTCTTTGCTCGAATACCGTTAGAAACTACTAGCAGACTTAATTCTTGCCCCAACACCGCTGTCTCTCTTATGGAATCTAGTGTGAACAAGTGCCAGGAAACATTTAGTTTTAGCTATGTCACTACCGAAGATATTATTAAAGCATTCAAAGCAATAAATATTAAGAAAACAGAAGATCTCTGGGGCATATCTACAAGTATCATCAAATCAATAATTGATGTGATAGCTCCATCATTAGCAATAATTTTTAACCAATGTATAAGTGAAGGGGTCTTTCCTAATTTAATGAAGAATAGTAAAATTATTCCTCTGTTTAAAGCTGGTGACAAAAGTGACCCAGCAAATTTTAGACCTATATCCATACTACCAGCAATAAGTAAAATATTTGAGAAATTAATTTATGATCAACTTTTAGAATATTTTAAATTAAATAGTATATTGCATGAGAAACAGTTTGGTTTTTCAAAAGGTAAAAGTACAACTGATGCTGGGGTTGCATTTCTAAAACATGTACTTGATGCCTGGGAGGACAAGCAGGATGTAATAGCTATTTTTTGTGACCTTTCCAAGGCATTCGATTGTGTTGATCACCAAACACTATTAAGGAAGTTAAAACATTATGGTGTTTCTGAAATGTCAGTAAGCCTTATGCATTCATATCTGTATGAAAGAACTCAGAAGGTAGTTATTAATAAAACTGAGTCTACCGGAGCTCCCATTACTATGGGCGTACCCCAAGGATCAATATTGGGCCCGCTGTTGTTTTTAATATACATAAATGACCTTCCTTACTACGCGAAGAATTTATGTGAGACGGTGCTATTTGCCGATGATACATCTCTAGTCTTTAAAGTAGATAGAGGTGATGACTGTTCTGACGAAGTAAATAGTGCTCTTTCAAAAGTGTCACATTGGTTTAATAGTAATAATTTATCATTAAACTCAAAGAAAACTAAGTGTTTAAAATTTTCGTTACCTAATGTAAGACAAGTTGATTTTCATATTAGACTAGACGGCGATACAGTCGAATTCATTAACAATACAAAATTTCTAGGTATTATATTAGACTCGCGACTACAATGGGATCCTCATATCGAAGCCTTGGCGAGTAGACTCAGTTCGGCTGCATTCGCAGTTAAGAAAATAAGGCTCTTAACCGATATTGAAACGGCTAGAATAGTCTATTTTAGTTATTTTCATAGTGTTATGTCCTACGGCCTTTTGTTGTGGGGCTCAGCCGCTAACATCCAAAGTATATTCGTGCTCCAAAAAAGGGCTATTCGCGCCATTTACAACCTCCGATCGAGAGATTCTTTAAGAGATCTATTTAAAGAAATAAACATTTTAACTGTTGCAGGACATTACATCTATGAAAATATAATTTATGTGAAAAAGTATTATAATACATTTGTAAAGCAGAGCGATATTCATCGCTTTAACACAAGAAATAAAGATAAACTTGTCGTTCCCAAGTTTAGGCTAGAAAAATCCAGAGCCTCATTTCTGGGGAAAAGCATAGCCTTTTTTAATAAAGTTCCACAGCATATAATTGAACTACCATTGCATAAATTTAAATGTTACATTAAAGAGTCGCTGATGAGCAAAGGATACTATAAAGTAGACGATTATTTGAATGACCGCAATGCATGGTCATGATGTAACACATAACATAATCACTGTTTAATATGATGTATTTTTATACTAAGCAATTGTTGTATTAGTAACGATATGTTTTTTTTTGTAAATGTCGTTACCTAACTAAGAAACGCTGGCAAGTTTCTTGCGCCCATTCTTCTTGTCAGTTAAAAAAGTCTTGAATGGGTGGTAGGAAAATATTGACGATTCATAAGTACATATTTATTATGTCTAAGTGAATAAAGAATATTTTTATCTTTATCTTTATCTTTAAAACAGCTTCATTTCAATGTTTTTTTTAATAATTTCTTAAAGACTATGTTTTTTTTAAATGCTCAGATTGAAGTTTATATATCAATATTTAATATATATTCATTCTGAATTCACCAGTAGGCTAATTTATGGGTTTTAGGGCCTCAAAAATGATCGTTTCACGACTCCATGCGCCTCGCTCGATGCAACAATCTAGCGTTTCGTGGGGCACGGAGCACGATTAAAGATTTATGTGTGGCAAACTGCCCTCTGAGCAAACCAAACCGCAGCGTTTGCTTTACTCAGACAGCGAAAGTTTACCGTTTGTGCGGTCGCATTTCATATATACTTAAGTAGATATGGATAACTAGAATAAATGATAGGTAGGTAATAGGCACTTGAAAGACATAAATCATAAAATCATGTAAGTACATGGTAAGTAGAACGTAAAACCCAATCTACAAAAACATAAATTTTGATTGCGATTTCTTTACTGGCCCTATTGTAAAATTTGTTTGAATTGATGGACTCATTCATCACTTTAAAATTTTTGTATTTGTATGTGGTGTAGAGTATATGACTACGAATAAAATTGGATCTTATTGAATTTGGTTTAAAAAATATTGGTCCATAAGAAAGATTATTGCTAAAAATAAAAATAGAAAATATTTCTCCTTAGATATATGTAGACGTTATTCACGCAAATTAATCCAAAACGCGGCTAATTATTTTTTTCTTCGAATCTGGTAACATGCAAACAAATAAACTTGTTGCAACATCACCACAACACCAACGCGAGGGCGCTGGCATCGGCGACCGCTACATTAGCGCCTCCTAATATTTAGCTACTAGCAACACCGGAAATATATTGCGACTACGAGGCTCGATAGATGGACTCCCCATCTTTTTGTTACTTTATTTTAACCCTTGGTTACTACTCAAGGGTCTACGAGACCCTCCTAACTTTGAAAACAGTATTTTCAAACTATAGTTCTGAGGTGACCCCGGTTGCCACCCGTGTATTCTCAGTGTTATGCTTGCTGTTGCGCGTGGTGGGTATGTTCGGTCGCTCAGTGCCTGTTTCGCGCCAAAATAGCAAGTAGAGGGTCATATAGACCTCGAAAAGATACCTTGACAATTGCGTATTATAATTTCAAGGGCGTTCAAACTGCCTATGCCTGAAAGATCTGGGCCCCGATCGCGGTAATTCTATGACGCATTAGTCAAGTATACGTGCAGTTGAAGTGCAGTTGACGTACAAAACCGTTTTTGATAACGCGCGGCTTTGACAGTCCGACAACGTTTTCTGTTCCGGTGATAATCTTTGGAACTAAAACAGTTTTCATACGACAGTCTATTTTGACAGCTAGTTTCATATTGCAAGTGGTTCCTCTGTCACGGATGTCACCGGATCAGACAGGATTGTAGGACTAAAGCTTTGCGTGACGTGTGCGTCGTTATGTCATTACGGCAATACGAAGTCAAACGTCAAGACCCAAACGCGATAAAGACGCGCTGCATACAATTACGGCGATTGGCCCGCTGTTCCAGTTGTCCCTAACGTAGCATCTAAAAGAAAGCGTTCCGGCATTTGTCCCTATAAAAAAGATAGCAAACCAAAATGTTTATTTTTATGTGAAATTCCAATTTGTAGTACATTACTCAATAAATTGTATGACCAAACTGTTCAGAAACTAATAAAACTTGTGTTATTGTATAACTTATTTAATACTTTTCCAAGAATAGTTTGTTTGATTTCAATATTTCTAACAGTTAAAAATATAAATTGCTTGTTATGAGGGTCAGATTGACCCTTGAGTAGTGACCGTGTCAAATTTATTTTGAGTAATAACCAAGGGTTAAATAATTGTAAGAGGATTCTGGCCCCAAAAAACCAGCAAACTAATACTTATATAGGTAATAATTTTAATCCTTCTAAATTTATTGTCATTATTCAGTTTTCAGTAAATAAGTTATAATCATAAACTTATTTATACTAACGTGAAGGTATAGTAAGTTTATGGTCATAATATTGTCCCTGAACACATTAGCTTGGAAATGATGTATGTATAGTAAAGTAAAAAGGTTTCATGAATAGTGAGAGGCTCTAGCTCCAAGTCATCAATCATAGGATCTCAGGTACAGAATACATAATACCTTGAACCACAAGTTATACTTCAAAACAAACAGAGAATATAACCATTATTAACTTAAATAGCAGTCTAAGAAATTTGAGTAAAAATTACTGTAATTCATTGTATAGATAGTCTTATTATTAACAACTTGTTTTCATGGTCAATGTTTTTAATTTCAATATAGTCGGTTGCTAGTGTAATTTTTTACACAGAAATTAATAACAGGACTTTTATGAAAAATCGAAGTGTTCAGGAAAAAAAAATATAGGAAAGTACGTTACATATTACGTTACGTTACATTTTAGTTTATAATGCGCAAAGATAATAATATCTAATCTTATGGAATTCTTTGATTGACCGGCAATATAAATATGCATTCTATTTTATTTTAACAAAGCTCCTCAAAAATTTATTAAAATGAAAATAAATAAATTAAAGATTACGTATGTATTTCGTACAAAACGTTAAGTTCCGATAAGTTAAAGCAACAGAACACGGAAAAATTTCTCGTGTTCTGTGGTTAAAGCTATTCTTTATACATAGATTATAAATCATACGTGGAAGTTTTCAACTGGTCTTCTTTTCTATTTTAACCAAGGTTCCCCAAAATGTATAAAGGGTGCTTCTTCGAGTAAGGCATTCTTTGGTGACTTTCGTGGCAATTTTCAAATCCAATATATTTTCTAATTTGACATCAGATTCTTAAAATATACGTAGAAGTAATATTTTTTATAGAAGAGGCACCTCGGAGAGCGATATACTTACAGAGATAACCGAGGTTAAAAAAGTGGAGGCCACGCAAATCACAAAATACCCCCACGAAAATGAAAATTGTAATTTTACTTACTCAAATGAGTTACTTAATGTTACTTAATATTAAAAAAAGTTATTGTGCTATCATAAGGTAAAAAAATAGGTAGATTACTACGGCAGAAATCGTTTTTTATCAGAATCAGTCCAAAAAATCTACCAATTCAATGTGACCTGTGTGATTATACCTAATCCTTTTGAATATAATATTTTAAGCTTGATTTAAACTAATTTGCATTTATTAGTTAAATGCAAATTCGTTTAAATAAATATTATACATAAACTAGTACAAAATTCAAAGTTATTTCATTTGCATGGTCAAAAACTAATGTGCGTAGGTCAAAACTACCACGTAAACCACGCAAATCACGACCACGTAAATCAAAATAAATCCTTTATGCTAAAAATATACAAAAACCTTTTAAGCAATTAAACTGTATTTTGAATATAAGTTACGTTACCTTATATTTGTTCACTACAATATTTTATTAAATAAATAAATCCACAGAGACTGGAGAAAATTGAACCACGCAAATCAAAGTTTTGAGAAACCAAACCCACGCAACGAGGTTCTTACCTCTATTTTTCGAAAACTCGACGCACTGTCACACAATCTCTATGCCTGGCCGCCGGAGCGCGACTAGCTGTAACTTGAATTAGAATGACGCAACATAGGGCCGCGAATTTAGAGATGTATTAGTGAATTTATAATGATCCACGCAAATCACCAACTACCAGCGGACAGTTACATTTTAATTTTTTTTAGGAAATGTAGTTCTTTTAGAACTATAGTCTAATTTTTTATAGCATTGGAAACTTCTTAGGACTTAGTGTTATTTTTTTGGTAAGCATGTAGCGTTTAGTTTATAATATATAATTTACGAAGTGACCAGATCGGGGCTTGGGACACTCCACGAAAATCAAAGAATGGCGGTATTTTATTTTCAAATGATATTAATTTATAACAATAATTGAATAATAATCAGTTTCCCAGTTAATAGAGGTTTTAAGGTTTGCGCAAAAAAAAGAAATGGCTAGCTGACTTATCGATTTCCATTATTTATAAGCGATGCCGATTGAAAAACGTGTCCCAAATAATGACCCTAAAACCGTTTTGGCTACCGAAAAGCGCGCCTAGATGCTACGGTGGGTCGCTAGACTGCACATAAACTTCATTGCAAAAACGTAATTTACGAAACAATATTTCAAAACTTGCCAGCCTAGATGAATTTTTTGTTGGAAGATAGTCAGCTAGTCTACTGTTTTCTTATAAAAAAATCGGTGAAGTAAGAGTCGGACTCGCCCATGAAGGGTTCTGTACTCACTTCGAGTACCGATTATCTACACCTAAGCCAAAATACTACTATCATTTTTTCGCAAAAAAAAAATTGTTTTTCATAGTATTTGTATGAAGGACAAAGTTATATTATTGCGGTTTTTGAAAATAACTCTATCTCGTTATTTTAATTTTTAGTTTTTTGCATTCACAATGCAATTTTTATTATAGAAAAATGGAAAATTAAGTATTTAGAAAAAATCGACCCGTCTCACAACTAGCTCCGATGGGACTCGAACCTACGACCTTTCGCTTTCCGGGCGACTGCTCTAACCACTGAGCTACGGAGTTGTTACGAGAAGCGTCGAATTTATCCAATACTTCTTACTCGCAGTATAGTCAGCGTTAATTTCATCAATGTGGAGATATTACTACCCCCACACGCGAAAGAAATACCTTTCCAGGTATTTGACGATCGCTAAAGATGAAATTAGGTACTATTGCAAGTTATTTAAATTTTTAGTTTTTGCATTCACAATGCAGTTTTTATTATAGAAAAATGGAAAATTAAGTATTTAGAAAAAATCCACCCGTCTCACATCACAACTAGCTCCGATGGGACTCGATCGACTCGGTCGTGGGTTCGATATACTTAATTTTCCATTTTTCTATAATAAAAATTGCATTGTGAATGCAAAAATCTAAAAATTAAAATAACTTGCAATAGTAATTTCATCTTTAGCGATTGCCAAATACCTGGAAAGGTATTTCTTTCGCGTGTGGGGGTAGTAATATCTCCACATTGATGAAATTAACGCTGACTATACTGCGAGTAAGAAGTATTGGATAAATTCGACGCTTCTCGTAACAACTCCGTAGCTAAGTGGTTAGAGCAGTCGCCCGGAAAGCGAAAGGTCGTGGGTTCGAGTCCCATCGGAGCTAGTTGTGAGACGGGTCGATTTTTTCTAAATACTTAATTTTCCATTTTTCTATAACTCTATCTCGTTGAAGTCAATTTCGGTTCAAAGTTTTTATTTAGATATACATACATTTTTTTTAGATTTTTCACTCTCTTTTTTAAGTTGGAGAGGTTCAATTACATTTTACCACTAAGGAAGTCTCAAAATCTTTCAATATATTGATTTTGAGAAAAGTTGGCGTAAGACACCTTAATCTCATTTTGACCTATGTATTAACACCGCACACTAATAGGTTTTTTTAGTTTCACTTCCATGTAATATAGGGAGTGGCTCTTATTTTTTAATTTTATTTATATAAATACATCGTAAGGCAGTTCACAGAATACATCTGTCTGTCATCAATACGATGGCCCTTGGGGCTGAAAGGTTCTCGAATGGCGACCGCGAACCGGACGACGTTCCGTGGGCAGGCCCCCTACAAGGTGGACCGACGATCAGTTGCCGTAGTGTAAGTTTTTATGTCAAAAAACGCAAACTATTTCGATTCCGTATTTATGTCAAATGAAAACTATTAGCGCCTCTAGCGGCAAATAGCGCGCTTATATTAGTTTTCATACAAATTGACGTAAATACGGAGTCGAAATAGTTTGCGTTTGCTTGACATAAAAACATACACTAGGGGTACTGGTCAAGGTCGCGGGAAGCCGCTGGATGCGGGCAGCGCAGGACCGATCGTTGTGGAGATCCTTGGGGGAGGCCTATGCCCAGCAGTGGGCATCGTATGGCTGAAATGATGATGATGATGATCTGTCTGTCAAATCTTAGTTTGTGCTGTAGCTGTGACATACGGACAGACGGACAGACAAATAGATAAACAGCTAAACACGACGAATGGAAATGGTTCCATTTTTTGCCATTCAGCTACGGAACCCTAAAATTTAAAGCAAAACGCGTACGATAAGATGGTAAGAGATACTCTATCTATAATATTTTCTTTTATCTAACACAATAAAAATCGGAAGAAATGTTATACCTAAATCTAGATAGGCACACTGAGTAAATCTGATCAGTTAACTCTCGATTTTACGATATATACTTACATAACACATGGATAGATTATAAATCCATACGCGGACGGAAGCTTTCATTTGGCTTTGTATTTAGTACAGGGTGCCTACCATCAACTCTTATTGCGGTTTTGTTTAGGACCTAAAGATCTGCTTCGCTTATTCGTACCACGACAGCTTAATATCTATGACAGCGATTCAGTGATCATTCAATGACATTTCACAGCCGCTAAGCTGTCATGAAATCTTATTTGACTTATAACTCGGCCAAGCTAACATGACACCTGCAGGTTATACCCGTCCCTCTCACTCTCCGGGCATGACAGAATCGAGTGAAAGAGACGGGTAGAAGAAATAAGGACACAAATCGTTCGGTCATTCACATTTAGCAATTCATTTGCGATCCAGTTTTTAGAATGTCATGGTACGAAAGAAAGCAACTCATTTTAGGAACCTATTCTGCATCGCGCTATTTTTGAATCGCTGTCTTAAAGTTGATGGTAGGCACCCAGGTAAAGTAAGACTAAATATGACCCTTTGCCAACAAAATAATATGTACATCAATGAAACTTTGTTTATAACTTTATCTTGGCACTAGAAATGAGGATCTGTCGAGTCCTACCAAAATTTAGGTGTACTACTATAGAAGTTTATACAGAAAACGATGTCTCTAAATAGTAAACTTTTTCAGAAATCATCAACAAAAAATATATTAGTTCCACTATCGGTCTAGAGCTGGCGTTGACCTTTAGGTCAGTTGCAGTTTTAACTGCAATATTCCACAACGCAAATGTTCTGGCGAATCTAGCCTCGCCGATGAAAACATTTTCACGTTATATTTATTTAAATTTATGATGGTACGGAACCCTCGGTGCACGAGTCTGACTCGCTCCTGACCGGTTTCTTTTAAATAGCCATACCCCTGCCAATACCCCTACCTCCTAAGAGTGGGCAGGACCCCTAAAGGTTGGTAGGACTCTGCTGATCCTCATTTCTAATGTCAAGATAAAGTTATAAACAAAGTTTCATTGATGTAGGGCAGGCGTACCGGTTTTGGCCACTGTACCGGTTTTGGCCACTTTTTGCTCTAAAAATTTTCTAAACAACTTTTAGCCATTTCTGATAAAGGCAATTAAAATAAGGTATTTTAAGGTAATAATAACAACCGTTAGAATTCCTTATGTCAGATGATTTTTCTTTCAATAAATTCCATTTTCTGTTTAAAAAATGTTTTGTATGAAAATTTTAAGAAATTTGTTTTGGATTAAATACTTTAAAAACCTTTGTTTTTTACAATTAAATTGTTGTTTTGCAATTGACTGGTTTCTAGCGCATTAGAATATATTGATTTTACCTGGGTTTGGTTTTGATTTTTCGCAATACTTACAAAAGTTTAACTATCAGTAAGTGGCCAAAACCGGTACATTTGGCACCTCTCACACATTTTGTATTATATACAAAAAACTATTTAACTTTAAAAAAATTGAAAAATGTCCCTTTAAAGCTAGATAAATTATCTATAATTAAAGATATAATTTGCGTCTTAAATACCTAAGACCATTTAGTAGTTAGTGCTTAAAAGTCAAAAATTCCTTAAATTGGCCACAAAGGGTACCTCTGCCCTACATTATTTTGCCGCCAAAATATGCATTTTTTTCTGTATTAATTGCAGCTTCCCCAAAGATAATAAAAATAACTAAAATATTTGGACGCCGCCGTAAAAAGAGCGCCTAGTTTGGCTGCTGGACTAAACATAAACTTTATTGCAAAAACATATTTTTCACCACTCCAGCTCGAAAAGGGCGCTTTTGGCGCCTAAAAACTCGCAGCAAAATCGATTTTTGCTGCGAGCGTGAGGCAAAGTGCTTTTTTAATTTCTTACACCAACTTTTAAAATAATTAAGAAAAAAGAAATAGAGTGACAAGGATGAGACTTTTAAAATTAATATGAGCAAAAAGGATAGATAGATAGCGTTATGTCGATGGACATGAAATATAAAGCTTAAAAAAGAAATACACGGATACCAAAGGTTCGAAATAAAGAGTATGGACGAAATGAGGTCGCATGCATGATATAAATATAAAATAAGAAAAATTAATGAATTCTAATAACAAATTATATAAATACGATTGTAATACTATTGCTTTTTATTAAACACGCAATATTTAAATTAATAATATGAAGTGAACATTATATCGCTTATTAATATCATGTTTGGTTTTCATAAAAATTTCATGCAGTGCAGTTTTTGAACGCAATGCAAACAGTTACCTTCAACTTGCATAATTGCACCAATTTCACTCTTAATTATTAATTTTGTTGTTTTCGTTATTGTTAAATGTTGCCTTCAATGTTGTTTTTCTGACCTGTAACACTTTTCTCGCTAGTAGTGGTGAAAAGTTGTATGTTTAACACGAGAGCAAAATTTTCTGATGTCTCGTGCCTTTAAATCACTCACTGTGCTCAGTAGTCTATATTTGAATCACTCGCTACGCTCGTGATTCAATTTTAGACTGCTTCGCTAGTTCGTGATTTAAATTCAGCACTCGCAGCGAAAAATGATTTTGCTCTCTTGTATAACAAATAACTATTGCGGAACGATATTTCTAAACTTGCCAGCCTGGATAAAATTCTGTTGAAAGGAATTCTGATTAAAACAGCTGTAAATACTTATAAAAACCAAGAAAAGTCTTTACCTATGTTAAAATTAATAGGTTTTATATGATTGAATTACTATATTTATGGAATTAATACTATAATAAAAAAAATACAATGTAAATAAATCATATTATTCCTCAGAAAGGACTTGTTGTTGTTAACAGCTTTTTCAAGGGTTTGGCTAACAAATTACTGAAAATCATCAACTATACATTAATTGGTAGAATTGTCAATTATATAGTTAAAGTGATGAAAGTTTGATATAATTGGTCTGCAAATGCACTGTCAGTGATGTAAATAATACTCCCTAGGTTTAAGTAGAAGCAGTCCACAGTATTTTTTTCTTTTTAATTTGAAATAAGTCCTCTTCTGGATTGACAGTTTGGTAAATTTTCCTCGCCCATAATTCAAAAGTGAGCGAATGAAATTTACTGATAACACTATCACTTATTAATTAATACTTAATTTAACTAATAACAAAAATAATTTGGGGTTTAACATGAATTATAAGTAAAATAATTAAATACTACGGTTAGCTGACAAGTGTTGCTGCCAGTGTTGCCAGGAATCAATAAATAATGTATATGTATAGCCTGCTCTATCGTCTCGATAGAGACGGCTGTGACTTACTCTATGTTAAATTATATTATAATTTATTGCAAGCGAAGTGAAATAAATTATTATTCCTGGATGGTGTAAACAGACGCAACATTATGCAACAGACAGCCGTTACTGTCTAACCCCTGCTGTGTAACCTAGATCTGAAATGAATGGATTTTTATATTTTTGCATTTTTGCATGATGACGATGATGAATAGAAAATAAAATAATTAAAGGTACAATTGTATTATTGTGAGAAAAGAAATATATGTACCTTACTTTCGCAAAAAACACAACATGCAAGTTGGACCGCCCGCCCACCTGCAAAAAATTGCACATGCACACTACGAAACTATCAGTGCACAATACCTGCAACTAGTAAGACAGCGACACAATTTTTCTAGCGTGCAAATTTTGTAGAACTTATAATACTTATAAAAAACTGCCGATTTTTTCAATATGGCGGCGGAGGCGGAGGGCGAGGAATTGTGCATTTTGCATTTTTTATACTCACTAACCATCCTAGACAACATATCAAATATTCAGAACTACCGGACCACTTGTAAGATAACCCCCCGCAATAGTCTCTATGGTTAAATTAATAACCACTTCGTTTTTTTTTTATATCAGTCGACAGCCTTTTGAGTATTTGGCTGATTTTAGGATTTCATATATAACAAGTCCTTTTTTTAGCACACTTTTATTAACTTTACCTGTAACTAACTTATACAGTCACAATGTAAGAAAATCTTGGATTTCAATTTTAACCTACTTCTAATATTGTCGTATTAATTTGAAACTTTGCAAGTCTATATGAATTATGAATCCGATGACAATAGGTACAAAATTTGCTACCATCGAGCTGATCTGATGGTGGAGTCAAGAGGTGGGCAATAGAACTCTTCGATTGCCGCTAGGAAACCCCTCGAGTTTAGGCTCATTTGTTTTGTTCTGATGAGACCTATTCGCTACACTTGCTGGTGAGGGTCTGATGATGGAGCAGGAAGGAAGCCAGTGGCACTTCTTAATGACCACTAGGAAACCCCTCGAGTTTGGGCTCAGTTGTTTCGTTCCGATGAGACTTATTTGCTACACTTGGTGGTGAGGGTCTGATGATGGAGCAGGGAGGAAGCCAGTGGCACTCCTTAATGACCAATAGGATACCCCCCCGAGTTTGAGCTCATTTGTTTAATTTTGATAAGACCTATTCGTTACACTTGGTGGTGAGGATCTGATGATGGAGCTGGGAGGAAGCCAGTGAAACTCCTTAATGACCACAAGAAAACCCCTCGAGTTTAGGCTCATTCGTTTCGTTCTGATGAGACCTATTCGCTGCGCTTGGTGGTGAGGGTCTGATGATGGAGCAGGGAGGAAGCCTTTCTTACCTCTCTATCCCCAAGCGGTAACCGGTTGCCGCGTGGCTGCTCCTTCACATTACACTTTTCTTAATTAATACAGACTACTTTAGTATGAAGTAGTTTGGTTATTTACATCCTTTGATAAATTTGCTAACTCGTGAATGCAAAATATAACTTAGTCTGTGTTTGGTTTTTTTTTCGTCGTTGTTTGTCGTCGTGTTTGGTTTTGGCACGGTCTTTTTTTACGGATTTATATGAAGTAAATACTGTTTTTTAATAGACAATAGACTATTCTGCTTATAATGACTCTATTTAGTTAACATAATTAGATAACAAACGCCCTTGTTCTTTGGATTTTGTTTGAGTATTCATTTGACTCTTGTAATCCGGGCTCTCAGGTGAATTTAAATTTTTCGAGGTTTTTTATTATCACATTTTCCTATACTTACAAAATTGTATTGTGAATGCATAAAAATAATATAAAATCTCAATATGGCTGTGTTTCATTTTAATCGATTATTAAACATTTGTAAAAATGTTTCTTTCGGATGCGAGGGTTTCCTCACATTGATGAAGCAACGCTGGCCTACAGCGTAACAAGTGATAGCAAAATTCGACGAGTCGTGTAGTATTCGGTAGCTTAGTTGGTCAGAGCATCGGGCCGGATTCCCGGAGGTGCGGGTTCGAATCCCGCCTGAAAGCTACATATAGGGCTCGTGGTTTTTTACTATCACATTTTTCCTATACTTACAAAATTGCATTGTGAATGCATAAAAATAATATAAAATCTGAGTAATTGTATTGTATTTTTGTAAAAGGTATTTGAGCCGCCATTTTGTGGAATTTGCGGCGCCATTTTGTCATACCTATAAAACTGACATTTTTTGCGACATTTGATTTCCGCGGCTGAGAGGTTAATGACCACTAAAAAAACCCCTCAAGTTTGGGCTCATTTGTTTTGTTCTGATGAGACCTATTTGCTATATTTGGTGGTGAGGGCCTGATGTTGGAACTGGGAGGAATAAATTAGTCTTATTCTTTATTACATGTAATTATGTAATTTCTTACATCTTATTAATCATAATCATAATCATAATATTTTATTTGCATAAAAACACGTTTTATAAAACGGTCTTACAAATAAAAAGGTACACATGTTTTGCCTTATGTAAGAAGCATGCAAAATGTTTATGAAGAATTATTAAAAATGACAAATTGTGAACTAAAAATTGTCAATAATATATAGTTACATGTCAATTGAAACATAATTTAACAACACTTTAAGGAACGATTTAAGACACATTAAGGAAGCCAGTGGCACTAATTAATGTTAATTTGGTTTGTCATTTATTAAACTAAAAAGAAAGATGTTTACTTTCGAGAAGGTCCCGCAGCGCTGCCGTTTGCAAAGCGTTTAAGAATGACTATAAAACCAGCCTAAGTTAGGCCTATCTTTATTAGATAGGTTATTAGGAACAGATTTTTTTGTTATCAGGTCAAATAAAAATAGGTACGGCAAATAGTGGTAAAACTTAGTTTACATGAAAGAAAAATTACATTTGAATTAGAATCAACTCATTATAAATTAGTTCGAACCCTGTAACACATATCTTCTCTTCAAAGATTTTGCTGGCTCTATCTTAACGTGTTCAGACGATGCATATTTCTTTGGTTTCATGTTCATTTTTCTGAGATTTTTAGGTAAAGTTATGTCAGCAGTCTCACTCACACCACCATCATCAGTTAGTTGATCTTCCGTTTTATCTTCAGCTCCCGATATAAAGTTGTCATTTTCTTCGTCTAAATTAACATTTGATGTAGTCTTTTCCTTATCAAAATCATCCACTATATTATCTTCCGGATGATAAGGGTTGTTGTAAGTACCATACTTCATAGCAGTTCTTTGTACGATTTGATCAGCAAATTTTTTAAAATTGTCGGAGTCGATAAATCCACCAATGATTTTGAAAAGATCTTGCGAATCAATTTTAATTTTGATTTCTTTTGCATTTAGAGATTGCATTGAAATTAACGTGACTGAAAAGTATAAAAGTATGTTATTGACTAATATTTATTTTATTTTTTCATTATAAGTACTATTACTTACACACAATTACACTTAGGGAGACCATGTTTAGAGTGATCCTTTTACCAGCCAATAATAGGTATTTTAATCAACATAAACTTAATAATGGAAAATGAAATATTTCCGATAAAACAAGTAAGTACTTAAATAAAATTATTAATTTGCGCTATAAAACAAGTATTAAATTTTGAGAGCTAAATGGATTGAATAGTTTGAGAGCCCACTCAATGTTTTCTTTTTCAAATTAACTTGTTACGAAAATAATTTGTTAGATTTCGTTCGACGTAATTTTTTGAAAATGAAAAGAAATGCTTAAGAACAATGTTTTTATTATTATCACTCTAGGTATATCAATCATTCTTTGTATTTTAGCCATCTAGCCTTTTTTCTATCTATCTTATAATTTTTGATCGAAGATTATAATAATACTATATCATCGTTAATTTATTATTATATTTATATTTAATGTTTTTTATTTCCACACTTACATCTGTTATGGGAAACAATATTTTTCTTTTGTCTTCACTTTGCGTGTATGTAAGAATGGTGGGTGTAAGTGGACTAATTTTGTTTAAATCGTAAATAAGAAACATATTTACTAATAAAAGTTATATCAAACGCTTATAAATAGTTATTATTAATTATAATTTCTTAGGGCAACACAGGACTTTTAGATCTATCTGATTAAAACAAAATGGCTAAACAATTGATCGTCTTCAGTACCCCGAGTGTAAGTTTTTATGTCAAGCAAACGCAAACTATTTCGAGTACGTATTTATGTCAATTTGTATGAAAACTGCATAAGCGCGCTACTCGCCGCTAGAGGCGCTGATACAGTTTTCATACAAATTGACATAAATACGCACTCACGATAGTTTGCGTTTTTTGACATAAAAACTTACACTAGGGGTACTGTGCCCGTAGTGTAAGTTTTTATGTCAAAAAACGCAAACTATTTCGAATGCGTATTTATGTCAATTTGTATGAAAACTGTATTAGCGCCTCTAGCGGCGAGTAGCGCGCTTATATAGTTTTCATACAAATTGACATTAATACGCATTCGAAATAGTTTGCGTTTGCTTGACATAAAAACTTACACTCGGGGTACTGAGCTTGCGTGTGCGTCGTTAAGGCGCTACTCGGAAAAATATGGACTTTTTGATTTAAAACTATAGGACGGTTACAGTTGTTACAAATCTGGTAATCTATATACAGGGCGTCCCAAAACTATGCCACATTGAGGGAAAGTACCTTAAATACTGAAGATATAAAATTTTACTGAAAGGAGTCTTCGTTTTTATTTTTAAAAGAAAACGGACTGCATTCACAGAGTTTTGAATAATCACCTGTCTGAACTGGGAATCGAACCCGCTGAATGTAAAAACAAAAATATTTATTTTTTTATACCGATCGAAAGGCCCGATTATACCTAAGCATTTCTTCTAAGTAGCATAGCATCTTAAATAAAAGGATGAAATTTAACATTTAATGTTGAATAACAATTTTGTGCAGCGTTATGGATAGCCTTTTCTGTGACTGTCGTGCTCAAAACTTTAATGGTGCATCCACACATAGAATCACAGAGTGAAGATTGGAGTAATTATACCTAATTTCCCTATCATAAATGTTTAATAATGTGAAAAGTAACACCCCCTCGATTGGTTTCAAAAAGTTTGAATAATTTGATGTGGGTTCGATTCTCGGTTTGGGCATGCTATTATTTAATAAATCTTTTATTGCATTTCGTATTTTTATATAAAAAAACCTATTTCAATAAAAATTTCTATCTTCAGTATTTATTGCGGTATTGCCACCATGTGGCAGGCATAGATAGACTATGCCACAAGGTGTAATAGACGGCGCCAAATTATTCAAATATTTTTAAACCAATACTTAACACATTATAACTTTATCAAACACTTATGATAGGGAAATTAGGTATAATTGCTCCAATCTTCACTCGTTAGTAATAATATTGAAAAGGTTGGTGCCTGGAAGAAATTGCTGTTTAGCAATAAGGCCGCCTTTTGTATACTCTTCTGTTTTGTGATTGTTTCTTTCTGTATTTCTTTTGTGTGCAAATAAAGCATTGATTGATTGATTGATTGATTGAAATTTTAAAGTGTTGAGCACGACGTATATAAAATTCAAAGTCCTGACTGACTGATTGACTGACTGACTGAGATATCAACGCACAGCCCAAACCGCTGAACCTAGAGACTTCAAATTTTGCACATAGATACGTTATACAGTGTAGGCATCCACTAAGAAAGGATTTTTGGAAATTCCACCCCTAAGGGGGTAAAATAGAGGATGAATGTTTGTATGAAAGTCCGTCAGTTTTGAAATTAGGATCTTCAAACATTGTATTTAGGCTGGCAATTGAAAATAAATATTTACCTGTGTCAGCGTTTTTGACAATTCCACCCCTGAAGGGGTGAAAAGGGGGATGAAATGTTGTATCTGGAAAGTCCTTCAATTTTAATTTATTATTTAGGCTTTTGGTCGGAAAGTAAAACAATAAAGCAAAATCATGTTTCGAATTTTTTCGAAAATCAACCCCTTAGAAGTTAAATGGGATAAATAAACTTAAAAATCGATATGGATGTCGTTATTGAGGTTTTATGGGATGACGATTGCAAAAATGGCATTCATTTTTGCAATCGTCATCCATTCGCTGAACATGATTCAACCCCTAAAAAGTTGCAATAGGGGTGAAATTTTGAATGAAAAATCAGGAGTAAAATAGACATTTCAAATTGAAACTTTGTAGGCTTACTTCTTAAAACAAATAGGCAACCCATTTCCTAATTTTCCCAAAATCAAACCCAGGGGGTAAAATACGGGATGAATATGTATGCGGGCCTATGAGACTGCTGTCATGTCTCATAGGCCCGCCGCACGTGGCAAACGTTCTGCCTCGCGCGAGGCTGCTCGCTTGGTGAGGAAGGACCCGCCTAATCACGTAAAAACGGCTGATCGGATTTTTATGTAATTAAAACATAGAATACTTGTTCAGTACACCCCTGCCTAGACCCGCGGAACCGGCATAGCGCAGTGGAAGCGTTTCACTAGGAGAGACTCCGGACAAAACTTGGTTTCAGCCGGGATGTAACTGAACAATATGAACTGCGATACACAGCGACTTAATTTACATTAAGGTGAATTTTACATACGGGTCTGTGGTGTCGAAAGTCTCCGGGGCAGAAGTGGTATGAGGGCGCGCCCCCATCTGATGTTCCTTCTTCTTCTGCAGACCTTACCAATTCGTCACCTTACTCACAAAACAAATACCACACAGGGTCCCAAAACACTGGGCATCCCAACAATACACACCAACACACGCGGGGCTTGTTTATTAATACTTATCGTCCCGACAACAACGCGTGGTGTAAAGTTATCTTTCAAAGCACCGCGACCGGGCCACTCGTCAAGATGGCGTCTAAATCTTGGTCGTACAAAACGGGATCAAAGGGATAATTCAGGATTCAATTCAAACTCGATATGCCAGGCACATTCAACGCGAGCGTTTTTTTAACAATTCAGCAAAATTTTAATCCGACATTTTTCTTCAAGAATTCCAATCAAGCAAGAACTGTCAACTTCAAGTGACAGCTAATGTCAATTTGACGTGACATTAGGGATGCGTTCAGAAATGTCGATCTTTTCCGAACATCCCCCCGCCCCGGACCGTTAAGAACGGTACGTCAATCTACGGGTAATCGGGAGAGCCCACTAACTGCTCTCTTCAAAACCGAATCTCGAACCAAAACCTCAGCAAAACGAGGAACTCCGTCAGTTCCGGGGTAGAGTTTAACAAACTTCGCCAACATAGGGGCGGCAGGTTAGCATCCTTAATCAACACGAGGTCGCCAGTCTGGGGTGGGGTGGTTTTATCTGTCCACTTCACGCGCTGTTGTAGGATATGCAAATACTCCATCGACCAACGTGCCCAGAAGTTTTGGGACATCTGTTTCAAAAGTTGGTATCGCGACAAACGATGGGATCCTACATCCTGAATCGGATATTCAGGCAAAGCCAAAAGGGGCTGTCCGATCAAGAAATGACCTGGGGTCAACGCTTCCAGGTCATTCGGGTCCGAAGACAACGGGCACAAGGGTCGCGAGTTGAGGACGGCCTCAATTTTACAAAATACCGTATCAAGTTCCTCAAACGTGAGAATAGTTTCTCCAATCACGCGACGCAAGTGTGTCTTGGCAGCCTTTACACAAGCTTCAAAAATTCCTCCCCAGGTCGGACAAGCTGGAGGGCTAAACTTCCAGATTATCCCACGCCGGGAGAGGGTGGTTCCAATGTCTATTTTATTATCAACAAAAAACTTAACTACTTCCTTAAGATAATTACACGTTCCCTTATAATTAGTACCACAATCGGAACGTATCAATGTCGGCAGTCCTCTACGGGAAACAAATCTGCTCAAGGCGGCGACAAAGGCTTCGGTAGACAATTCCGAGACAATTTCCAAATGGACAGCCTTGGTGGACAAACACACAAACACGCACAAGTACGCCTTATAGGTTTTAGCATTACGCAGTCTCGAAGCCTTTACAGTAAAGGGACCGGCGAAGTCGGTGGCGACTCCGGCAAAAGCTCTACATTCCGTGACGCGATCAGCAGGCAAATCACCCATCTGGGGCTGCATGGTCGCGGCCTTCAATCGATAACAAGGCAGGCAACGGAAAACCACAGTGCGAATGGCTCGACGAGCAGACAAAATCCAAAATTCACGCTGCAAAATGGCCAACAAAGCATTACAGCCAGCATGTTGTGCATTCACATGGCGATCTGTTATTATCAGTTGAGTCAAATGTCCGGCTTTAGGTAACAAAAGGGGGTGACGAGCTCCATACGGCAGGTTCGCATTTCGAAGTCTTCCGCCGACTCGCAAAAGCCCACTCTCGTCCAGGAAGGGATTCAATCGCGATACCGCGCCCTTCAACTTGCGACGGCCTAAACGCAAAGTTTCAATCTCGGACTCAAAACTATCAGCTTGTACTCTCCGGACCCAAAACAAGAGCGCGTCCCTACGCTCGTCCGGAGTGAGAACCGACGAATCACGCCTCGCGCGTGAGTTTCTGCAATTGTACACAAAACGTCTGATCCAAGCGGTAACACCAAGCAGCTTCTGTAAGGAGCTGTACCGATCCAACAACAAATCCTTTTCCCCGGCGGGGTTAGTCTCCAGGACGCATGCCCGCATATCAGGAACGGCTACGTTCGACAACGCTGGAGAGGGCGGCCACTCCGACTCAGGCCGCATCAACCACTGTAGGCCCCACCAGAGGGGGTGGTTAATTAGGGTTGGGGCTACACAACCCCGAGACGCACAATCCGCGGGATTCATGGTTCCCGGCACGTGTCTCCAAATCAACTCGATGTCGGAATTACAAATCTGCGACACTCGATTGGCCACAAACACGTCCAAGGTGTGCGCCGGAGCCTTCAACCAACAAAGGACGACCTGACTGTCCGTCCAAGCATAAACCTCTTGTATCTTAATAGATCGACCTAATGTGAGCCATACGTGGTTCAACAAACGCATTAGGAGGGCAGCTCCACACAATTCCAACCTCGGGATCGTATGACGAGTCCGAAGGGGAGCGACTTTGCTTTTCGCTATCACCAGATGCACAGCAACAACTCCGTCAACAGTAACGGTGCGGAGGTACACGGCCGCAGCAAATCCACGTTCGGAGGCATCGGAAAAGCCGTGAAGAGTAACTTTACAATTTTCAGAAGGGAGGAATAACCTCGGCAAATGCACTTCATTAATCTCGGGGAGGGATGAAACGAAGCTCGACCAATCTCGGAGTAACTCGTCCGAGAGGGGTTCATCCCACGACACACCCGAAGCCCATAACCGTTGCAAGAAACACTTGGCCATAAACAGCACGGGGCAAATACACCCATTGGGGTCAAAGGTACGTGCGACAGTAGACAATACTAAACGCTTGGTCCAGACTTTCGGTGGTCGTAAATCCACACAATAAGTGAACGTGTCAGAGACCGGTTTGTACTGTACGCCAAGGACGGTCACCACATGGGGATTATCAACATTTTCGAATAGGTGGGGGTCCTGCTGGTGCTCTTCGGGCAAACCTACCAGTACATCAGGCGAGTTGGATATCCATTTCCTCAACTCGTAACCTCCCGACTTCAAAAGGGCGGTGAGTTCGTCTCTCAGGACAATCGCCTCTGAGACAGATGAGGCGCCCGTGCAAATGTCATCCACATAGACGTCACTGGCCAAAATGGCGGAGGCGCGAGGGTATCTCAAGCGCTCCTTCTCGGCCAACTCCAACAAAGAACGAATCGCAACAAACGGGCTCGAAGCCAAACCGTACGTATTCGTATTCAATTCATAAATCAACAAGGGGTCCCTAGGACTCTCTCTCCACAAAATCAATTGGTACCTCCTATCCTCTGGATGGATGACCGTTTGTCTGAACATCATCCGGATGTCAGTCATAAATACAATTTGGTGCCGCCGGAAGTTGGTCAAAATGTCTGAGATCTCCGTGTGCAGCTTGGGACCTACATGCAGACACTGGTTCAAGGACGCTCCAGTAGAGGTGGGAGCCGAACCGTCAAAGACCACCCGAATCTTTCCGGATTTCAAAACGGCGTGGTGCGGCAAAAAGAAGTGCTCAACGGAGCGCCAATCCAAATCGCTCACGGACATGTGCCCTAACTCCTCATACTCCCGCATGAATTCCACATACTTCTGGCGGAAGACCGGATCCTTGCTCATGCGGCGCTCCATCGCCACTAGCCTACGTTCCGCTAGCGGTCGGGATTCGCCCAGAGGAGGTCGGCCGGCACGAAAGGGGAGACGGGTGATCAAACGACCAGAGCGGAGGCGACCAGTGTTATTCTGGTAATACAACTCGCATTCATCCGCTACTGGGTCGACCCGCGGGGCTGGTGGAGGTTCCTCAACCTCCCAAAACTTCTGCACCACTTCGGAGAGAGACACATTAAAAACAAGACCGCGATCCTCATCAAGGGAATCCAAAACGCGGCGAGCAGGGCCCATCACAACTGTACCGAGTGTCGTCTGCAGAGCTACCAAGCCATCTGGCTGCAAAACTCGCTTCCCCGTCAACAAAACTCGCCCCAGGACATCGGCTCCAAGGAGAGCATCAATCGGGCCTGGGCGGAAGAAATTTGGATCGGCGAGTGGGGAATCAGACACCAAAGACAACATACTCGGGCCCAAGTCAACTGAAGGTTGACGGCCAACAACTGTGTCCAACACAATCGCCGAGGTCTTAATGCCTGGCGTGGACTTATTACGTGATGTAAATGTGAAGTCAACATGCCCTAACAACCCGGGGACTTTCACATCGCCAACACCTCTCACGCCTTCCGTGTGGGGGTGCACCTTGAGGCCCAACCGCCTAACTAACCAAGATGACACAACACACCCCTGAGCACCGGAATCCAACAAGGCGCGAACTTCCACAAGGTCGCCATTCAATCCCCTGACAAGCACAGAGGCCGTGGGCAACAAAACGGTCTCTGGAGGGGTGGCTACAATCGACCGTAAACACGTTGATTGCTAGTATGTGGGGTCCCCAGACGTCCCCCCATGGTAAGGGGGTCGCTCATAGCGATCCAGTGGGTCCCATTCTCCCACATACTGCCTACGTCCAATTCGCCCGGTATCAGGCGGGTTATATCTCCCGGCCCCTTGAAGACGGGGCGGGCGCCGCTCCAAACGCGGGTATTCGGCGAGCGGCGGCGAGAATCGGTGCCTAGCACCCACCGTGTACGTCGCCCCATAGTCGCGGGGGCACGGTGACCGATTTTCAGAAGGGGGGTCCCAGTCTCCCAGTCTTGTAGACGACCAGCAAAACGCCTTAAATCTAAGGGGACCAATCTAGCAAATAGAGGGGGCATACTCTTAGATGTGACCGGGGACGGGCTCGGATCAATCTCTCTTGCCACTTGCAAAGGTCGAGCCACCTGGGTAATTCTGTCCGCAAAATCATAACACTGGTCCACATCCAAACCGACTTCTTGTCGCATTTCCACATCGGCCTCAACAGTCTTTTCCAAAAATAAGGCATACTGTTCATCAACAACAGCCAAACGTATGGGCAGATCTACGTATCTGTTCAACAAGGCCTCCGTCCTATCCGGTCGATCCAACAATGCAACCGCACAAGCTAACCACCGTAACTCAGAACGTATTTTGGCTTTAGCAGAGGAGGCCGTCATTGTAACGTCACAAATTTATCAACAAAAACAACAAATTCAAAATATTCACTATAACACAAAATCTCCAATATTTGGAGGTTATTAATAACCACAAAATTCCAATATTACAACAACAAAGTATTTATAATGACACCAACTCTTAAATATTTGGAAGTTATCAGAAAACAACAAACTCAAGTATATAATTATAACTCTAACTCTCAAGAGGTTATAACTTAGACACAAACTAACTTTGACTTTATAAGTCAAAAGTTATTCAGTTCAAACAAATCACTGACTATTGAAATTCACTTGGATATCAACATACAACAAGTTGATTTTAATTATTTCAAAGCACAAGTTTCAATAAGTTTCAATGTGTAAATAATGTCTTAAATCATTTAAGTTTCACTAAGTATTGAGTGCAAACTTATTAAGTACCCAAGCCTTTTTAGGACAACTTTTCATTAGCTATTATTTAGCAACAACTTGTCAATATTCACAACTCAAATTTGCTAACAAAACTAAATAATAATTATTATGAACAAAGAAAGGCATCTGTTTACATTTTGGAACTTCAATACATGACAATTAATTACAAGACATGGAACCAATAACAAAGGAATGCCCTTTACTTTTCAAATGCAAGTTAATTACCATTTATAAGTACAAATTAATCTAGTCCGGACCAGATGGTCATCAAAACGGCACTGATTAATAGACAAAGTTTTGGCGTGGGCCTGTCAGGCCTTCAAACTACGCTCGGCTACCAAGCAATGTTCAGTACACCCCTGCCTAGACCCGCGGAACCGGCATAGCGCAGTGGAAGCGTTTCACTAGGAGAGACTCCGGACAAAACTTGGTTTCAGCCGGGATGTAACTGAACAATATGAACTGCGATACACAGCGACTTAATTTACATTAAGGTGAATTTTACATACGGGTCTGTGGTGTCGAAAGTCTCCGGGGCAGAAGTGGTATGAGGGCGCGCCCCCATCTGATGTTCCTTCTTCTTCTGCAGACCTTACCAATTCGTCACCTTACTCACAAAACAAATACCGCACAGGGTCCCAAAACGCTGGGCATCCCAACAATACACACCAACACACGCGGGGCTTGTTTATTAATACTTATCGTCCCGACAACAACGCGTGGTGGAAAGTTATCTTTCAAAGCACCGCGACCGGGCCACTCGTCAAGATGGCGTCTAAATCTTGGTCGTACAAAACGGGATCAAAGGGATAATTCAGGATTCAATTCAAACTCGATATGCCAGGCACATTCAACGCGAGCGTTTTTTAACAATTCAGCAAAATTTTAATCCGACATTTTTCTTCAAGAATTCCAATCAAGCAAGAACTGTCAACTTCAAGTGACAGCTAATGTCAATTTGACGTGACATTAGGGATGCGTTCAGAAATGTCGATCTTTTCCGAACAATACTTTTTATCCTGGTTATTGGTCCCCTAAGTATTTTCTCGAATGTCCACGCGGACGAAGTCGCGGGCGGAAGCTTAAGATATATATTTCTTCATACCTTTATCTAGAATCGTATAGTTTCAAAAACACGATTTTATGATTTTGCCTCGACACTTTTTCTTTTCGAAAAGACCTCTAAAAAAGACGAAAAGTGAAGATTATTCTTAAATGGGGTTACTTACACTTTCGGAAATTGGTTTAAGTTTGGACACCAATAATATAGAGGATCGTATAGAAGCATTTTTTTTAAATCGCTGTAGTTTTTTATACGAAGTGATTTTGTGTTTTTTTTGCCTAATCTGCAAAATCGGTCTCGCTCCCGCGCGCGTCGTTTTCTCATTGCTATCTCGCTTCAGCACATTTTTTCCGAGTATCGCCTTAAGCTTTCGGTCTATTTTTGTGTGCTTCTGCTATCAGAAGTTGAGTTGAGATCTTCTCCTCTGTCCTAGTTAATGATTACACTAATATTGCGATGCGGACGCAATTTATTCGTTATTGTTGCTTTTATAACTTGGTAAAAAATAATTATGTGCCTTGCCATAATTAAATTGTATTTGCCTTGCCATACTTGTAGTATTAATGTTGAAAATTACATAATATATTTTAATTAACATCCAAGTTTGTAAGTTACGTAGTGAAATGAATTGTTTTGTTGAATATTCTTATCACAAAACACGGAAAGATTTTTTCTTTTCTTATTTTCATTATTAAACCCTTAATCAGGATATTAATTTTTTCTTTTTAGGGTTCCGAACCAAACTGGTAAAAAGGAACCCTTATGGTGCGACTAGGTCTGTCTGTCTGTCACAACTGGATATCTCAAGAGCTACTAATGTTATCAACTTGAAATTTTGAATAGTTTTAGACGACGTTTGCCCAACTATTTTGCAAGTAAGAGAGAAATAAAAATATTTATATTTTTGCTGCAATAGGGGCTGAAAGGGAATCTTAAAAATTTGAAGCTACTAGGGCATATGGGGTATCATCAGAGCGCTGCTTGCACACTCTCAAACATTCTTTCTTTTTCTTTAAGCCGCATAGTTTTGGACTTATTATTTTATTAACAACCAAAATGTCCTCCTCCTACCTACTCGCAGGTTGCTTTGAGTGAAGCACAGTTGTAGTTTTTTCTATTTTATAAAAGATGGTTCGGAACCCTCGGTGCGCGAGTCCGACTGGCTCTTGACCGGTTTTTTTAGCTACTTTGCACGGTTTGCTAGTTGCTAATAAAAACCAACAGAAGCTCTAAATCCAGAACATTTTTTACTTATAGCGAGGGCAAATACAGCCTTTACGTATACCAACGGACTACGGACTCAGTCAGACACAAGGTCTGTCCCAGCCCTCCCGCCAAGCCTAATAGGCTTCGCGTCAGTTCTGGGCGGTTCTAACCCCTGCTCCGGCCCACTTACGAGCTCAAAAGCTTGAGAGGAGGTTGGACAGAGGGAGGGAGCCTCCTTCCAATCTCCCCATAAGGTTACCCACTCAAGGTGGGCTGACCAGATGGGGCGATCGAGAACAGCCACCACTACCTACTAAACCCTTCCATTCTTGCTCTCCGCCGTAAGTTTTAAGTACACCGACTGCGGAGGGGCCGTGGCGAGAAGCACCCCCAAATACTACCGGGACCGTGCGACCCGGGCGACAGCTAACTGGCCGTCACCCGCACCACACCGCTCCACTAAAGGGGAATGAGGCACGCAAAGCACAGATATCTCCGCCCCGGCCGCCTGCGTCCAAGCCGATTCAATTATGAGCCTGCTCGCGGATCCGCTAAGATGCCTGTTGCTACTGAGCATGGCGCGGGCCACGCTCGGCAGCGAGAGGTCCCTCCCTATTATGGCGCACAGACTACGGCGCTGCAATGACCAGGCCGAGCACTCCTGTAAGGTGTGCTCCACACTGTCCACCCCAGCGTCGCAGTCATGGCACCGTGTAGTCGCCTCCTTTCTTATTCAACACAGGTACTTTCCGAAGCACCCATTAACGCACCTGCGTCTACGGTTATACCACTCGCGGGGGAGAGAGCAGACGGCATCAATCGTCCGCCTCCCAGCTGGTCCCCTTATAGCCTCTCCTCCCACAGGTCCATTAGTCCTTCCTCGGCTATGCGTCGAGCAGCCGCCATCTCCTCTGGAGCCACCCTATCCCCTCCTATGAGCAGCGCCCGACACTGCTCCCTGAGTACCTGAGCGTCTAGCTCCCAAGGGGGTGTACCGCCAAGCGTGCAGGTCGCTGCGAATGACACCGTTTTGTAGCCACGGACAATCCTAATGGCTACGGCTACGGCTCGGGCGACGAAGAAAGCGGCGATTTTCGTCGTTCAGTTTGTCGGCCCACGCCGGTTGTCCGTAGAGAGCCATGCTATGGAGTACCCCCGCAAAGAGTCTCCTACATTTGTTCCCCGGACCCCCGAGATTCGGCAAAATGCAATTCGCCCATAGCACCCGCTGCCTTCGTCACCTGCCCTGAACGAACAACGGACGTCGAGCACAAGTCCTAAGTTTTTTATAAACAGCTGATGAGCAATCTGCGCGCCGTCCCAGACTCGGCCCCGCCGGAGGGCCCCTATGGGGACCGTGAAAGAGGATGGCTTCTGTCTTTTCTAGGGCCACATTTTAGCCCCTAAATTAGGATCCTCTCTAAAACCAAAGAGGTTACCAAAGCAGCGAGTCTGCTAGCCTCCTCAAACGTTTTGCCCCGGACAACCAACAACGACCAACGTATCGTCTGAATAGCAGATGATCTGCATCCGGGGCAAAAGGAGTCCCCTCAGGAGCCAGTCGTGGCCGATGTTCCACAGGAGCGGTCCTAAGACCGAACCCCGTGGAACACCGCTTGACATCTTCTATTTAAGACCTCTCTCGCTCGACGGTGCCTTTTTCTTGTGCCGCAGGCGGTCGACCACACTCTCCATTTCGGCTTCTGTCACACTTTCCATTTCGGTTTCTGTCACCGGCGGCGTGAAGCCCGACTCGGTTTCCCGGGGGTTTTGGGCGGCATCAACGGATATGCCGGGAAAAGGCTATCCACGACTCTTACCAGGTATCATGTCGTCCGTGGGTGAAGACTGATGGCGGAGCCTGCTCCTAACCATTTTAAGTGGGCGACTCCATGGGTCCGCGTCAAGGCTGGCCAGAAAGTCATTCCAAGCTTGGGATTTGGCCCTTAATATAACAACCTTGAAGGCCTATTTTAACGGTATGATGTCAAGAGGTCTTGCTCTAATTCCGTGTGGACCTCTGCGGCGTCTTTGACAGTGTTGCAGCGCCCGTCTAGCCCCCAAAGTTGGTGGCCCGTAAGGACTCCATTTCCTCCGACCACCAATAAACCCAGCTCTTCTTCGGAGGCCCTTACAACTAGGCATCGCGGCGTTGCAAACGGCAGTAAGAGCACGGGTCATACGCCTCTTCGAGATATCACACGCAAGGCCCACCGAAACGGCCCACTCCAAAGCAGCCGTGCCCTTGCGATCGGTGACGCGGGAGCCCCAAAGCCGATGCTTGGCGTTAAAATCCCCTGCCACGAGGACCTGCTGTACCCTGTGGTGTAGGGGGCTGTTTAACTCTAACCGTCGGCGTGGCGAGTGGCAGCTCTTCCCACCCATCACGTACGCAGCTAGCAGTTTCACCGCCAGACAAATTGCGCATTTGGGGTTCCCCTTGCAGTCTTGCCTTTTTGTCATATTTGCCGACCTTGTTGCAGGCGGTAGTGCGGTCCACCTCGGCATTGCAAAATCGATTATGCAGCCTGGGATTAGCTGCAGCCAACCACGCGACTTGCTGGCTGAAGTTTGAGTCGCCAAATCGGCTGAACACCTCACTCACTCTGAGAGCATTCCGGTTAATGGCGTCCCTCTTTTGCTTACTTAGGATTTTATTGCCATAGACTCTATTCCAGATGGTTTGCAGATCATTTATCGGGGTCTCCTATGGGTATAATTCAGGCGGCAGCGACGACTCCGTCGGATTATAGAGTAAAAACTGTGTGCTCCCTGACCCTGTATCTCCATCCTCGGGGCTTAACTCCTCGGAGCTAGGACCCCGATCGCATAGGCGTTTTTTCGCGCTTGAAAGACACACAGTAGTGTTGGCTGCTAGACCTTTGTTTTTGGACTTGGGCTTCGCGCCAGTCTTCACTATCCGTATTGAGCTCAGGGTTTCCGCGTCAGAATCCTCCCTTGACCTTGGTCTTGCCCTCGCCGTAAGCCTATACCACCGTAACAGGCCTTGTAAGCGACCCCGCACGGCCCCCCTAGCGAGCTCTTGCTCGCTCAAACCGTCGTCTGCTCCATCATCCAATTTGGCCGAGCCCATCGGTGTGTTACAGTCACTGTTTGTACTCGGACCCTGTGCTCTTTCTGGTTGCTCCGCGTCGCTCCGATCCGCTCGTTTTTATTATTATTAAGTTTCTTCATAATCTACTTACGATAATGGGGGGAAGAAACGGTCCGCCTGGGCAGAGACCCTTGTACTCGGGTACCTACTACATACGCCTGGAGGGGTGTTCGGTAGCAGGTTAGCAACTCTGCTAACCACCTTCAGGCGGGCGGTCCGACACCCACGTCTGCGACGCCGGACCTTTGAGGTATTTTTATAGTGGTTTACTCCACGCGGCCCCCGTGTTAATAGAGTCCGCAACCGTTCTCCGAAGACCGATAATACGACGACTGCCCCCGTTCCTGTGAAACGTACAGTGGGTTACCTACGGTTTGATTTTGAATTTGTATGGGGTTTAGCCCTCGGTCTCTATGTCTCCGTGACAGGACACGGCGGCTTCCGTTCCTGCACTATGTATACAGGGTTACTCTACGGTATAAGTTTTTTTTGTTAATTTATTTAATTTTCAAACACACTTATTTTCCATTCAAACAATGAGTTAATAATACTTTATCATATTAAAATAATTTTTTAACTTTTCACTTTTTTTTAAATAATAACACCGAAACGATTACAATATCTGCCGTACCAAATTCAGAAAACTGTAATTTTTTAATTAGCCGAGAAACTTCCTCGCATCATCATTATCATTTATAACGTCATTGCCCTCTCATATTAAGAAGATATTTTTAAAACTGCGTAGAGACATTTTTTACAATTTCAAAATCACTTTTTTTTAACATCCAGTCGAGAATATTATGGAAAGTAAATTTATTAACTTTCACATAATCTTCACCTTCCCTAACGTAAACTGCAATCTTCCTGATTTTACAAAATGTTTTACTTCAAAGAACCACTTCAATTCTTCCACAAATTCACTAACTTTCTATAACAAATGAAGGAACTCCGGATAACTCAATAATAAGTTGATTTACTAGAAAACTTTTAAGAGCCAAATCCCGTTGGGTGTTATGGTGGTGTTATATCTTTACGTGCTTGGAATATGTTGGGTGAACATGGGAAAAAAAAAGTTCATTTTTATCCTATACCAGTATAGAAGCCGTTATTCCATAACCAATAGGTTTTATTTCACTTCAATACGATTAGTATTTACAAAGCTATTGTAAAAATGAATTTGCTTTAAAGACTATTGCTTCGGTTGTTCGCTGGCAATCGACTTTTATTGTGTGACGTCATTCAGCCTGACCACCCGTGCCCGTATGTGCCCGTATCCCGTATACCGCACCGGCCGATCATACTTACCTACTCGCACAGCTGCACTGGTTCAGAGCAGACATTAAATTAAAGTTTTGTTTTATAGTTGTTGTTTTTTTACTACTAGTTCTGGAGTTTCTGGAGTCCCTTTTCATCGCATTGCACCAAATTTTTTGATTTTTTACGAATAAAGATTTTCTTTGGTGTTTTGATCGAAGTATTCGTATACAGAGGCACAATACAGTATTAATATTATATAGTACTTTGTGAAGACATGTTGATAATTTTCCCGAATGATACGATATTGTATGAGACTAGCGAGATAATCGAGCTGTACGACGTCACATCCGCGGCTTCCGGGTGCATTGTGACTGTCACGAAAACAATAGCACGTGGTCGTTTTTACGAATCTTTAAAAATTTATTGTGAAGTATTTTGAAGGGCTACGGAAAAAACTTTATGACATAGTTTAAGTTAAAATGAATATATTTCAAAAATAAATAAATAAAAATACCTTTCCCAACCCCTTTAATTGATAGTTAAGCAACTTTCGCAATGGTCGGTCACGGGATGGGTGACCAAAAATTTTATATCTCGAGCTCCTCCGTGCTTCGCAAGGCCTCGGCTGCGTTTGCAGTCGTTAATACACACACACTAATCTTCTTGGGCCCACATGGTGGGTCATGCATGGCCTAATCTCCTTATCTATCATATCAGGGAGGCCTGTACCCCAGCAGTGGGGACTTGTAATGGCTAGTGATAATAAAAAAAACCAACGGGTTGCACTCTGGGAGTGCCGGCAGAAGTGAAAAGTGCCCCCTAGATGGATGGATATAAATGTATTTCACTCTAATTTGTGTATAGGAGTTAACATGTTAAATACAAAAGCTTTAGTTTTAATTGCACCTGTGATACAAAATCCTTATTTAAATGAGAATATGTTAAATTATAATATTAAGATATGGACGAAACACTTTGTGAATTGTAATACTATTGACATATTAGATTTTTTACATAATGATGAAATGAATTATATTACTTTTTTGACATTTAAAATCAATATTTACATTGACTTTCAACAATATAAAAAAGAATATCTTTCAACAGACAAAATTAAAAATTACTTAAGGAAAACCTGTGAAACGCAGATAAAAAAAAATATAAATATGATCTGGGTAAAAAGGGGACTATAACATACTATTTTAAACCAATAACAAAACAAACTTCGGAGTCTTTAGCATTACAGAATAATATTGGAGAGTGTGATAAGACATCGCATAACCATCATAATCACACCGCCATGTCACCACAACAAAAAAAGCTTTTTTTTCGAAAATAAAAATAATGTTTTTACAATATTACACCAAAATATACAAGGTCTATGTTCAAAAAGGGAGATTATAGAAATAACGTTAACGGAAATTAAGAAAGATATAAAACCTGACGTTTTGTGTTTCACGGAAACATTTATTAAAATTAATGAAGAGAATTATATCAATATAAATAATTTTGAACTAGCTGCCAATTATTCAAGGCTAAAAAAAAGAGGAGGGTCTTGTATTTTGGTTAAAAAGGGAATTGAGTATAAAAAACTTGCATGTTTTGATGATCTCTCGACGGTTTTTCACTTCGAATGCTGTGCAGTGAATCTAGTTCAAAATAATATAATTATTATCTGTATATACAGAACACCATCAAAACTACAAAAACATATTACAAATTTTATAGAAAAAATTGATTTATTATTATACAAATGTTTAAACGAGTATTCTAATAAAAAAAAATAACTACTGGTGACATGAATATAAATATGATTGACAATAATTGTAAAAATGCGACACGTTTAAAAGAAATTCTTACTAAATATAATTTTAATATGCATATAAATGAACCGACTCGGAAGAAATCGTGTCTAGATCTAATAATTAGTAACATACATGATAATTCTGTAGGTACTATCCTACCTCTGTGGTTGTCCGATCACGAAACAGCCCAAATTCTGAAATTTTCGGTGTCAAACAAACAAGAGAATAAGGAAACATATTTTATCCACAGGAGATGTTACTCAGATGAATACATAGAATTATTTAAAAAGCATTTAAAATGTATGCCATTTAATGATATATATGAACACTCTGAAATCAATACAGCATTCAATGAGTTTCATGACAGGTTTTGTCTACTTTATGAGCTTTGTTTTCCTATTATTAGAATGAGAAGATTCTTATCAAATAAACCGCGTTGGATAACAAAAGGATTACAAAAAAGTTGCGCTACAAAAAGACTATTACGTTACAAATATTACAAAAAAAACCGATACGGACCGAGAAAAATACCTAAAATATAATAAGTTACTAAAAAAATGTGTGAATCAGTCTAGAAGAATAACTAACAAAAAATATGTTGCAAATAGCAAAAACATTTGTAGGGCAACATGGACAGTTATAAAGAAAGAAAACAACAAGGTAGAAACAAAAAAAAAATATAAATAAAATAGTAATGGACGGTAATGAGATAAAATCACCAACAGAAATAGCTTCAAAGTTTAATAGATATTTCATTGACATAAACAAAAATAACAAGATTACAGCAGGAAACACATGTACTCGACATAAAATTTCTCATTCTATTTTTTTGACCCCAGTTACTGAAAATGACATAAATAAGATAATTATAACTTTGAACAACACTCCATCGGAGGGTTATGATTATATTAGCACCAAAATAATAAAATCATGCAAATCAGAGTTAATTCCAATACTGACTTACCTAGTGAATCTATCAATGGAAACAGGATCCTTTCCAGAAAAACTAAAAATATCTATTGTAAGACCTTTGTAGAAGAAAGGTGACACTTTTGAAATTGATAATTATAGACCAGTTACGTTAAACTCTGTTTTCTCAAAAATCTTTGAAAGGGTTATGTATGACCAACTTTCATAATTTTTCAATAAATTTAATATTCTCAGTGAACGACAGTATGGCTTTCAAAAAAATAAGTCTACTACACAAGCAGTTTATAACTTAATTAATGAAATTCTACAAAACCTTAATGACAAGAACTTTACTTCAGTAGTTTTTATCGACATGTCCAAAGCGTTTGATCGCGTATCTCACAAGAAACTACTTGACAAATTAGAATCTAACGGAATAAGAGGGCCTGCGCAAAATTGGTTAAGATCTTACTTAGAAAATAGAGTTCAATTTGTTGAAATAATCAAATAGATGCTAAACACAATAAACAGACATATAGATCTAACACTGAACATAACGAAACTGGAGTTCCGCAAGGAAGCATTATCGGACCGTTGTTATTTCTCCTTTACATAAATGACATAATGGATGATTCAAACAATCGGTTCACCTTATTTGCTGACGATATTTCAGTACTAGTCTCTACTAATAAGGATAGCACTATAGAACAACATAAAGATGACATTATAAATACTCTGACATATATAATAAATTAGCTTAATAATAACAATCTTATAATTAATGTAAATAAAACAAATGTAATAAATTTTAATAATTTCAAAAATTATATATTGACTAATATTGACATAATGGGAGAGCAGATAAAATGGAATACAGAAACCAAGTTTTTGGGCCTAAATATAGACACTAAACTAACCTGGAAAGGTCAAATAGAGAAAGTAGCCGGAAAAATTAATAGATTTGTATATGCTTAATATAACCTTAGAAATATATCAAATAAAAAGACTGCAATATTAGCCTACTTTGCATATATAGAATCAACACTAAGGTATGGGCTGATAATCTGGGGAAATAGCACAGATATACAGAAAGCATTCGTCGCTCAAAAGAGATGCATTCGAGCCATTTGCAACATTGCACCAGATGTTTCTTGTAGGCCTTTTTTCAAGACGCTAAATATATTACCACTGCCTTGTTTATATATTTTAGAAATGGGAAAATTTGTAAAACAAAATGCTCACATCTATCAGCAAACAAAAGACAAAACCAATAAAAATTTAAGAAACGTAAACAAACTTATTTTAAATACTGTTCCCAAGACATCCCGCTTCCTTAACAATGGTTATGCGATGGCAATTAAAATATATAACAAAATACCTAATGATATTGAGCAATTGCCATATAATAAGTTTATAATAGTATTAAGAAAATGGCTAGTTGACCAGAGTTTTTATTCTATGAAAGATTTCTTTGATTATAAAACATAAATGTCAATGTACTACTTAGTTGGATTATGTATTAAATTTTGCATGCTATGTAAAATTGTAGCTAAATAGGTATAAGAACTTTAATTAAAATAACACCCACATTACTGTGATATGTAACCCTATTTAATGCAAATAAATGAGTTGAGTTGAGTTGAGTAGACTTCTTCACAAAAAAAAGGAATTTGGCAAAAAAAAATACAAAAAAATCACATCATAAAGTAAGAAATAATCCCTCACCAAATAAATAACGTAATTGTACTTTGAAGTCGGGCGTGAAACATGTACAATTTTTTGTTGTTTTTGTTAAAACCCGCCCGACTTCAAAGTACTTACGTTATTTATTTGGTTAGGGATTATTTCTTACTTTTTGATGTGATTTTTTTTGAAGGCGGTTTTTTTAAAAATAATTTTTATTTCATTTTTTTAGTGCATCGTGCAGGCAATTTACGTGTATTCTGGTAAATAGGTATGTGATCAAACTGAAAACCTCCTTTTTTAAGTCGGTTAAAATACCTTGAGCTATCCCCTTCAAGCAACGCGGGCTTATTTCATTTTCTATGTGTTAGTGTCGTCTTTACAGTATTGTTTTTGTATATAGGTATACATTTCCCCCCCAAAAAACGACAGAACTATTTGAATAGAGTAAACTCGCTATGGCTCCTACTCCCTTCCGGGACGGAAGACCCGCGTTGCTCGAAGGCTATCCCCTTTTTAAGAAAACAAGAATCATCTAAATCGGTTTATAAACAAAGGAGTTATGCTTAAAGATACGTATGAAATTCACAGAAAGTGGTAACGAAAACGACAGTATTTTCAAGATTTCCTGAAAACTACTGCACCGATTTCAAAATTTCAAATAATGGGACCAACTTGGAAACCAACCTGATGTAATAACATTTTAAAAATCATTTCAATCGGTCCATCCGTCTTCGAGACAGAAGAAAAACAGAAGAGAGAAAAAAAACATACATACAGACGAATAGGATTTTGATTTAGAAGTCGGTTAAAAATACGGACTGGATTCGAACCGAGGTCTTCTGGGTTCAATGCGGCCCGTTTTCTAACCTGAGCTATTAGAACTTTGGAAACGGTGGCGAAAGAACGATGCGACAGAACGTCCGCCCAAAACCCATTTCTGTCCAACAGATTTGAAATGTATCTCGCTTGAAAGATATTATTATAGTGATAATTTACTATGGCGACATCCCTCAAAGTAACGATCTGATACGGACCTGACATTAACGCAATAGTTCTAGCTTCTATGACTTGTTTGAAACGATTAAATAGGTTTTCTTCGAAATTATTATTTTCAACTTTTTAGCATGATATGCTGGTACTTGGGCGTTAGTTCTGGGCTCTAATCGAATTTCAGGTTCCAATTATTTTATTTATCTATTTATATATTATAATTTTTTGATTGATACTTTTTTTTAGCTAAAATCACTAGAACTATTGCTTAAAACTAATAGGAATCATAGAACTCATCGGCATGCGATAAGAACTCTTTTTTATTTATGACTAGCTGACCCAGCGCGACTTCGTTCCCGTGGCCCTACCCCCTACTCCACCCTACCCTACCCGTATTCTACCCCTACCCTACCCCTACCCTACCCCTACCCTACCCCTACCCTACCCCTACCCTACCCCTACCCTACCCCTACCCTACCCCTACCCTACCCCTACCCTACCCCTACCCTACCCCTACCCTACCCCTACCCTACCCCTACCCTACCCCTACCCTACCCCTACCCTACCCCTACCCTACCCCTACCCTACCCCTACCCTACCCCTACCCTACCCCTACCCTACCCACTACCCTACCCCTACCCTACCCCTACCCTACCCCTACCCTACCCCTACCCCTACCCTACCCCTACCCTACCCCTACCCTACCCCTACCCTACCCCTACCCTACACCTACCCTACCCTACCCCTACCCTACCCTACCCTAACCCTACCCTACCCCTACCCTACCCCTACCCTACCCCTACCCTACCCCTACCCTACCCCTACCCTACCCCTACCCTACCCCTACCCTACCCCTACCCTACCCCTACCCTACCCCTACCCTACCCCTACCCTACCCCTACCCCTACCCTACCCCTACCCTACCCCTACCCTACCCCTACCCTACCCCTACCCTACCCCTACCCTACCCCTACCCTACCCTACCCCTACCCTACCCCTACCCTACCCCTACCCTACCCCTACCCTACCCCTACCCTACCCCTACCCTACCCCTACCCTACCCCTACCCTACCCCTACCCTACCCCTACCCTACCCCTACCCTACCCCTACCCTACCCCTACCCTACCCCTACCCTACCCCTACCCTACCCCTACCCTACCCCTACCCTACCCCTACCCTACCCCTACCCTACCCCTACCCTACCCCTACCCTACCCCTACCCTACCCCTACCCTACCCCTACCCTACCCCTACCCTACCCCTACCCTACCCCTACCCTACCCCTACCCTACCCCTACCCTACCCCTACCCTACCCCTACCCTACCCCTACCCTACCCCTACCCTACCCCTACCCTACCCCTACCCTACCCCTACCCTACCCCTACCCTACCCCTACCCTACCCCTACCCTACCCCTACCCTACCCCTACCCTACCCCTACCCTACCCCTACCCTACCCCTACCCTACCCCTACCCTACCCCTACCCTACCCCTACCCTACCCCTACCCTACCCCTACCCTACCCCTACCCCTACCCTACCCCTACCCTACCCCTACCCTACCCCTACCCTACCCCTACCCTACCCCTACCCTACCCCTACCCTACCCCTACCCTACCCCTACCCTACCCCTACCCTACCCCTACCCTACCCCTACCCTACCCCTACCCTACCCCTACCCTACCCCTACCCTACCCCTACCCTACCCCTACCCTACCCCTACCCTACCCCTACCCTACCCCTACCCTACCCCTACCCTACCCCTACCCTACCCCTACCCTACCCCTACCCTACCCCTACCCTACCCCTACCCTACCCCTACCCTACCCCTACCCTACCCCTACCCTACCCCTACCCTACCCCTACCCTACCCCTACCCTACCCCTACCCTACCCCTACCCTACCCCTACCCTACCCCTACCCTACCCCTACCCTACCCCTACCCTACCCCTACCCTACCCCTACCCTACCCCTACCCTACCCCTACCCTACCCCTACCCTACCCCTACCCTACCCCTACCCTACCCCTACCCTACCCCTACCCTACCCCTACCCTACCCCTACCCTACCCCTACCCTACCCCTACCCTACCCCTACCCTACCCCTACCCTACCCCTACCCTACCCCTACCCTACCCCTACCCTACCCCTACCCTACCCCTACCCTACCCCTACCCTACCCCTACCCTACCCCTACCCTACCCCTACCCTACCCCTACCCTACCCCTACCCTACCCCTACCCTACCCCTACCCTACCCCTACCCTACCCCTACCCTACCCCTACCCTACCCCTACCCTACCCCTACCCTACCCCTACCCTACCCCTACCCTACCCCTACCCTACCCCTACCCTACCCCTACCCTACCCCTACCCTACCCCTACCCTGTCGAAATAGGTTTATAATATGTATATAAAATAAGACTGGCACAATAATATTATAGAACGCGTTTGTCATTGTTTCAAAATTGACTTTCATCCATGCTTTCGTGATGTAAACATTACAAATAAAATAAACGACTTTTTGCTAAATCTATTTTTATTCAACACACGTTGGAGCACTGCATACTGCCCCAACAATGGTTATGGGCCCAGGATGAATAACTAAAGATTAGTGGATATTGAGGATATTGTGAGTATTGAAAACAATATTAAAATGTCTGTCGTGAAAATTGAGCAACTCACTCAAGATAATTATGAGACGTGGAAAATCCAAGTCGAAGCGATTCTTGTAAAGAACGATGCCTGGGGTTATGTGAATGGAAGCCTCGTGAAGCCGGCAGAACCGTCTGAAGAGATCGAATGGACCAAAGGAGACGCAAAAGCTAAGTCAGATTTAGTCCTATCAATCTGTCCCAGTGAACTAAGGCATTTGCGAGGATGTATAACGTCGCGTGACGTTTGGTTTAAACTTGAGGGCATACTTGCCTCAAAGGGACCTGCAAAAAAGGCAACGCTTTTAAAAGAATTGTTACTTCATAAAATGGAGGAAGGTGGTGACATTCGAGAACATGTCATGAGATTCTTCGATGTCAAGTGTAAATTGACCGACATGGGAATTGAAATGAATAATGATTTGATCTCAATAATGGTACTGTACAGTTTACCATCTAGCTTCGAGAACTTTAGATGTGCTATAGAATCTAGAGATACATTGCCAGATCCTGAGAAGCTTAAGGTAAAGATATTGGAGGAAGGAAGTTCCCGTTACCAGAAAGGAAGTGAAGATAGAGCACTACTTGTAAAAGGGAAGAAAACTTTTAAACCAAAGAGTGGTACAGTTCAGTCGGATTTGAAATTCAAATACAAATGTTATAAATGATGTACTATGAAGAAAAATAAGGAACGTAACCTGGAAACTTCTAAGTTCGTGTCGGTAAATTGTGATGAATCTATAGTTGATACCAATTTTGTAACATTTCATTGTTTTTCAGATGATAAAACTGCATACGACGAGAATGGAAATTGGATTATTGATAGCGGATGTACGTCACATTTATGCAACGATGCAAGAAAATTTGGTGATACGTTGTTACCTTTGTCGGGAAAGCTAAATTTAGCTACAAACTCGAATACAAACGTTCGAGGAAAAGGTACCGTAAGATTATTTACATGTAATAATGGTTCTAAAACTACAGTTCAGTTGCCTAATACATTGTTTGTACCGGATTTGCGATGTAACCTGATTTCAGTTTCAAAGATTACGGATCAGGGTTATAGTGTTACGTTTAAAGGTAGTATAGCTTGTGTTAAAGATAGCTATGGTGATACTAAATTAGTTGCAAATCGTAAAAATAATTTATATTACGTTGAGGAATATAAGGAGGCAGCGTCGACGATTTCTGAAAAGGATGTCGATGTATTGATGTGGCATGAACGGTTAGGACATTTGAATGCTAAAGATCTTGTTAAACTTTTAAATAAATCTGGTATGAATGTCAAGATGTCAGATGTTGGTAAGTTGTACGATTGTGATGTTTGTAGCAGTGGAAAAATGAGTTCGCAGCCATTTTTAAAATCAGATGGTCCTTGCGATGAAAAGTTACATATTGTTTACTCTGATGTTGTTGGACCCATGCAACATGAAGCCATAGGCGGTGCGAAGTATTTCGTTACATTCATCGACGATCATACAAGATGGTGTGAAGTATATTTACTTAGTAAGAAAAGTGAAGTTTTTACTGTTTTTTAAATATACAAAAATCATGTCGAAAATGGTGAATATTGTAACCGAGATTTCGACGAGTTCTTGAAGAGCGAAGGAATATCGCGAAGATTGACATGTCCTCGTACACCGCAGCAGAACGGGATCGCGGAGAGGAAAAATCGTACGTTAGTGGAGATGGCAAGATGTATGTTAATTTCATCAGGACTTCCGTCGAGTTTTTGGGCAGATGCTGTTGTAACAGCATGCCATGTCCGAAATCGATGCCCAACGCGTAGCCTTGGAGGCCAAATACCTTTTGAAAAATGGTTCGAACGACCTGTCAAGTTAAATTATTTAAAACGGTTTGGATCAAAAGTATACGCATTGGACAAGGAGTTGGGAAAGGATAAGTTTGCTCCACGAAGTACGGAAGGAATATTTGTCGGATATCCAAGAGATAGAAAAGGCTACAGAATATGGTTGCCACAGCAACGAAAAATAATTATATCCCGAGATGTCAAATTTCACGAAACTAAGAGTGGAAGAAAAGAAAATAACAATTTGAAGATAGATCCTTTTGAAGTTAAAATGGTAAAGTTGGATTCCAACGTGAGACGGCCAAATACGGTTGAAATATATTTCCAGTCTAAGAAAATAGATGAAAAACCTCAACAGCCTATCGTAGATTCCGAGATCATAGAGGAACAACTGCATCATGACAATCAAGAAATGGATGTACATGATGATCAAAATGGGGGAATGGTAATGAAGAGAGGTCCTGGCCGACCGAGAATAATAAGAGGTCATGTTGGACGTCCAAGAAAAAAATATCAGATAGTGGATGTAGAACCAGAGATAGTTACAACTGAAGAAACAAGCACTGAAGCCATGGAAGAATTTACAGACTGTCAAGACTTTGCTGGTGTTGCAGAAGTGACTTTAAAGCAAGCCTTATGCAGCAGTGAAAGTAAAGAATGGAGAGAAGCTATTTTATCAGAAGTACGGAGCCTAGTCAAAAATGACACATGGGAGATAGTAAATAAACCCATGAATCGTGATATTGTAGGCTGTCGCTATGTATTAACAACTAAACTGAATGTTGATAAAACCCAAAAGAAAAAGGCGAGACTTGTTGCGAGAGGTTTTAGTCAGCGTTATGGCGTTGATTATCACGATACTTTTGCTCCTGTCGTCAGGCTTGATACAGTAAGACTGTTAGCTGCACTTGCAGTTGAGCTTAACCTGGAGGTTCATCAGTTGGACATTAATACAGCGTACTTAAATGGTTTCCTAGATGAACATATTTATATGAAGGTACCAGAACTTTTAGAAGAATGTTTATTGGAGATTATAAACACAGAAACACGAGGTTCTAATATTCATGAACGAGCCAAGAAAATGTTAGGCGATTTGAAGGCTGGAGGCGACGTGTGTGAACTGAAAAGGTCGTTGTATGGGCTCAAGCAAGCTGGTCGTCAGTGGAATATAAGGCTCGATGAGCAATTAAAACGTATGGGTTTGAAGCCATCGTTAAATGAGCCGTGTCTTTATTTTAAAGACATAAATTCTGATATAAAATTCTTTGTACTGATCTATGTCGACGATATTCTGATAGCATGTCATAAAAGAGAATTTATTCTAGAGTTTAAAAGAAAACTGGCCACCGAGTTTGAATTAAAAGACTATGGAATAGTAAAACATATGCTGGGAATAGAGTTTGACATAAGTGACAATGGCATTAAGCTGTCACAACAAAAGTATATATCAGATTTATTGAACAAATTTGGAATGGAAAAATGTAAATATAGTGTTTCCACTCCAATGGAGGTAAATAATAAATTGCTTGAAACAATGGAGAAAAACAAAGAGAATGAAAAATACCCATATCGTGAATTGATCGGTAGTTTGATGTACTTGTCTACGGGGACTAGGACCGATATCACAAATACTGTTTCGAAATTGGCACAATTCCTCGATTGTCCCAATAAGCAATGCTGGAATGCCGCGAAACGGGTATTACGCTATTTGAAGAGAACGAAAGAATATGGACTTGTATTTAAGAAAACAGGTAAGTCATTACAAGGGTATTCGGACTCTGATTGGGGAGGATGTTTATTGGATAGACGTTCTTATTCTGGTTATGTTTTTATGTTAGGTGGCGGATGCATATCATGGAAGTCTCAAAAACAGAAGTGTGTTGCGACATACCCTACCCCTACCCTACCCCTACCCTACCCCTACCCTACCCCTACCCTACCCCCTACCCTACCCCTACCCTACCCCTACCCTACCCCTACCCTACCCCTACCCTACCCCTACCCTACCCCTACCCTACCCCTACCCTACCCCTACCCTACCCCTACCCTACCCCTACCCTACCCCTACCCTACCCCTACCCTACCCCTACCCTACCCCTACCCTACCCCTACCCTACCCCTACCCTACCCCTACCCTACCCCTACCCTACCCCTACCCTACCCCTACCCTACCCCTACCCTACCCCTACCCTACCCCTACCCTACCCCTACCCTACCCCTACCCTACCCCTACCCTACCCCTACCCTACCCCTACCCTACCCCTACCCTACCCCTACCCTACCCCTACCCTACCCCTACCCTACCCCTACCCTACCCCTACCCTACCCCTACCCTACCCCTACCCTACCCCTACCCTACCCCTACCCTACCCCTACCCTACCCCTACCCTACCCCTACCCTACCCCTACCCTACCCCTACCCTACCCCTACCCTACCCCTACCCTACCCCTACCCTACCCCTACCCTACCCCTACCCTACCCCTACCCTACCCCTACCCTACCCCTACCCTACCCCTACCCTACCCCTACCCTACCCCTACCCTACCCCTACCCTACCCCTACCCTACCCCTACCCTACCCCTACCCTACCCCTACCCTACCCCTACCCTACCCCTACCCTACCCTACCCCTACCCTACCCCTACCCTACCCCTACCCTACCCCTACCCTACCCCTACCCTACCCCTACCCTACCCCTACCCTACCCCTACCCTACCCCTACCCTACCCCTACCCTACCCCTACCCTACCCCTACCCTACCCCTACCCTACCCCTACCCTACCCCTACCCTACCCCTACCCTACCCCTACCCTACCCCTACCCTACCCCTACCCTACCCCTACCCTACCCCTTCCCTACCCCTACCCTACCCTACCCCTACCCTACCCCTACCCTACCCCTACCCTACCCCTACCCTACCCCTACCCTACCCCTACCCTACCCCTACCCTACCCCTACCCTACCCCTACCCTACCCCTACCCCTACCCTACCCCTACCCTACCCCTACCCTACCCCTACCCTACCCCTACCCTACCCCTACCCTACCCCTACCCTACCCCTACCCTACCCCTACCCTACCCCTACCCTACCCCTACCCTACCCCTACCCTACCCCTACCCTACCCCTACCCTACCCCTACCCTACCCTACCCCTACCCCTACCCTACCCCTACCCTACCCCTACCCTACCCCTACCCTACCCCTACCCTACCCCTACCCTACCCCTACTCTATCCCTACCCAACCCTACCCTACCCCTACCCTACCCCTATATCCTTCCTTGGACTTCCACGAACATTTCAAGACCAAAATTAGCTAAATCGGTTCAGCCGTTCACGCGTGATGTCGTGACCAAGGGAAATAGGGATTCATTTTATATATATATAGATATGCTGGGAAATTATATGGAAGTTTGCATATCATTTTTCGATCGATAGTTTTGCAGGTAAAATCAATAGAGAACTATTGCTAAAAACTATCAGGAACAATAGAACTCATCGGCATGCGAATAGAACACCTTTTTTATTTATGATATGCTGGGAAATTATAATGGAAGTTGGCATATCATTTTTGATAGATAGTTTTGCAGGTAAATTCACTAGAACTATTGCTAAAATCTATCAGGAACTATAGAACTAATCTGCATGCGAAAAGAACACACTTTTTTTATGATATGCTGGGAAATGATATGCTAAGTTCACAGATATTCAAATATGTGGGGATTCTGGGAAAATATTATTTTAATATTATTATTTATTACCTACGTTTGTAAAAAAAATCTTTGATTTTGACATTGAATTTTTATAGATAGTATGAAATTTTCGACACACATAAAAGGTATGTTGGAGGGAGGGGGTGGGGGGAAGGCAATTTGACGTTGTAATAGCTCAGGTTAGAAAACGGCCGCATTGAAGCCAGAAGACCTCGGTTCAAATCCATTCCGTAATAATTTTCTTTTTTTTGCCAAATTCCTTTTTTTTTGTGAAAAATTCTAGGGAGCCCTTTTCACTTCTGCCGGCACTCCCAGAGTGCAACCCGTTGATTTTTTAATTATCACCAGCCATTACAAGTCCCCACTGCTGGCTTGGCTATTTCTAACTGCCGGAACCACTGACCTCTATAGAGATCAGTGGCCGGAACACAATAATCAGTCTGTCAGTCAGAACTCAATAATCAGTCTTCGCTAGCACGCGGTCGGGTGCGAACGTGACAGCTCCGGTGCTTCATAATGGCATCAAATACCGTAAAGTGTTCTAATTGTAATTCAGTGCTCAATGAGCTATTAGCCTTCATTAAAAATAAAGCGGACGGCATGGACGAAGAATTCCTTGTGCGCATTTGCTGTGATTCCTTCTCGGACGAGGAGATAGTGATATCTAAGCGGCTTTTATTCGAATCAGTGCCCGCTGCTAAGTGTGTAAATCGAAAGAATAAAGGGAAAAAACGTACGAGATATCGACGATTTCATTTGTCTAATATAGCAAACTGATCCAGAAATACTACCTACTTTCGTAGCCCGTGACTTGCAAAATTTATCATCGGTCACCTTCGACCACGTAGATGTAACTAAGCATTTAAAAGACATAGTTTCACTACAAGTATAACTAAAGGGAATTCAAAAGGATTACGCGACATCAAGCCAATTTGTGGAGCTAAAAAAACGAAATTGCATCTCTCAAGCAAGCGTCCACTAAAAGTAATCTTGACTTCATAGGAAAAATGTGATAGTAAAAAACCACGAGCCCTATAAGTAGCTTTCAGGCGGGATAACAGGGGATTTCAGGGAAGCTACTTATAGGGCTCGTGGTTTTTTACTATCACATTTTTCCTATTTTTAATTGATACCATATCTAACGCTCAAACCAAACAAAATAGTGCAGATTTTTATTTATCAAATGAGCGATTTTCTGAGAGGCCATTTAAAAAAAAATAGCTTCCAAAAGCTTCACTAGATGGCGTTGAACGAAGTATGTACATGTCTATGGTATGTTCTGGTATGAATCATATTTAAATTATTTACTTTTAAAAACCCAAAAGAAACTAATAATATATTAAATAAGTACTACTGTGAGGAACTGGTGGCCTACCACAAGCTCTTAAAGCAGTTATTTTTAAGTTAAGAGAGTGAGACGCCGCTCTACACGCTGTATAGCGGCGTCTCACTCTCTCAACTTAAAAATAACTGCTATAAGAGCTTGTGGTAGGCCACCAGAAACGAAATAGGTAAATTTAAAGATTAAGGTAAATAAATAACATCTGTCTGACGTTCCGTTTTACGTAAAAAAGTCGCGTCAAAGTAAAATTTATAACGTTCCGTTCCTTCTAACTGCATAGGTGAGACAGCGCCATCTAGTGACTGAGCTTTCAGAAAATCGCCCATTGTGAGAGTACACCGCATACCCGCAACATAATTATCGCGAGAGCGGAACCGTTACATGGCTCAGGGCTCGAGTCCGCTTACTTTTATACTTTTACTATGCCGTTACCTTCCAGTATGACTCACTCGCCGTTACCGTTACCGCAGATTCGCGAAGTCTCGCCGCACCGACAAACTAGTAATGTCCCCCTTGCACTCACAGATAATACACAGATGGCATCGGCGGCAGATACAAACGCGTTTCAAAACATCTCCATAAAAACAATGGCTGAAACTGTATGTGATGGTGGCAGCGGCAGTGACCAACATAAAATTATCTTGAATGATGGTTGGATGACAGTAGAATATAAAAATCTCAAAAATTACAGTTATTGAATTTGAGTTAAACCTGGTCATACGTAAATTCAATTTTAATTAAATTGAATTCATGTGTCATTCAATTCAATGAATGTTAGCACAAATAAAGATAAAATATGTTGGGGACAATGCACTGATGAGCAGAAATTAAAATGTACCAATTATTGTAATAGTAAATTGAAATTAATTGACTTTCCGGGTGAATTTAAAAAATGTAGTTTTTAAAAAGGTTAGGCTAATGCACTAGTGTATCGAAAAATAAAGTTTTTAAAAAGAATCGTTGCATAATTTACAAATTCGTCTTCATATTTCTACCCTATTATTGAAAATAAAATATTATAAAATCAAATCAAATAATACAAACCAAAACATTAAAATTAACACTCCACTACTACAAAAAAAAAGAAATGGCTAAATGAAGCAAAATAGATTGAATTTTTTTAACAAAATTACCAATAAAAGTTCATTACACCTAATTACTACTAAAATTCTAAAACAATGAATTCATCACTCAAAATTATATAAACCTAGAATTATATAGAATTAGATGATATAGACCAAACTACGATTGCAATTTCCATTGTATGTGATGTCCAGAATCTTAATAAGCGAATATTCATAAATATCTCTAAGTAGAGCTAAAATATACTAATGGTTAATACATAATGATACATATGTAGGTAAACACTGCCACAGCGAACATGAACCGGTTATCAATGGTAATTATATTAAAAACAACGAACGGCGGCATGATTTAACACCACTTTATGGATCCGCGGGTTACCTCAAAGAAGCCATGAGTTATGCTAAATAGACAGGACAGGTCAACGAACTTGAAACACCCATTAACCATCACGTCCCGAACATGTTAAAGGGTTGGACCGGGTAACCTTACCCGTGGCACAAGGTATTCAACACCACGGCCGTGGATACATAGATCTCCCTGCAACAGGCATGGTATGGGGGCCCTAAACCGGCATATAATTACATGATTAAAATGCTCTGTCGCAGTCCAATCAATTAGTGCGCATACGGTATACGCACTAATTGTCACAGGGGTTAATCACAAAATCCTTTCAATGTTGGTTGATTTCAATCTCCCGTTCAGTCAGCTCCAAGATAAGATTATGTTGTTGAGATGAGTTTGTTTGGCCACAACGCTTGACAACTGTCCGACGTGTGACGATGACAGTTGACGTTTGGCGGGCGGTTGACAGATGCATTGACTCGCTCGCACATACATGTGTCCTTGTCTGGCGAGAACGAAGATGCCTGGTTGAACTTTTAATTTTCTTTTATTATTATAGGACATTTCAATAAATTCAAAGCCTATAAATTCATGGTCTTGATTTTTTTTATCTTTGTATTAGCTTGATCATAGCCAATTTGCTGGCACCCTGCTTTGTGCTCTGTGGAGAAGCGTTCCGTTACTGCGGACGACTGCCGGTCCGTGGCCGGTGATTTTCTAATGATTGTATTTTTATTCTCTCCCGTGCATGGTAAAGTAAGTGGCCAATTTCATTTTAATGTTTTATCTTTGTTGCGTTCTGCCAAAGAGATGTCCATCATTTGAGTGAAGCGGACTTGCGTTGTGTGAAACGGATCGCGCGGTTCGGATGTGGCTCAATCTAGGTACTTCATCCGGTTATGGTCCTGGAGCAAAATTAGCCACGTCTTCGGGCAAACATCTTTTACACGTTTAAGCGTAAGGTCCCTTGGAAGTTTTTCAGGTGAATGCGCCTTTATACGAGGCTTGCACGCGAGCTGGATAACCATGGCTTTGACCTTATGACGTGACTAATGAGAGCGTATTTTGGGTGATGGACCGGTTGGGAACCAAGTGATTGGACTGCGACAGAGCATTTTTTTCATGTAATTATATGCCGGTTTAGTGCCCCCATACCATGCCTGTTGCAGGGAGATCTATGTATCCACGGCCGTGGTGTTGAATACCATGTGCCACGGGTGAGGTTACCCGGTCCAACCCTTTAACATGTTCGGGACGTGATGGTTAATGGGTGTTTCAAGTTCGTTGACCTGTCCTGTCTATTCAGCAAAACTCATGAACTCCTTGAGGTAACCCGCGGATCTTTAAAGTAGTTGTTAAGCCATGCCGCTGTCCGACTTTTTAATATAAATGCCATTGATAACCGGTTCATGTTCGCTGTGGCAGTGTTTACGTACATATGTATCATTATGTATTAACCATTAGTATATTTTAGCTCAACTTAGAGATATTTATGAATATAAGTAGTGAGCATGTTTTACTTAGTGTCTTAAGTCGGCACTACTTGTTTATCTGCTGGAGAGAGGTATTGTCCCTCGGTTAAAAGCTGTGTTACCCGTTTGATCTGTGAAGTGCAGCGACAACTTTGTGTCATGTCACGGTTAAGTAGATATAATTTATCTTATTATTATTAATACTATTATACTGGTTTTGTGTTAAATTGTATCAGTATTAAATGTTTACCAATGCATCAAATATGCTTCAATCTGGGGTTTTAAATAAATTATTAGACATTTTAGTACTTTTGTTTTTAAGTTTAATACTTTTAGTAACTTGCATTTGTGACTAATGTCAACGGCGCCCAAGGTTGATTATTGCCCCAGATGTCTGAGCTACGCCTACCCACGACCCTAATTGCAATTTGAGCTAGCCGAGTCGAAAACAACTTTCTAGCGTTGATTCCGGTGAGATCCTCACTAGTCCCCCAAATTCTCTGACTAGTACCCCAATTTCTCTATACCACCAAAAATTCGTATTACATAGTATTATGAAAATTGGAAACAACGACCACATTCGATTCCCGAACAAGACAAATATTTGTGTGCATGAACATGTCTATTTGTCTTGGTCTGGGTGTTTTCTATGTATTTGACGACTCTGTATAAGTTAAAACAGGGAGAAAAAAATAGCCCTTGGCGAGTTTCTTGCCGGTTCTTCTCGCTACAAGGTCTCCTGCCGTAGGATTTGCGAACCGATGGCGTAGCTTCATTGACGTTCATAAGTGTTGTTAAACAAACCTAAATTGAATAAACGATTTTGAATTGAATTGAATTGAATTGAGTATGCATTTACAAACAAAAAGAATTTAAGTATATATTTATCCGTTATCAAGTTTTCCACGACAACTTTTTAAATGAAATTAACATGGGCTTAGATAATTGGTGTGATTGTAAAAAGTTATTCATTTATTATTATTATTATACACCCAGACCCGAGGAAATATTGAAAAGTTCGTTTTCAACATTTACCCGACCGGGGATCGAACCTGGGATCTTTAGAGATAGCACCACTTTGAAAACCGGTGCGTACACCACTCATGTATAGTATATTCAGTACAGCTTCATGTAGTTGAGAAACATTGGCTTGGCAGTACAGTTGAAGATTGTCTGCATACAAGTGGTAGGATGAAGCTAGGTTCTGTGAAATAGAATTTATAAAAATTTAAAATAGGAGAGGAGATAGTACGTAACTTTGCGGAACGCCGTCAGTAGTCCCGCGCCATGAAGAGATTTCTTCATCAATTATGTTATGAGAGCGTAGCAGGGCCAGGAGAATGTCAAAATTAACTGTATTAAAGGCATTACTAAAGTCTACCAATGTAAGTACCTTAAGAAGGCCCTTTTCCATACATAGACATATGTCGTCTGTAATCTTCACAAGTGAGGTGACATTGCTGTGGCCAGGGCGGAAACCGGATTGGAAAGGATTAAACAGGTTGTGTACTTGCGATGTGCAAGGTACATGCAGCTTTGAGAATGGGAGGTGGAAGGTGATGTAGGAACTCGTACTTACATTGGATGAGGTGGGTGGCGATTTCTTGAGGTTGATGAGCTTGCGGGCGAATGCTGGCACGGTGATTTGGTGATGATGGCAATGAAGCGACCGATGTGAATATGCGCACTAACACTAAAATTAATGACCAACAGCCACAAGAAACCAATACACATAGAAGAAAACATCATAGAATACGTGACCGACTACATTTATATCGGAAAACAAGTTTCATTTAATAAAACCAGCATGGATGATGAAATGGAACGTCGCATCAATATAACATGGAAAAAGTTTTGGGCGCAAAAAGAAATTTTAAAAGGAAACTACGACATAACACTTAAGAAGACTATAATGGACACCTGTCTTTTGCCAAGTTTAACTTACGGCTGCCATAATCATGGATTTACACAAGAAAAACAAAAAACAAAATAATAACATGTCAACGTGCCATGGAAAGAAGCATACTAAAACTCAGAAAAATCCAAAAAATAAAAAGCACAGATATTCGTATGAAAACAAAAGTTTCAGATGCTCTTAAACATGCACTCAAGCTGAAATGGAAATGGGCCGGTCACGCATCAAGACTAACTGATGGAAGATGGACATTAAGAACAACAAAATGGTCGGGTCCAAGTGGAAAAAGAAATGTAGGAAGACCTAAGAAACGATGGGCAGATGACATAATCTCCATATCAGGAAAGCAGTGGATGGAAATAGCTCAAGATAGAAGGAAGTGGAACGAAATGGAGGAGGCTTATACCCAAATGCGATCCATACTTAATAAAAACTAAGATATTATTTACTTAAATACTAACACTAACACTCAATACTTAAATATAAATACTAATATTAAATATTAAAATACTAACAAATTTAAGTTTTTGCTATGTCAAAGTATGGAATTTTTTTATTTTTTTTTATTAAAAGCCATTTATTTCCTTGATAACATTCAAATTACAATTTAAGTCAATTAAATTATGTCAAATTACAATATTTTATACTAGTTCAATTATTTCATTAAAATTATTCATAATTATGTAAAAAAAATATATTTAGTTGAATACAATAAATTATATAAATGTCAATACGTATGTGTCATATCTATTCGCTATCAAGGACCTCTCTACGAGTATAGGCCTCCTCCAGTTTTATCCACTTTTTTCTGTTTTGGGCTACAGTCATCCATTTGTCTCCTGCTACTTTATTAATTTCATCGGACCATCTCTCTAGTGGTCTGCCTCTTTTTCGTTTACCTTGAGGTCCAGACTAAGCTGTAATTTTCTTTGTCCATTTTTGGTTGTTCATACGGGCAATGTGGCCTGCCCATTTCCATTTTAGTTTATGGCAATGTGATAATGCATCTATTACTTTTGTCCTATTCCTTATGTCAATATGTCGTTTTCTATCTTTGATTTTTAAGTTTAGTATACTCCGTTCCATAGCTCTTTGGCATGTTACAATTTTTCTTCTTGTGTAGTTATTAAATATCCATGTTTGGCTTGCGTATGAGAGACACGGCAGTAGGCATGCATCTAAAATTTTCTTTTTAAGCCTTATAGAAAGATTTGATTTAAGTATTTCTTTATAGCTCCAGAACTTGTTCCAAGTAGAGTTAATACGTCTTGTGATCTCATCGTGGTGTCTGGATTTCTTAAAAGAGATCTGTTTACCTAGATATGTATATTCTTGTACGTATTCCAATGTTTGGTTATCCACTTTGATGAGCCTTTCCCAGCTGTTTGTCATAACTTTGGTTTTTTCTGTGTTTAGTGCCAATCCTATTTTCATGCTAATTGAGTTGAGGTCGTTTATCATTTCTTCTAATTAAGTGGCACTTTCTGAGAATAAAACTATATCATCTGCAAATCTTAAATTACTGAGATAGTTTCCTTTTATGTTAAGACCTTTATTGGACCAATTAAGCTTTTTCATGATACTTTGTAGAACTGATATAAATATTGTTGGAGACAATGGGTCTCCTTGCCTTACGCCTCTACAAATATTTATAGGGGGACCCTTTCTGTCTAGTTTCACTCGGCTTACACTTTTCTTGTATATGTCCTTCAAAAGTTCAATTGTGTCTGATGGTTCTTTGCATTCTTGTAGAGCTGCCCACATACTGCAATGAGATGAAAGTATGGAATAAAGAAGCTTTATTATTATTATTATTATATTATTATTATAAGCGTCACGCTCTGGCGTGAACAGGTTGTATTGTTAAGTGAGAAACTTACTCAGTTGGTAATGTATGAGCCGTTCAAGTACCTTGAATGGCTATAAATCAGAGACAAATTTAGGATTGGATTTTTTGGTACAGGGATTATCCGAGCATCTTTCCAAGCAGAAGGGAAAACACCCTTGCTAAGAGAGAGATTGAAGATGAAGGAAAGAGCTGGAAGAATTGTGTCAAGGATCGGTACTAACATGTTGCGACTGATACCATTACTGCCAACAGTATTGAAGGTGATGGTCATAACGCTCTTCTTAACATCACAATCCTATAATCAACTAAGACAAAATGGGGGATTTTATAGTCGGAAACTGGTAAAACGGAAAGCCGATTTAAGATTTAAGGTGTTAAGGCTTTGTCTGAATCGCAAATTCCAGACGAAGAAGAAAAGTGATTATTGAGAATTTTGGTGTTAAAATCTTTGGGTATGGTGTTCTGTTGTGTTTTACCAATTCTGAGCGACCTGAGGAACTTCCAAACACCCGCAGGGTCCTCATTTTCGATGGACGAATGGATATGGTGGCGTATGGCAATTATGGCATCTCTACACACCGTATTGCAGTTATTTCGAGCCTTAACATATTTTACCTATTGTAATCATTTGCGTGTTGTTTATAGCGTGATTTAGCAGCAGTCTATCAACTTCCTGATGTCGTCAATGAGCCAAGGTGCAGGAAGATGTTTGAGTTTCATAGAGCGAAAAGGTGCATGTGTGTCGCAAAGTTGGGTTATCCTATTGAGGATTGCAACCTGATCTCTATGGTCTCACTGTTGTAAACTGGTGACTAATCGATATTGTGCGCATCATTAAGAAATGCGTCCTGATCCATACCACCAAAATTACGCTGAAGAATAATTTTAGGTTTGTTTTTCGGAGGACGAATTTTATTTTGTAGGAAAAATATATTAGATCATGGTAGGAGAAGGCATCTGCTGGACACTGGCCATGTTTTGCAACATGTTGAGGAGATGATACTATAGCTAGGTACAAAAGAGAAGGTGTACAATTTAGAAGAAAGGTGAATGAGTGTTAGCAGAGTTGAGAATTGACTTAAAGGAATAAGTGCGACTGTCATTTTTAATGAGGCATGTATTAAAGTCACCCATAATAATGGGGTGACTATAAGAGGGAATGAAATCGTCTAGAAGTTTCTCAAAGTAAGAGAAGTAATTGACGCAAAGTGATGGACTGTAGTAGAGTCCGAGATGAGAAAGAACTACCTCGATCAATAAATCCACCGCCACCCGAACCAATGCGGTCGTTGCGTATAAGCCGGAAGCCCGGTAATCCATATAAAGATGAAAGCAAGCACGGTTTAAGCCTAACTCGGAAACTAGTTCAGCATGGACGTCTTTATGGTCAAGGGAGGCCAACAAGTCTGTAATGAGCCGGAATACTTGCGCATTGATGTGAACGATTAGTATTTGACACTATTTAAAACGATTTATATGTTGACTGATTTTTTAATTTTCATTCGTAGAAGGCTATGAAAAGCAGAGAGAGACCTACCATAAAATTTAAAAATTTACTTACATTAATTTTATTGTCTCAACTATTGACACAGCTGAACTTATAATTTTCAAGGCTTTAATCAAAAATACGTATATCTACTGTTCCACCAATCGAATGTCATTAGGACTATTGTCAACCCTCAATTCGCTAGTGTCAAAATGTTTAATAATAAAAACTTTGTAAACGGGAAACCAGATTTAACTGTCCCAGCCCATCTGAATCTTGGAAAATATATTTTTGATCAGATAAAATTGAAGTCAGACGAAGTAGCTCTGGTAAGATTTTTAACTAAAGCTTGTTTTATTAATCTATTCATTATACTAAGCATAAATTAAACTACTAATTACAATACAATCTTACTAACATTTTTTGTTTTCTCTTTTGGCCGTAAAATATCAATTGCATACAGGATGACAGTGAAACTCGACCTATTCCTTGAAAGGGGTTATACTAGAGGTTATTAGCAACAAATTAAGTCCAGTGAACCAGGGGTCAAAACTGGATGGTTACCGAATTGTGACTGTTCTTTGATTTTTTTGAAATTTTCCGAAATGTTACCAAAAATCATAAATTGTGATAAAACTACTCCACTTTAAACATTAAATTGGTACTTTTCTGAAAGCTGAATAATTCGGGATCATTTTAAAAACTAGCGCTTGGCCAAAAACTACATAGGTAATCTCAGAAATAAAAGGTCTTTAGTAAAAATAATTTTAGTTTTATGTATTTGTGCGGGTGACAATGTCCGCACTCTCTCAGGTCAGGACGGACGGAACCAGGAATCAAACTCGCACTTGTATATACACTATATATATTTACACTTGCATATTGCAATTATGTACAAACAATTACAGCTGAATATTATCTAGCACGTAATAAAATATTTATCCAGGAAAATTGTTCCTGTCAATATAGACGAATAGCGTTGACATGGACCACAACTTGTCACCTCTTATTTATTCTCTTAATTGTGACGCCGAAAGCCGCAAGGAATGCAACCTCTTTCGGACGCCACATCACCCCCCTACGGAGTAAAAAAAAAGAAAAAGAAAAAATAAACTAACTTATGTACACACTATTTACAAAACTATACATCAATGGGAACCCTAAAGCGAACCTTTCTTCCTGAACGGGTATGATATACCGTTGGCTGAGAAGACAGTCCGGAATCAGTAACAGGTGCAGGAGACCCAAGAACAGCGACTGGCAAAGAACCCGGAGGAGATGGGTCGCTCAAGACAATAGCTGGCTTTACTCGGTCAAGGCTTACGGTAAGTCGCCTATTACCCACCAAAATCGTCAGCGTTTTTCCATCCTGAGCACGAGATGCCACCTTGTGAGGACCCGAGTACGGTGGTTTTAAAGAAGTCCGTACAGAGTCATCTCGCAAAAACACATGGGTCGCCTTCTCCAAATCTCTAAAAACAAACGGGAGACGTTCGCCGTGTCGCGAGGGTTAAGTTGGACTTAAAAGTGCCATGTGCTTTTGAAGTTGATCCGCGAAATTAGCCTCTCCAATGCGGTTCACAGGAGATGGACACATAAATTCTCCTGGCAAGCACAGAGACTCCCCATATACCAAAGCGGCCGGAGACGCTTGAAGATCTTCCTTCAAACAAGATCGCATCCCAAGGAGGACCACTGGCAAAGCTTTGTGCCACGTGTCATTGTGACACATGGGAGCCGCCTTAAGCTGTCTGTGCATGCGCTCTACCAGACCATTTGCACAAGGATGGTAGCTCGTAGTGCGTATTCTTTGTGTACCACAATGTTGCAAGAGACTCCGGAGAAGAACAGACTCGAACTGGCGCCCCTGATCCGTCGTCACGACAGACGGAACGCCGAAGCGAGAAACCCAGAGAGCAGAGCGTTCTTCCGGGGAAGAACGCTCTGCACACTCCTCTGCCGTCATATTGACCATCGGCCATGCTTCGAGCCACCTGGTAAATCTGTCCACAGCTGTGAGACAGTACTGAAACCAATGATGACCAATGATGTCAATATGAACGTGGCGAAAACGCCCCGATGGAGTAGGGAATTGCCCCAAAGGCGTCACAGTATGTCTGGACACCTTGCTCCGTTGACAGCACAAAGCAGGGTGCCAGCAATTGGCTATGATCAAGCTAATACAAAAATTAAAAATTAAAAACTAGACCATTAATTTATGGGCTTCGAATTTATTGAAATGTCCTATATAAATAAAAGGAAATTAAAAGTTCATTGAGACATCTTCGTCCTCGCCAGACAAGGACCCATGTATGTGCGAGCGAGACAAAGCATCTGTCAACCGCCCGCCAAACGTCAACTGTCATCGTCACACGTCGGACAGTTGTCAAGCGTTGTAGCAAAACAAACTCATCTCGACAACATAATCTTATCTTGGAGCTGACCGAAAGGGAGATTGAAATCAACCAATATTGAAAGGATTTTGTGATTAACCCCTGTGACAATTAGTGCGTATACACAAGAATTGCTAGGCGAACCTAGGCGAAAAGGTAAAACTTCCATTTACAAAAAAATACGGTGTTACAATATTATGTTTTGAAGCCGGTAAAAAAAATAACATGATTCATTATCAATTGAGACAGCGATGAAATATAACGTATTTTCATAATCATGTGGCGACATCTATTTTAGTAAGAATCAGTTTTTGTATTTTCCCGTAGGAATAAGGGATTTTTACGGGACAAAAAGTATCCTATACTTTTTTAAGAGTAACCAGCTGTCTTCGTACAGAATTTCATAAAGATCCGTTCAGTGGTTTTTGCGTGATGCCGTCACAAAGTACAAACACACAAACAGGTAAACAGACAAACCGACAAACCGACAAACAGACAAAAAATATAAAAAAGAGATTTATACGCTCTATTGCTTATTTCTAACATGTTCTGGTATTTTTTTTGCAAATATCTTCAATGTACAGACACGGAAAGTCTACGATTTTATTATATGTATAGATGTATTTACAAGCGTGTGTTCACGCGGGGCAGGATAATCAATCATTCTCATACAAACTATAGGGAAATGATCTGCGCGGGGCAGCTCTACTGCATACCACGCGGGCTAAGTATAATTGCCTCAAGAAAACGGTTCCCCGCATGCGGACCTATGGCATATATTACATACATTTACTTCCTGCACCACGCATACGGGCCCTATCGACCAATGAAAATGAGCCTTTATGTAAGACTACTGTGCCCGTAGTGTAAGTTTTTATGACAAAAAACGCAAACTATAAGCGCGCTGCTCGCCGCTAGAGGCGCTAATACAGTTTTCATACAAATTGACATAAATACGGAATCGAAATAGTTTGCGTTTGCTTGACATAAGAACTTACACTAGGGGTACAGATAGTAAAAGGTCGTGGGTTAAAAATAAAAAATGCATTGTGAATACTGAAAAGTAAATAATACAATGAAACATCTTTTATTACCAAAAATGACCACCGGGTCAGATTCGTTTGTAACACTTTACTCTAACGTATACTCTACACCTGTACCCCTAGTGTAAGTTTTTATGTCAAGCAAACGCAAACTATCGCGAGTACGTATTTATGTCAATTTGTATGAAAACTGCATAAGCGCGCTACTCGCCGCTAGAGGCGCTGATACAGTTTTCATACAAATTGACATAAATACGGACTCACGATAGTTTGCGTTTTTTGACATAAAAACTTACACTAGGGGTACAGTGCCCGTAGTGTAAGTTTTTATGTCAAAAAACGCAAACTATTTCGAATGCGTATTAATGTCAATTTGTATGAAAACTGTATTAGCGCCTCTAGCGGCGAGTAGCGCGCTTATATAGTTTTCATACAAATTGACATTAATACGCATTCGAAATAGTTTGCGTTTGCTTGACATAAAAACTTACACTACGGGCACTGTTTACTTTTGCCGTTTAACTCGCGTATCGCCTGCGCGGTAAGAAGTTCACCTGTAAGAAGGTCATAATTATGTATCTGATATTGTCGAATTTGGATAATACTTGAGTATAGCATTACATTTAGGCTAAATATCGTAAATGTATGTATGTATGTTTGTCCATGAATATCTCGAAAACTTAAAGGCGATACACGAGGAGACGTGTCGTGTCGATTTTTTCTAATATTTCTTGTTTAATCCTGCTGACAGCTGACAGTCCATTTTCATAGCAAATTTTGTAATGCAAATGGCCTCTACAAATTACTGAGTTAAGATACACTACAAAATATAACATTTATAAATTTTCTTACCAATTAAGTGCGTTGCATTCTTCTCTACCGCCATTTTACCCATTAGGCAGTCCTCATTTATATTGACTCCGGGTTGACAACAGGGTTTCATCTTCCCAGTTGTAACGCGGTTATCAAATTTGCCCCACAGTTTAGTTTTAATACAGGCCTGAAGGGACAACTGAGAAGATAATTCGAAGTTGTCAACCCAAGTTACTCTACCGTTTACTCTACCCGTGTACCTATATTCTGTACTGTGCGTTTTCAAATAAATTTGCAGTCGTAATGTGTTTGTGTTTAACAGGAGAACGGCGACACTTATGACAAGATGACTTACAAGGACTTGACACATTATGCCGTAAACTTGGCATTGTTACTCCGTAAGCATGGTGCCGGCGTAGGGGACACCGTCGCAGTGGGTTTTGAGAAAAGAATCGAATGGCCTGCTCTTGTACTAGGCGTAATATTCACTGGGGCTACATATACTTCCTACGATGTAAACCTTGGATCGAGTAAGTCTTTTCGCATTTCTGTTGATCCTACGTTAGCACATCCCACAATTTGTTTGATAAGGGCAAGATCTTCCAAAAACTCCGTTTTTGTCTTTTTCTTTATGTGTGAAGAGTAATAAAAATAACCTCACTTTTTCATTTTTCAATGTTTTTGTTGTTATTTATGCTCAAAATAAATTCAATTTTTGAAAAAGTAACCTTCTTAGGTTACTTTTAGGTTTCTTAGGTACTTAAGTATTATTCTTATAATCTATATTATTTCATTATCTATTTTTCTATATGTTTTCGTGAATTAGAGATTAATAACCTAATTAGTTTATTATCCAAAAAATATATTTTGAATTTTTTTATAGTCGAGTGAATATACGAATATCGTGTTTTTAACCACAAAATAATAAATATCGTTTATGAAACTTCAACTGTATATTTTTATCTGCTCAAAATAAAGGATATTTGATTGTTTGCTTTTGAATAAAAAAATGTTTCATTTCGATAATTACGAAGATCCTGCCCTTAAGTAAATAAATTTTTTTTTTCTAGGGTTATTGAAACATCAACTATCTATAACAAAACCGAAATACTTTATTACCTCAAACTTATTTTGGAACACATACAAAGACGTACTGGAGAGCTATGAATGTATTAAAAGTATTATAAGGATTGATGAAAATGAAGATTCTGTCCTATCAGTTAAATCACTTTATGCTACGGTCGATAATGTTTTTCTCTTCGAACCAGCTGAGGTTAAAGGGCAGACAGATGTTGCTATAATTTTATATTCATCTGGGACTACTGGGATGCCTAAAGGTGTAGCATTGACTCATTTGAACATTATATGTTCTTGTCAAATAATGCCTATAGATGGGTGAGTACATTTATAAGCTTAATTTCTAGTTGATATTTTAAACAATGTTACCTGCATTTCGCTATCCGGGAAATAGATAAAGAAATAAGAAAGTAAAGAAGGTAAAAAAAAGGATCTTAGAATTCGCACAATGGGTTTGGGAAAGGTATTTATATTAATTTATTTATTTTTAAATCAATACCTAAAATTAAAGTAGTTTCAATGTCTGGGATTGCATGCGCTTTTATGATTGGAAATTTATCTTCAAAGGTTCTGACCACCAGCTGCAGTGACAACAATCTTCTCATCAGTGCATAGGGTCAGATCACATTGAACTAAGTTTTGGTGAAAATTATTGCCTAAAATAGTCACAGCTGAACCAGAATCGAGTAGTCCGAACACTGAAATATTATAATTGGTAATAGAAATTTTTGTATATGGGGGCCGATTCTCAGGCAATCGAGAAAAGTTCACATTTATAAGCTCGAAATTCAAATATAACACAGTTTTTGTATTGTCAGAATTTCACAATCGAAAAAGTTCGATCGAAAACCAGTCGAACGCTACGAGTGGTACAAACCAATAGATGTTCGTATACGAACTTAGCTGTCAAAATGAATTTGTTGACATGTGGGACAGGGGACAGCTTAGTTTGTTTGAAACGTTCTAACTTTTCAATAGAAACCACAAACAAAATGTTCGACATACGAATTACCACACTGAAAAAACTCGAATGCCTGAGAATCTGGCCCCTGGTTCATTACTCGGTCTTGAGTTAAAAATTGCAGAAGCCGAATTGCGACATTCAGAAAAGAAGTTTTTAACAAACACTAGCCAATCATTCCAATCCGAGCTATCAAAATTTCTTACTAGTGCGTTTCTACAATTTTTAGCATTTACTTTTTTGAAATTGGTATAGAATGGGCCTTAGCATTATACTTGGGACAATCAGGGTTACGAATACCCTTTTCCCCACAACTGAAACAAAGAATAGTACGCTCGGCCGTGCAATCTCTCATCGAGTGTGTGTTAACGCGGCAACGAGCACAGTAAGGTTTATAAATTGCATATTATACAGAAATCGACTGATCTTCAGTATTTAAAGAACTCGATGGATTTGAATTACCGTAGAAATTCTTACTACTTAACTGTCCTCACGTGTTTGTGGCTGATAACAGAATTCAGGAGCTAATAATTTAGATGAAAATATGGGTGGCTCTCTATAATTGTCAGATCGACCCATATAATCCGTTAAAAGAGCCTTTTTTTTTTACCCGGGGGAAATGTCGACGCATTCCCCCCCGCCCGGGGAGACGAGGGGGATATGTGGGGCTCGAACCCACTAAAACCCCCGGGGTGTTCCCTACACACGCGGGCGAAGTTTGCGGGACAGTTGTGTCAAGCGCCGCGCCCTCTGCCCCGTGTCCACGTCCGTGGTTGACGCTCCTTCTGCACCGGGACGCCATTGCATCCCACCTCTGGTGTGGCGCGCCGGGGACACGTGGCGCGCTCCTCTACCACGGGGGCCTTAGTGGACGACAAAGTTCCCTCCTCCGCCGCCCGACCACCCTACCTATGGTGCCGCATCCTTGCGCTGCCTCTCCCTCGAGAGGCGCGCGGAGCGGCGAACTTCAGGGCGCTGCTCCCTTAAGGGCTGCACCTACGGGTGTGGTGGGGGCGTTGCCTCCATGGCTGCCCCCATCTCCGGGTTGCTGTGCGCCGATCTGCTCCGATCTCGACGTGCAGCATCTCCACCGATTTTCCTTCCTTCGGGCCGACTGCCCTCTCCCTCAGCTGGCCTTTCCTCAGGGCGTTTGCCCCTTACCGGCGGCGGGTCACACCACCGGCTTTCCATCACGTGCCTAGCTGGTCTTCCACTATCGACGCAGACCAGGCACCTCGGTTCGGACCTGCACCCGGCTGCCATGTGGCCAGGTTCTCCACATCTGAAACAGAGGTTGCCTCTGTCAACCATGCCCGGGCACCTCGGCTTTGTATGCCCTACCTCCATGCACCTAAAGCAGCGCAGTGGGGGAGGGGCTAGGAGCTTCACGTGAGCGACACTCCACCCTACCCTTATTTTGCCTTCTTGGCATACCTTTGCCACGTCAATGGGGCATCTCAATCATAAAAACCGAGTGCCGTCTCTCGCTATCATCAAATCGGCCGCTTTTGTTCTGTGCAGCGCACAGCCAGTTTTGGCCGCAACCGCGGCAAGCATTTCCTCTTTTGAGACGGTCTTATCCAGACCGGATATCTGGACGCCGACCGTCAACTCCGGACGCCTCAGGTCCGCTACGCCCTTCAGCACAATGCGGAGCCTGCCCGCAAGGGCATCGGCTTTGCCGCCAGACGGGTCCTGCAGCTGCAGTACCCGCGCACCCGTCTGCGATTCTTTCATGCGGACGCCTTCTACTACGCCCACGTCGTCAAGTGAGACCTCAGCCCTCGCCTTAGCCATGACATTGGCGTACGTCAGCCCCTGGGCTTCCGCGTCTGGGAGAAGGGTCAGCACAACCGCTGAGGTACCCGGATGGCTCAAGTTCGGGGTTTTGCGGGCAGGCTTTTTCTTCTTCTGACTTGGCCCAGTTTGTTTTGGCGGCTCGATTTGTGTGGTCAGCTTTTTCAGGGTGGAAGGCTTCCCTTTCTGCTTCTGCCGCTCAGCAACCTGCGACCAGGTGGGAGGCGGCATCGCTGTAGTGGAAGGCGGCGGAATAGTTTCGGCTTGAGCCGCTAACTGTGAAGGAGCCCTGGGAAGCTGCGCCTCGAGGCCCTTCAATCGCTCGTCCATATTTTTCATGGAGGAGAGAAATGAGTTCCTCATCTCCTCCATTAAAGCCTCCATTTTGTGCGCCGAACTTTCCTTTTGGGTCATCTTTAGGGCAGCAACTTCTTTCTTCAACTCTGCTACTTCCTTCTTCAGGGCATAATTTTCTATTAAATTCTGCTGGTATTCTTCCCAGTCGTCTATTCGTTCTTTATGGACGATCTCTTCATGCACCTTGTATGCATGGTGGAGATCGTGCCACAAAGCGCGAAAACTACTTGCGATCTCATCACAACGGTCAAGATCTAACTTCTGAAGCTTCATAACCCTTCCCCACTTCCTCGTCTTTTCCACTTGCTCGTCAAATCTGTCAGCAAGCAATTTATGCGCCTTCATAAACTCAATCTGACTTTCCTGCACTTTGTCAACTGTTGTGTCAGTAGTCGGCTGTTGTTGTTTATTTTCGCCACAGTTTTGCATCGGACCCTGGGCAGTGTCCATCTTCTCTAATACATCTTTGCAATTTTTATTTGAAACATTCATAATTGAACCCACGAGTGCGGGAGAATTCAACAGTCCACCCGGGCAGAGATCCCAGTACCCGGGTAACCCTACATACACTGGGGGGGCGGGAGGTACCCCAGGTTCGTTCGGTATTTGGCAGACACCTCTGCCTGCCACCTTCAGGCGGTCCGACGCCCACGTCCCCGACGCCGGACCTTTGAGGATTGTTTAAAGTGGTTTACTCCACGCGGCCCCCGTGTTAGTACAACGACGGCCCCCGTTCCTGCAAATCGTTCAGGGTTACGGTTTGATCTTGCATTTTTGAAGGGGTTTCGCTCCCCGTAGCCCCCGTGACAGAACACGGCGGCCCCCGTTCCTGCACTACGTACAGGGTTAGGGTATGACAGACTATCTGCCGCCGCCGCGGGAAATGCGACGACGTTGCCCAGGGTGCACCAACGGGGAGGTTGTCTGACTTCGCACCCCCCGGTCAAAGTGCCTACAAACAGATCTCAAGTCATCTACTGATTTTATATGTGGGTTTGTAGCGATGATTATATTGTATCTAGGATGTATGTTAAACAATATGATTTCGAGTTTAGACTCATCAGACAAAGGCCTAGCTAATCTAGCAAACATGCCATCCATAATCGCCAAAAACACGACTATACCTTCTTCAGGTCCTTGCGTTCGAGCACGTATCTCAGCTAACATAAGGTAATCAAAATTGTGACTATCAAAATCCTCCTTAAGACGAGATATTAGAGTTTGCCAGTCGTTAAGCTCACTTTTCATGGAACGGTACCAATGCAGCGCATCGCCCGTAAATATATCTATTGCAGAAAGTAGCATCTTATTCTCAGAGTAGCCTTTAGAAATACGAAATTCCTCTTTCTTTTAAATAAATGCGCGGACACATGATTTTACATCAAATTTTACCCTTACTAAATCACTAGTACCGCGGTCACATGTAACATGTAACAGTAATATTTCAGCCATTAGATTTATCAACACTTTTTTCATCATTAGGTGCCGAGGGATCTGAACTTTTAGACGCACTAGTGGTGGGCATGGAGAAGCCCTTTAAATCGGCACTATAGTTATCAAAGCTGCGAAGGATCTTATCTAAACTAGCTTTATCATCGGCAGCTTTCGGTTTCACAATTCTTTGAATCCTAAAATATAAGTGATTTACCAAAGATTTTGTTCTAGTCAAAAGCGGTTCATAATAACTGACTATTAAGTGAGTCGAGATTATTTTTAATTTTTTCCAATGTTACATTACAACCCTCTATGTTTTTAGAGAAATCAAACACAGAATATAAAATTTCCTCTGCACCGTATATAATTGAGTCAATTTTGTAACCTATTCGTCGTAACCCTTCTACACTATCTGACGGATCTACACCCCGTATAGCTACTTTAATTGAGCAAGCCATCTTAAAGATTTATTTTATAAAAAAAGAACGCTTGGTATGTTGTGCAAATAATAACAAAAATCGGCCAAGTGCGAGTCGGACTCGCTCATGAATGGTTCCGTACCCAATTAACGTACCGATTACGTACACCTAGCAAGAATACCACTGTCATTTTTGTCAGAAAAAAGCATGCGTGGCCTGTGTTCGTGTCCACTGGCTGCTTGTCACGGGCGTGACAGCTCAGCCAGTGGACAAGCTCAGGGTCAACGTGAAGCACGATGAGCAGTTTTCAGGCTAGGCCTTTTCATTAACTCTCAAAAGATGGCGCTACTTAAAAAATTGAGATTATATTTTAAAAATGGAAAATGAAGTATTTAGAAAAAATCGACCCGTCTTACAACCAGTCCGATGGGACTCGAACCCAAGACCTTTCGCTTTCCGGGCGACTGCTCTAACCACTGAGCTACGGAGTCGTTACGACTCCGTAGCTCAAAGGTCGTGGGTTCGAGTCCCATCGGACTGGTTGTGAGACGGGTCGATTTTTTCTAAATACTTCATTTTCTATTTTTCTATAATAAAAATTGCATTGTAAATGCAAAAAACTAAAAATTAAAATAATAAATTTTGATTTTAACCAATCTTTATTAAAAATCCAAGATGACAGCCAACTTTTTTATTGTGGGCCGATTTTGATGAAAGTCGGTGTTTGTTACTATTTTGACAAGAAAATAGCAACGCAATGTCAAAAATGTTAAAATATCCAAGATAGCGCCCAAATTTTTTGTTTGTTGGCCGATTTTGGTGAAACTCGATTTCTAGTACTATTTTGACAAGAAAACAGCAACGCAATGTCAAAAATGTAAAAAGTCCAAGATGGCGGCCAGCTTCTTTGTTTGTTGACCGATTACGACGATAGTCCAAGATTAAAAAAGTTGGCCGCCATCTTAGATTTTTTAATATTTTTAACATTGCGTTGCTGTTTTCTTGTCAAAATAGTACTAAAACCAAGTTACATCGAAATCGGCCCACAAACAAAAAGTTGGCCGCCACATTGGATTTTTTAATATTTTTAACATTGCGTTGCTGTTTTCTATTAAAATAGTAAGTACCAAAAAAATAAATTATAAAAATAAAATTTATGAAAAGAAACTTACTAGAGTACCTACGTATATTTCATAATACCAAATAGAAAGCTAACAATTTTAAATTCTTGTAACAACCCTACAAAAATTTTGCACGCTCTATGAAGTCGTTTCTCTGATAGTCCTCTGTGCAGGTACGGCGACGCGGCCGGCGCAACGATCCAGGTCTAGCTTAGGTCTTCAGCAGGCAGGTCTCCTCAGACTTTAGGCGTGCGGAGCTAGCAATCTCCTTACTCCCAAGGATGTTCCTGTAACGCACCGATCGAATACGTTATGTAAGTTTCCTTATTTTGTTGTACAAGCTGAGAGCAAGGAATCGTGAAGCACTCCAGTAGGTACTACAACTATTTAGCCAGCACAAGGGGAAAAAGATAGTGAAGGTGGTATTTTTAAGTTATGCAGTAACGGCTAGGCATTTGCCTAGCATAATTAAATAATGATTATGATTGAGTAACACTACGTTACAACTTCTAGGTACTACAGAAGCTATAGCTTATGAAACTGGGATGGGACGAACCCACCCCCGATAAAGTTCACACAGAGTGGCAATACATCTCAGGTTTTGGCGCTGTCGTTTACCTCCATGAGCTCGATGCCAATGGACTGGTCAATGTACACCTAGTCATTGCCAAGTCAAAGGTAGCTCCTATTAAGAATAGACTCACAATTCCCAAGCTGGAACTATCGGCTGCTGCTCTTTTATCACAGCTCATGACTCGAGTGTCAGCTGAACTGTCGGCTCACCTCACTATAAGCCAACATACCTGTTGGTCAGACCGCAAGATAGTGCTAGCGTGGCTCAACACGCCCCCTCATCGGCTCCAGACTTTCGAGGCCAATCGAGTGACTAAGATAAAGTCCTGCCCGACCAGATCCACGTGGAGACATGTTCCCACGAATCTGAACCTTGCAGATTGTGCAAGCTGGGGAATGTCAGCTCAAGCTTTTTCAACTCATGACTTCTGGTGGTCCTCTGGTGGTATTTCAAACAAACCTCTTTCAAACATTTTGTACCCGTAGTATAAGTTTGTCAATGAGCACACGTGATAGTAACGATGGAGTTACTTTTTTGATTGAGTAAGATTGTAATGCTAAACAAATAAAGGCTTCTTTAGTTGACACATAAACATAGATTCATTATCTACCTATCTGTCTACTAAGAAGCCATACAAATGCACATCCACTAAGGGCCCTATGAAGTATGATTGCAACATATTACACAAACAAGATGTTTGCATTATCGCGCATTTACAGAAAATTGGAACACACGCGTAGCATTCTCAGCAATCTAGAATAAGATCGCTTACTAAGATAATGTATCTTTAATTGTACTCAATATTATTATCTCAATATACATCTTGACACCGAACAAGTCACATCTCTTTTATTACCTTAGCCTCGGTAAAGCGTCATACCTCTTCATGGCGACCCTTTGCCAACCGAACTTATAAATTTTTGCGGGAAAATCATTACTACATGGAGCAGCAAAGCAAAATTTTCAACACCATACTAGCAGCAGTCTTCGTTGCGGTGCTATTTGGCTCTACACTTCTGTTCATCGCATTACTTGGGAAGACAAAACAATAATATGGGAGCACCACAAAGTAAAGAAGAAGTTATCATCGCACAAACCGCCAGCGGCGACGCCCAAGCAACGCAGAAAACTTCAAGCCAGCTCACTACAACAGAAATTTTACTATCCGTCATACTGCTTCTCATCGTTATACTCATCATTTACGCCTGCATCCGGAAAATTTGGGACCGAATTGTCAACCGACTCCGTAGAGAATTCAACAGCGCAGTTCTAAGAAACACAATATCTTCCGTGGAACTGGCAACGACGTCGACTCAACCATCAACGTAGACCAGGAGGTGTCCAGGGTAGAAACCCGGCCCATTGTACGAGGGGCAAGGGAAATCCCAGCCCGATCTTCAGTTAGCTGTTTCAAGCGGTCCAGGAACCCATCTTAGAAGTCTGAAGATCCTACACACTCAAGGAGCATGAGAAAACCCCCAGCCCGCAGCCCCAGCCCCCACACGCCACGCCGGTCACCACATACCTACTCATCGTGCAGAGACGTAATTATTTTATTCGCGCGCTATAATGCCACCGTAAGTCGTAAGTTATTTTATACCTAAACGTTTTAAATAATATGTAGGATTACATTTTTTTTCTTATTAGATAATGTCATTTATTATTTCCGATTTAAATGAATTGCATAAGAAACTATTGTATATTAAAGATAATTTAGTAAAACTAGGACCAGATAGACGTCAAAAAGAGTTAGGTTTTACGAAATTTAATGAAGCGAAACTTGAATACGCGAAATTAGAGTATATTTTAGCTCAAGTACATAATTTAGTTGAAAAATCGGAGGTATCAACTAAAGATATAACTTTAATTAATAAAATAGCAAATGACATTCAGATCATTTATGACAAAATTATTTCTTTAGAGACTTTAAGTGTTAGTAGTATTTCAAAAATGGCAGAAAAAGATAAATTTGACTTGAAGACAGCCATTGCACTTTTACCAACGATGACAGGTCAAGAACACGTCACTAAATCTCTAATTGATGGTATACAATTATATAGTTCAATGATCAGCGATGCTACTCATGGGTTACTTATTGATTTTGTGATTAAAACTAGGCTCTCTCCTAGCGCAAAATTACGTTTAAAAAGTAGTTATCCAACTATTAAAGATTTAATTAGAGATATGAATACGCATTTGATTCAGAAAAAATCTGCTGTTGCTATCCAACACAAATTACAAAACTGTCGTCAAGGTCATAGGTCGATCGAGTCATTCGGCTCGGAACTAGAACAACTTTTTGTGAATTTAACCATAGCACAAGCGGATGACGACGCTACTAAGTTTGAAGTATTGCGTCCCATTAATGAAAAGGTTGCAATCAAGCGCTTTTCAGATGGATTAGTGAATCAAAAGCTTAGTACTATCATAGCATCACGTCACTTTGATTCTTTACCAGAGGCTATAAGAACTGCCCTAGACGAGCAGTCAATGTCTACCAGACACGAGGAAGTTATGAACATTAAAAAGTTTCATACTCGTAATTTCTCACGCACACCTACTAATTATCCGCGTCAGCCAAGTAATTATTCTAATAAATATAGTTACTATAATAGATTTAGCGCAAACAATAGGTACGCTGCCGGAAACACGAGACCACAACAAGGTAAGTACATGTCGCGAGACTCCCGCGCCGCGCAAGGAACACAATCACGTTCACGTGACCGCGGTCGGCCGAGCCCGCGCCCGCCGCGCTCAGCTGTGCCTTTTCAACGTGTGCAGTACGCTAGCCACGAGCAATCGACCAATAGTGAGTCACAAGCGCGTTCTGAGCCCCAGAACGATAATAATTTAGATTTTTTTCGTTCCTACTGAAAATTATGTTTTAAACTACAATAATAGTAGTACCGTAACTTTTAACGTAAGTAATAGCAATATCGATCTTTTAGTCGATAGCGGAGCAAGCCTTTGTGTTTTAAAATACGAATGGTTATGCGATTATCCGAAGTTATTGAATTTAATTACATTTGAGAAGTTAGTTATAAAAGGTGTTAGCGGTAAACTAGTATCTGAAGGATATATTTACTTAGATTTGTCTTATAATGGGTTAGTTTTTAGAGAAAAAATGTATGTGTTTAAAAATATGTCTTGTTCTGCAAATGGTATTTTAGGTGATAATTTTTTGAAACGCTATCAAGCTATAATTAACTATAAAGAAAATACTTTGCTTTTAACTAAAGATAGTAATTATGTGTCTATACCTATATTGAGTCACTATAGACATTTGATACCGCCACGATGTGAGGTAATAAAATATATACCTACATCGTTAGGCGACGATTGTGTTTGTTTATCTAAAGAGATACAGAAAGGAGTTTTTATAGGAAGTATAATAGCGAAACCTTGTAATGGTCGCATGCCAGTAAGGATATTAAACACCACTGAGAAAGAAGTTGATCTAGATCTTACCGATTTAGAGACTTTTTCATTGAATGATTTTGAAGTCTGTAATTTTGAAAAAGAGGAGGTTTCTGTCGATCGTGTAAAAACATTATTAGGATTATTAAATTTACCTGAACTGAATTTAGAAGAAAAACGAAGTATTGAGAGTATTTGCGCTAAGTACGCAGATGTTTTTCATCTGCCAGGCGACAAACTCTCTTGTACAAACCTAATGACCCATAATATAACTTTAAAACCTAATGTCTCGCCAGTTTATGTCAAGCCACATAGATTACCGTTCGCACTAAGGAAGGAAGTTCAGAAACAGATAGATATTATGCTCGAAAATGATATTATAGAAGAGGCTACGTCAGAGTGGTCTAGTCCCGTCTTGCTTGTACCGAAAAAAACAGATAGGTCAAACGAGAAACAATGGCGATTAGTTATAGATTACAGGCAGTTAAATAATCGTATTGAGGACGACAAATTCCCTTTGCCTAATATAACTGATATCTTAGACTCGCTTGCAAATAACATTTATTTTTCAAAATTAGACCTTTCGCAAAGCTATTATCAGTTATCTTTAAGCGAAGATTCACGAAAGTACACAGCTTTCACTGCTGGTGATAAAATTTTTCAGATGAAACGCTGTCCCATGGGTCTCCGGACATCTGCGAGTGTATTTTCACGTCTTATGACTATTGCAATGTCAGGCTTAAATTATAAAAAGGCTTTTATTTATTTAGATGATTGCGTAATTTTCGGGAAATCTATAGAAAACCACAATAAAAACTTAATTAGTATACTAGAGAGATTTAGAAAAGTTAACTTAAAATTAAATCCTATGAAGTGTGAATTTTTGCGAAACGAAATAATATATCTAGGACACAAAATAACTTCTGATGGAATTTTACCAGATGAAAGTAAAATTGCAACCATGCAAAACTATCCAGTGCCGATGAACTGCGACGATGTCAATCGTTTTGTCGCGTTTGCAAATTACTACAGACGATTCATACCGAACTTTGCAAACATTGTTTATCCTTTAAATCAATTAAGAAAAAAGAATGTACAGTTTCTATGGTCATCAGAGTGTCAAACGGCATTTGAAAAATTAAAATCAGCATTAATTCAACCCCCTATTTTATCTTATCCAGATTTTTCAGAAAGTAACATCTTTCGGCTACAAACAGATGCTTGTAAGACAGGTTTAGGATCTGTTTTATCTAACATGAACGGTCAAGTAGTCGCGTATGCGAGTAGAAACCTGAAACCCGCCGAGACGAGATATCCCATCATAGAATTAGAACTTTTAGCAATTGTTTGGTCTGTGAGACATTTTCGCCCTTATTTATATGGACGTAAATTTAAAATTATAACAGACCACAAACCGTTAATTTATTTATTTAACTTGAAAGACCCAACAAGCAGACTTACTAAATTCCGATTATTCCTAGAGGAGTATGATTTTGAAATAGAGTATGTTCCAGGACGAAACAATGCAGCTGCAGACGCATTGAGTCGCATACCTATTACATCTTCTACTTTAAAATCATTACATCAAAACACAGTATCAGTTTTAACTAGAGCACAAAGTAAAAAATTAAAAACCCCCACTGATTCTTCTTCAGAGAGCTCCACCAGCACTAGGCCTGATCAACCTATTGCGGTAGAACTTCTCAAGAAACCCGATGACGTAACTGAATTAAGTTTTAATCAATTAAAGTTTGACAATTATTCAAAGTCTAAAGATAGCATTATTTCTAATGCAAGTTGTTACGTTTACGTACCTTCGCAATCAGCGATATATCTGAGTACCCGATCGTCATCTACCCCAGAGGTGTTAGCGAGGGACTTAGAGTCATTATGTCAAAAAATAGGCATACATGAGGTACTTATTATTAAAGAAAAATGTAACGAGAGTAAAATCAAAAGTCTTGTACAAGCAACAAAAAGAATTAACTCTGTTACCCCGCGCTTTCTCATAACAAAAAATATATTAAGAATATATGATAGTGAACAAAAAAGAGTAATACTAAATGATTTCCATCTATTACCTACCAGCGGACACGCAGGAGTTAATAGAATGATGAACAACATTAAGCAATATTATTTTTGGCCAGGTTTGAGTAATGATGTAAAACTTTTTGTTAAAAATTGCCATCAATGTCAATATCATAAGCATAGTAATAAACATATTAAGCAGCCCTTAACCATAACATCAACAGCCCACTCATCATTCGAAAGAATTAGTTTGGATATAATGGGTCCACTCGATGTTGATGACTATAATAATAAATATGTATTGACATTACAATGCGATTTAACCAAATTCGTTGAAGCGTATCCATTACCTAGTAAAGACTCGGTCACAGTTGCTCAATCTTTTACCAATAATTTCATTTTACGTTATGGTATTCCTAGAGAAATATTGACTGACCAGGGAACCGAATTCATGTCATCAGTGATGTCCGAAACATGTTCTCTATTACATATTAAAAAATTAAATTCTACGGCGTACCATCACGAAACTGTAGGCGCTTTAGAAAATACTCATAAAACCCTAGGAGCTTTTCTGAGAATCCAGTGTAATAATTATAAACATAACTGGAGCACCTGGATTCCATATTGGTGTTTTTCTTTTAATACCACAGTGCATAGTGAAACTAAATATACGCCTTTCGAATTAGTTTTTGGAAAAATTTGTAACCTTCCAAATAATTTACAATCAGAAATCGACCCCTTATATAACTATGACAGTTATCCCCGAGAACTTAAGTATCGTTTACAACAAGCGCAATCCGACGCACGACGTAACTTGATACAATCTAAAGAGAAAAGAAAATTATTGTATGATAAAACTAGCAATAATGTTACCTATCAGTTAGGCGATTTGTTATTATTAAAGAACCAAGTAGGAAATAAATTAGATAGTATTTACAATGGCCCTTATAAAGTTTTAAGAGATATGACGTCTAATGTAGAAATTTTAAAAGAAAATAAAGCTATAATTGTGCATAAGAATAATACCAAACCATTCAATAAATAACTATTTTATTTGATACGTAATTATAAGTATAGGTACTTAATTACATACCATGTTACTTAACACTTTGTTATTGTTATGATTAAGTGTAAAATGTGAAGCTTCCGTTTTAATTCAATACCATTTCAATTCGATACCATTTTAATTAGATACAATTTTAATTAGGTATATTGTTTATATTGTAAAACGTTTTTGTATTAGTACGATTTAATAAATGAAATAGTTTTAACTTTGCTATGTTGATAATGTTTAAATTTTGTTTACTTATTTTACTTAAGTAATTAAATTTTGGTTAAGCTCGTTAAAGTCAATGTTACGAGTCTGTTCCTTTTTGCAGGGAGGGGATGATCCTTCCACTTTTTCAGGGGAGATGAAGTATGATTGCAACATATTACACAAACAAGATGTTTGCATTATCGCGCATTTACAGAAAATTGGAACACACGCGTAGCATTCTCAGCAATCTAGAATAAGATCGCTTACTAAGATAATGTATCTTTAATTGTACTCAATATTATTATCTCAATATACATCTTGACACCGAACAAGTCACATCTCTTTTATTACCTTAGCCTCGGTAAAGCGTCATACCTCTTCACCTACACGGTGTACCACGTGTATCTGTCGCAGCCAACTGGTTGAATCCGCCATTCAATTAAACGCCCAAGTGGATCAATTTTTCCGTAAGCTATTTTATCTTCCCATAAGTTGACGGAGTCACAAAAAAAAACACGAAATTTAAGACGCCTTAAATTTCTAACCTATCCAAGTGATAAACAAGTGATTCTACAGGACTTCCGAGGGATATGTGCTGCCGGCGGATTCAACCATTCGCCTGCCACATATCTACCATTACCTACCTTTATAGTAAATGTGAATAATTTATTTGTAGAATCACCAGTGACTTGAAAACTTTTTATATTGATGGCGGCGACTGGACCATCGCTTATATGATATATGCAACTTTCTTTGCTTTAGTTCATGGGAAAAAAACTATGTTGATGACGTCATTTCCTAGGTGTATTGAAAATAATCAGGTAAGGATTGTACGTGTTAAGTGAATTTAATAAAAATATTCAATTCTAAAATATACCCAGTAGTCCAGACACGTAAGGAAAATAAAGGGGTCAACCTCGGAATGAGATAGAAGCTGTTAACTCGTGTACACCTTCATTTTGGTGTTCTAAAAGTTGTCTCTAAAGTCACATAAAATCTTGTGTCTGCGTCGTAAGTAACGTGTGCAAATCACTGTGTGCATGTTTTTTCCAACAACTAGCAACACTGTATCTAAGCTGTACACTCTATCATAGCCTTCTCTATCGTCTTCTACAAGCCATGCGCAAAAAGTTGGCAACGTCGCATTTCTAGTTTTAATAGCCGCTACACACGCTCCTATCCGACCGCCGATTTGGTGCGGGCGAACTTCACTGCAGATCTGATCAGACACGTTCAAACCAAATTTGCCGCACCAAATCGGTCGGCGCTACACACGTTCCGATTTGGTCTGGCCGCACCTAGCTGTTGTTGCAGTGGTGCCAGCCACGGCTAATCTAAACTAAACTAAAAGCTAAAAGCAGCACTTATTGATGAGGTGTTATGCCTTTATTATAAATACACAAACAAGACAAATTGCGAGTTTTTAAATAAAATGAACGAAAAAAAACTAATAGATAAAAGGATTTTTCGCACGAATTGCCATAATTAAACCTTTCGTTTGTTCAGTTCTACGTAAAACTCATGAACGAGCATTAAATTGAATACTCTGAAAATCCATTGAACGTCTTCTATTTGATTTAATCGTCTTCTATTGAATTCTATTTGATTTAAATATTTCCGCTTTTACATATTTTCTCCCTAAATCTAGGGGAAAACCTCCAAAATTGTCAACACTGCCAAGTTGGTCCGGTCGGAAGCCTACACACATTCCGATTTGGTAGGAAGTGAAGTTCGTGCGAACCAAATCCGGCCGACCGCGTCAAACACGAATAGTAATAACCAAACCAGACCAAATCGGCTGTCGGAACGTGTGTAGAGTCTATAAGAGAACCTATTTGACACCGTTTGACAGGTAAACAGCGAGTAAACCTCGAGTACTGAATCCTATGGAGATGGCATATCTTCTATACATCTATACAATTAAATAAAATTGTAGTGTCTGTTTGTAACATTAAAATAACCGCTTTTTACTACGTGCATATGATTATTTAAACGGTACATATACCAAAATGACATGTTTTAAAATTTTTGTCTGTCTGTCTGTTTGTTCCGGCTAATCTCTGAAACGGCTGGACCGATTTTGACGGGACTTTATTAGGCAGGTAGCTGATGTAATAAGGAGTTAATTTTATTCCGGAAAAATATCACATTCCCTCGGGATAACGTCATGTAGTCCACGCGGGCGAAGCCTCGGGCTAGCAAGTTGTTCTATATGAACTATCCGTTATTCAAATATGAGCAATATCGACATTGTACTCATAAACCTGTAGTCATCTTGTTCTATCTTACCTCCAATACTCCATGTAAAAAGAGACAGCAATATATTTATTCGACCTATTTTTGGCAACATTAAAACGTGACGTCATAGTAATGCATGATTAAGGCCGGTTGCCATTTCTGTTTCTCGGTATGTGTAGGTATGCCTCACTTTTTCGTAGGTATGCCATCTCCATAGGATTCGTACTCAGAGGAGTAAACCGGTTCACAGCAATGTTGCCGTTCCGCTTCATAGTATGGCTTGTAGAAGACGATAGAGAAGGCTGTGGTTATATGTTTCAAATTATTTGTGTTTGGGTTGTAATTAATTGATCACCAAACTAACCTAACCTAACCCACAAAAATACTTTTTTTTTATAGTGAGGGCAAATACGGTCTTTTCTTATACCACTAACGGCATGTTGGACTCAGTCAGGCAAGGCCTGTCTCTCGCCGCGCCCAGCCCTCCCGCCAAGCCTAATAGGCTTCGCGTCAGGGCTGGGTGGTTCTAACCCCTGCCCCGCCCCCTGACGAGCTCGAAAGCTTGACAGGAGGCGGGGCAGGAGGAGAGAGCCTCCTCTCAATCTCCCCATAAGGTTACCCACTCCGGGTGGGCTGACCAGATGGGGTGGTTGAGAGCAGGCACCACTACCAACTAAACCCCTCACTACTTGCTCTCCGCCGTCAGTTTTAAGCACACCGACTGTGGGGGGGCCGTGGTGGTATGCACCTCCTGCGGCCTGACGGTTGGCCCGTTTCCGGGCCCCTGCGCGGCGGGAGATGGCCGAGCAAGCGGGGCCATCTCCCAAGACAACCGGGGGGGGGGGGGGGGACCGCGCGATCCGGACGGCAGTTAACCGGCCGTTAGGCCAGCTAACCCGCCCGGACCGCACCGCCCCGCTACAACTTAGCATCTAAAATACTGAAATGGACGCAAAGTGGTGGACTTTGCGTCCATTTCAGTATTTTAGATGCTTACTTATTATTTTTTGGGGCTCAATTAATTATTTCTCTTTGTTTTTGTCGATTTGCGTACAGAAAATGTAGTGAATGTGAGTACATACCTGTGAAATGAAATTTTATCACTATTTTTTTTTTGTTTTTCTGAGTTGCTAGAACACTTATTTATAGTGCAAACCGTCCGAAACCATTTTGTATATTATTTAATAAAAGGTTGCATTACATGCTTTTAAGAACATATAAATAAAAATAATAAAATATAAATAATAATTATTTTATATAGGTATTTAATTCTATGGGGGACAAACAGGAATAAAAAAGTTTGATCTGTCCCCCTAATACCGATAGGGGGACAGATAAAACATTAAGGAGGTGAATAAAGTACGAACTGTCCCCTCATCGGTAACAGGGGGACAGATCAAATTTTGGACAGAGCTGGGTGACAGATAGGAATATTTAATATTTTTTTTCTTTTTTTTTTATTTGTACCTGTTATGTTACAGTTGTGTTTTTGTAATCCAATCTCACAATCGTAGATTCCGCGTCATGACTCATGGCTAGTGACAAAATTTGTAACTAGGTAATATTCGTTTTTTTCGGCTGTCAAAGTTACTGGTGTGAACGCAAAGTTGCTCCGAAAGTTTTTGTGACAACATTGATTTAATTGTGTTTTACCACCTTAACCAAGCGGTATGTATCATAATAACTACGGTCATTACAACTATGGTCGAAATAACTACGGTCGATTTACATATTTTCATAATGATTATTGAACGACTCAACTACTGTTCATTTCACCTACGGTTGATTAAACTACAGTTGATTCAACTAACGGATGATTGTCCAAATGTTCATTTCATCTACTGGTTGTTTCGACTATGAACGACTCGTCTACAAGAAGCTTATTAACCCGGCAGGAGGCACTACCGGGTAAAAAATAGCCAGAAGGTTATAAAAGTGCATACTTATATATTTTTCTCTGGTGCATGTTAAAGCTTGCCGCTTTCAGTACCTTCCTTCAGAGAAACAAGGAACACACTGACAACGCAGCTACCCATTGGCGCCCCGCTTTTGGACGCAACGGAGGTGTAAAGTGAAAATGGGTGTAAAATACCCGGTAGCGACCCTTTGTGTACCAAAGTTTTTGCCCTATTATTGTTGTAAAATATTGTTGTATCATTTATTTACCACATATTTCTTGAAGGATAGCGATAAAGATGATATTATATTGCAAGTATTTATTATTCTGTATTCATTATATTCACGCCGGGACAGCTTTCAACTCTTTATAAAGCTCAAGTCCGGTCTTGCATGGAATATTGCAGTCACCTTTGGGACGGCTCAGCGAAGTATCAACTAGCTGCATTGGACACGATCCAACGCAGAGCTGAGAGGCTAATTGGCGACCCAAAACTGGTGAAGAGCAAGTTTCACACCCTAGCTTACCGCCGCAAAGTCGCTTGTCTGTCGGTCTTTTACAGATTATACTTCGGAGAGTGTGCTCAGGAGCAGCATGAGCACATACCGCCATCCCCCTTCTTCCATCGGACATCCAGACGCACAGCGGGCTACCACCCTTTCTTGGTTGATATTCCCAAATGTCGCACCAAGCGCTACTCAGCATCTTTTATATTGCGCACAGCAAAGGAATGGAACTCCCTCCCTGCGTCTGTATTCCCGAGTACTTATAACCCGACCACATTCAAAGCAAGAGTGAAAAGGCACCTTCTGGGTGAGCTCGCTCCATCGTGGATCCTGTTCTAGCCCATGGGCTTGATTGGGATCAAGAGCAAACCCATTAAAAGTAAAAAAAAAAAAAATTAAAGATTTATTGTATCAAAAAACCGCCTTCAAAAAAACCACATCAAAAAAGTAAGAAATAATTCCTCACCAAATAAATAACGTAAGTACTTTGAAATCGGGCGTGAAACATGTAATATTTTTTTTTGTTTTTGTTAAAACCCGCCCGACTTCAAAGTACTTACGTTATTTATTTGGTGAGGAATTATTTCTTACTTTTTTGATGTGGTTTTTTAGAAGGCGGTTTTATTTTTTTATAAAAATAATTTTTATTTCACTCTTTTTAGTGCATCGTGCAGGCAATTTGCGTGTTTTCTATTAAATAGGTATGTGATCAAACTCAAAACCTCCTTTTTCGAAGTCGGTTAAAATACCTTGAGGTATCCCCTTTTTAACAAAACAAGAATCATCTAAATCGGATTATAAACAAAGGAGTTATGCCTAAAGATACGTATTAAATTCACATAAAGTGGTAACGAAAACGACAGTATTTTCAAGATTTCCTGAAAACTACTGAACCGATTTCAAAATTTCAAAAAATGGGACCAACTTGGAAACCAACCTGATGTAATAACGTTTGAACCATTTCAATCGGTTCAGCCGTCTTCGAGTAATCGGTGGACATACAAAAAAAAAAAAAAAAAACATACATACAGACGAATAGAGAACCTCCTCCTTTTTGATTAGAAGTCGGTTAAAAAGTGGACGATCATAGTAAATTATAGTAGCGGTCTGAGCAGAAAGCAATTTTCTGTAGTGTTTGTGATGTACCCCTAAATACTGAAAAATTTGAAGAACTATCATTTCCTATATATTTTTTTTATTATTTTGAGTAGTTTTCAAAACAAGTAAATAAGAATAAAATCAACTTACAAAATAATGATAATAAATAATTATTACACAAAAATGTATCATATTTCGGTGTTTATTTTTAGTGATAATTGAAGTCAAGTTACTAATTACAAAAGTTCTAATTTTTATGTTTGTTTGTAAGAATAGTTAATATATTTTATGGATCTGATAATATTTTGCACATAACTGAAGAAATAAAGATTTTATTGTTAAGATTGAGACAACAATCATTTTTCCTAAAATTTTCTGATAATGAATGTACGCTCTCTAATTTCTATAAAATTCATCGTTTTATAAAATTATTAACTTTTATTTTAATTATGTAAAGTAAATCTAAAAAAATATATATACAAAATTAAATAAGTTTGGTACACCAAAAAGGCCTCTGCTCAGTCTAAGCCGTGACAACGAGTGTTGTCATGGCACTGATATTAATACCTTTGCCGACAGTTAAGGCGCGTGTCACTGAGCAAACAACAAATTTAGTTTAACAATAACATATTACAATAACACTATTATTAGTCTTTCTAAAATTAATACGGACACAAAAAAAGGAATATTATTAATAACTCTGGGTAATAGAAAAGCGACGAAACAATTTTGAACAGTAGTTCTTTTGACCGTAGTTATTTCGACCATAGTCGAAACGACCTTAGTTATTATGATACATACCCTAACCAAGAGATTCCAAACTAAGAACTTTGTGTTTGACAATGGTTGATTTTCGAGTTTTGTGCCTATTTTAGCAAACACAGACCACGTCGTTTTGGTTTAACAAACCATAGACAAACACAGCACAGATTACCATCACAGTGTCTCGCTCGATGTTGCCATTTCCAGGCATCTGTAAATAGGTACGTTTAGAGGAAACAAGGATCTGAGAGTGCCTAGCCTCCCAGTCATTATAAGAGTGTAAAAAGAAAACCTTAAAACTCAGCACCTTCGGAAAAGTGCTCTAAGTGCTCTAATGCTTCTTCTCAACCATAAGGTTCAGTGTGAAGCCAAAAAAAATATATTAGTACAAACAACACCGTTTCTCACCTCATATAAAATACCCTCCCTCTCGGGCCATGAGTCGTGTATGTCGTGGCGCAGACTTTATTGCCCCTTACCTTTCTATAGGTAATCTTTCATGTTGAAAATGAAGTATTTAGAAAAAATCGACCCATCTCACAACCAGCTCTGATGGTTGTGAGACGGGTCGATTTTTTCTAAATACTTTATTTTCAATTTTGCAATAATAAAAATTGCACTGTGAATGCAAAAAATGGTAAAAATTAAAATAAGCTTTCATGTGTTTTTTTTTTCAGATCGATTTCGCTATCCTTCCTCCATCTTCTGTGGACTTATTGTGCGATTCTAAGGAGCATGATAAACTTAATTTAGACTCATTAAAGGTAATTCAGACTGGTGGTGCACCGCTTCAAGTTAAATCAATGGAAAAAATCAAGAAAAGGTAGTTATTGATTTTTTTTACGCTTAACTATATAATATTTAAGTTATTCTCATTCTAATTCGAGTATTTTATTAATAAATACAAATAAAGTTATAGTAGGTATATAAACACTGTGAATATAGTTTAAAGAAGACTATTTTAACGACAAGCCAAAAAGAAATTACCGCTTACGATTCATGAATTTGGCAAGGTAGTTGATTTAAATTGATAGCTTATTGAATTGTTATGAAAGAAAAATTGCGTTCAGGCTCACCTGTATTCCGTGTACACCTGTTTGCCTCAGTACTGGGTCCAGATAAGGATTCCTTTGTACTTAGTTACTCCACTCTTTTTCTTCTTATCGTGTCGCTGGCTAACCTTAACCGTGTCGGACCAAAACACAGCAATGTGAATTGCAGAACGAGTAGCCTCCATTAGGTCCTTCTGTGTCTGCACACAGTCGTGTCCTGCACAGTTACTTTATTGGCGTATCTAAATGTCCACGGATCGAATCAAAGTGAAGGATGCTGAGCCTCCTCCTGGCAGGCATTTAGTTTTCAACTTTCATTTTTACTAACGGCGCCCTAGGTATATTTTGGTCCATGGATGACTGAGCCACGCGAACCCACAAACAACCCAATGCCCTACCGACGTAACTTCTCCTTCTGGGGTTAATTGGAGTGAAACTTCTATTCGCTCGAAACTTTCTAAATAGCCCCAGGGCTAAATTGACGACCACGGACCTAATGTCCGAACTGTCTGAGCTCAGTCAAGTTCGTTATTGGGAGAGAAAAAAAAAACTCTTCTGGCCAAAACCTATATTGATACTCGCGAAATAAATTGCGCTTCTACAGATATTAATTTAATGTTTACACATGATGTATGGCTATCGTTTATTGATATGAATTCCATTATTTCTACTGATCTGGAAACCATACAACATTCTAAGAAATTTTATGAACCAAATTGTCTGCTTAATAATGTAATAGAAGAGTTAAATGTTAAATATAATGGTTGGCATAAGATTTATACCGATGGGTCAAAGAGTCATAATGGCTTAGGGGTTGGGGTTTATGATCAAACTTTGAACTATAGAATAAGTAACAAAATTGGTTCTGTAATATCCATAATGTCACTGGAACTCATTGCAATAAATGAAGCTTTAACTTATGCACTAAATCATAATTTAAATAAAATTGTAATTTTCACTGATAGCAAAAGTTCTTTGCAGCATTTGGCTCGATGCGCCTCTGGCTGCAGAGGTACATCGATAGCCTACAAAATTATTGAAAAGTTAATAACCATCTCTAAAAGACATTTTCACTTCAAGTTGCAATGGGTTCCAGCACACGTCGGGTTAAGGAGGAATGAGGAGGCTGACCGTATATCAAAGTTGGCATCAATCGAGGGAACAGAACTTAGCTTTGTACCGGATCATTCGGAGTTTATAACTAAGTTCAAGGTTAAATGTTTTCTCGACTGGCAAGATCATTTTGACAACAAATCGAAGTATAAGGGTATATGGTATAAAACAATACAAAATAAGCTTCCCCGTGTGCCTTGGTTCGATGATAGTAATTTTAGTAGAATTTATATCAAGTTAGCTTTAAGACTCCGTTCTGGACACTATCCATCGGCAAAGTTTGCATTCCTCATGAAAAAAGCACAATCTGACAAATGTCCAACATGTCAAAAAGTCGAGGATGTGCAGCATTTGCTGACGGAATGTGTCAGGAATAATAATGAGAGGCAGCTATTGATGACCGAATTCCACCTAAACAACCTAGATATCGGGCTTATTCAAACTATTTTGTCAGAACCAAAATCAAATATTGCAAAAAAACTGTGTCGCCTTGTTACGCTTTTGCAATAGCTGTCTCTAATTTGGTGGTCAGTGTAGTATTATAGTATCATTGGTTAGTATTAGCACAGAATAAGCAACTTTTCATACAGTAGGCCGACGGAGACGTCTAGACAGGTCAATCGTGCGGGGCTTGCGGGGTGAGACGGGGGAGTGGTTGTCCCGAGTTACATACAACGCCGTTCATAGTAACTCGGGACAAGTCTTCCAGGGCTATCACGTCAAATTAATATTATGGTGCATACGACATGTAGTAAGTGCAAATCTTCATAAGTAAGCCGATTTTGATGAAATTTAGTTTCTGGTACTATTTTGACACGAAAACAACAACGCAATGTTAAAAGTATAAAAAAATCCAAGATGGCTGCCAACTTTTTTGTTAGCAGGCCGATTTCGATGAAACTCAGTTTCTGGTACTATTTTGACAAGAAAACAGCAACGCAATGTTAAAAATATTAAAAATCCAAGATGGCGGCCAACTTTTTTGTTTGTGAGCCGATTTTGACGAAACTTGGTTTTTAGTACAATTTTGACAAGAAAACAACAACGCAATGTCAAAAATAAAAATTAAACCAAGATGGCGGCCAACTTTTTTTTTGTAAGCCAATTTTGATGAAACTTAGTTTCTGGTACTATTTTGACAAGAAAACAACAACACAATGTCAAAAATAAAAAAAAACAAGATGGCGGCTAACTTTTTTTTTGTAAGCCGATTTTGATGAAATTTAGTTTCTGGTACTATTTTGACACGAAAACAACAACGCAATGTTAAAAGTATAAAAAAATCCAAGATGGCTGCCAACTTTTTTGTTAGCAGGCCGATTTCGATGAAACTCAGTTTCTGGTACTATTTTGACAAGAAAACAGCAACGCAATGTTAAAAATATTAAAAATCCAAGATGGCGGCCAACTTTTTTGTTTGTGAGCCGATTTTGACGAAACTTGGTTTTTAGTACAATTTTGACAAGAAAACAACAACGCAATGTCAAAAATAAAAATTAAACCAAGATGGCGGCCAACTTTTTTTTTGTAAGCCGATTTTGATGAAACTTAGTTTCTGGTACTATTTTGACAAGAAAACATTAACGCAATGTTAAAAGTATGAACAATCCAAGATGGCGGCCAACTTTTTTGTTTGCAGGCTGATTTCGATGAAACTCAGTTTCTGGTACTATTTTGACAAAAAAACAGCAACGCAATGTTAAAAATATTCAAAATCCAAGATGGCGGCCAACTTTTTTGTTTGCAGGCTGATTTCGATGAAACTCAGTTTCTGGTACTATTTTGACAAAAAAACAGCAACGCAATGTTAAAAGTATAAAAAAATCCAAGATGGCGGCCAACTTTTTTGTTTGCAGGCTGATTTCGATGAAACTCAGTTTCTGGTACTATTTTGACAAGAAAACAGGAACGCAATGTTAAAAATATTAAAAATCCAAGATGGCGGCCAACTTTTTTGTTTGTGAGCCGATTTTGATGAAATTTGGTTTTTAGTACAATTTTGACAAGAAAACAACAACACAATGTTAAAAGTATAAAAAAATCCAAGATGGCTGCCAACTTTTTTGTTAGCAGGCCGATTTCGATGAAACTCAGTTTCTGGTACTATTTTGACAAGAAAACAGCAACGCAATGTTAAAAATATTAAAAATCCAAGATGGCGGCCAACTTTTTTGTTTGTGAGCCGATTTTGATGAAACTTAGTTTCTGGAACTATTTTGACAAGAAAACATTAACGCAATGTTAAAAGTATAAAAAATCCAAGATGGCGGCCAACTTTTTTGTTTGCAGGCTGATTTCGATGAAACTCAGTTTCTGGTACTATTTTGACAAGAAAACAGCAACGCAATGTTAAAAATATAAAAAATCCAAGATGGCGGCCAACTTTTTTGTTTGTGAGCCGATTTTGATGAAATTTGGTTTTTAGTACAATTTTGACAAGAAAACAACAACACAATGTTAAAAGTATAAAAAATCCAAGATGGCTGCCAACTTTTTTGTTAGCAGGCCGATTTCGATGAAACTCAGTTTCTGGTACTATTTTGACAAGAAAACAGCAACGCAATGTTAAAAATATTAAAAATCCAAGATGGCGGCCAACTTTTTTGTTGGTGAGCTGATTTTGATGAAACTTAGTTTCTGGAACTATTTTGACAAGAAAACATTAACGCAATGTTAAAAGTATAAAAAATCCAAGATGGCGGCCAACTTTTTTGTTTGCAGGCTGATTTCGATGAAACTCAGTTTCTGGTACTATTTTGACAAAAAAACAGCAACGCAATGTTAAAAGTATAAAAAAATCCAAGATGGCGGCCAACTTTTTTGTTTGTTAGCCGATTTTGATCAAACTTAGTTTCTGGTTCTATTTTGACAAGAAAACAGCAACGCAATGTCAAAAAAATAAAAAAGTTCAAGGTGGCAGCCAACTTTTTAATTTGTGAGCCGATTTGGATAAAACTCGATATTTGGTACTATTTTGACAAGGCAACAGCAACGCTAAATTATATAAACATAATTGTTACAATTACCACAGTATAACCAATTTTTTATATAGTAGGCCAACGCCCTTGAAGTTAGGCGATACCGACGTCTGTATAGGTATTTCCGTAACTACGGAAGTATTGTAACAAAATTAAAATGTGGCAGGTACATTTTGGTGTATTGCGAAATAAAATTAAATAAATAATTATGGTTAGCATTTTAGAAGTATGAAAATAAAATATATTACATGTTTTATTTAGTTTCACCAATAATTGTATCTGTCTGTCTGTCTGCCATGAAATTTTGCAAGGTAACCTACTCCTGACGTTTGAATGGGTTGAAGTTTTGTTAAAGAAAAATATTCAGATTGGAAATAAGCCGATTCATATTTCTTAACCTTTAAAGCGCCTTCGTCTATATATCAAAATCATCCCATGTCACAATCATTATTTTCAAACTCTGTAATTTAATATCAATTATTATTTTATTTACTTTTTTTTATTTTTTTAAATAGGGTTTACAGCTGTCAAAAACACAGTAAATTACGAAGTATATTACGTCGTAATTGACTGTGCTTGTGTTAAAGCAAATTAATAATTAATTAAATCTTTTACTTGACATGATGAAGATGATACTTGGCTATGTCTCAAGCTTTCAAATAAAAACCTGTTACATTTTAATAAGCGAAAAGAGAGAAACAAAAACAAAAAACGGCCATTTGTATTTTTTTACATTGCGTTAAGAACGGTTTTCTTGTCAAAATAGTACAAAAAACCGAGTTTTATCAATATCGGCCCACAAACAAAAAAGCCGGCCGCCATCTTGGATTTTAATATGTTTAACATTTCGTTGCTGTTTTCTTGTCAAAATAGTACCAGAAACCGAGTTTCATTGAAATCGGCCTGCAAACAAAAAAGTTGGCCGCCATCTTGGATTTTTTTATACTTTTAACATTGCGTTGGTATTTTCTTGTCAAAATAGTACCAGAAACTGAATTTAATCGAAATCGGCCAGCAAACAAAAAATTTGTCCGCCATCTTGGATTTTTATATTTTCAACATTGCGTTGCTGTTTTCTGGTCAAAATAGAACCACAAACTGAGTTTCAGTGAAATCGGCCTGCAAACAAAAAAGTCGGCCGCCATCTTGGATTTTTAATATATTTAACATTTCGTTGCTGTTTTCTTGTTAAAATAGTACCAGAAACTGAATTTCATCGAAATCGGCCAGCAAACAAAAAATTTGGCCGCCATCTTGAATTTTTATATTTTTAACATTGCGTTGCTGTTTTCTTGTCAAAATAGAACCAGAAACTGAGTTTCATTGAAATCGGTGTGCTAACAAAAAAGTTGGCCGCCATCTTGGATTTCTTTTTAATTTTAACATTGCGTTGCTGTTTTCTTGTCAAAATAGAACCAGAAACTGAGTTTCATCGAAATCGGCCTGCAAACAAAAAAGTTGGTCGCTATCTTCGATTTTTTAATATTTTTAACACTGCGTTGCTGTTTTCTTGTCAAAATAGTACCAGAAACAAATCGGCTTACAAACAAAAAATTTGGCCGCCATCTTGGATTTCTTTATATTTTTAACATTGCGTTGCTGTTTTCTTGTCAAAATAGTACCATAAATCGAGTTTTATCGAAATCTGCCCACAAACTAAAAAGTTGACCGCCATCTTGGATTTTAATTTTTTTAACATTGCGTTGCTGTTTTCTTGTCAAAATAGTACCAAAAACCGAGTTTCATGGAAATCAGCCTACAAACAAAAAAGTCGGCCGCCATCTTGAATGTTTTAATAATTTTGACATTGCATTTGCATTATTAAATTATTTTATTAATTTAATATCGCTATACCAATGTACCCACCCGGGGTCGTAAAAGGTCCACCGTCACATTTTAAAGTGACAACCCTTACGTACTTACGTAAATACCTATACAGGCGTCGGCATCGCCCGACTTCAAGGGCGTTGTCCAACTGTATAGAAAGATTGCTTAAACTGTGGTAAGGAATGGTTACTGCCCGCTTACTCACGAACCGGGATACCTCGGGAAACGGAATCGGATTCGAATTCTGTGCTTCGTATTAGTCTATTTCTATAGTGAGTAACAGAGAAGGCATACATTCCGCTGTGTCGGGTGCGTTTCCAACGGTTCGTGAATCAGGGGGCAGGTGCTGTGTTTGTCACAATTAATAGGTTTCTCAGTTACTTTTTATTGCTGATTCGAGCATCAGGATTGGCGGCACAACAGAACTTTCAATATTGCTTCTATATACAAATTTATACCTACACAAAAAATACTGGTTAACGGTACTGTAAGATTGGCCCACCAATATTTTATAGAATGAATGACAATATTAGACAATACAGATAAATCATAATTTTCAACGTTTAAGGTTGCCTAAACTGAAGTTGATTTACAAAATATACGGTTTGACTGAAACTTCAGTACTTACAGTAGAGTGCTGGGGGACTAAAGGAAATAAGTCTGGTAGCATTGGTATGGTGGTCCCGGGTCGCACATTGAAGGTAAAGTACATAAACTAAATCATTTTTTTTATTTATTTAGAAACAAGCGGTCACATACATAAATTTTTAAATAACATTTTGCAAAAAAGACCTTTAGTTTCCTATATTATGGTAATTCATGCATTAATACATGTCTGGTAAAAATAAGTAATGAAAAGAAGCTAAAGACTTAACAAGTTTAATGCTATATTTTGCGACATATTCCCGAGTACAAAAGGTATTGTATATAAGAATAAAATTACATATAGGTTTTTATCTGCATTCATGGTATAATATTCGAATTATGAACTCATGCATGGACGTATAATGATACACTTTATGCCATGGTCAACTTTAAAAAATTAAAACTAACTGTTTCATAATGGTCATTATGAAACAACCGGATACAGCTGTCACTCATTATTAAACACTTAAATTTCTTAATTTTACAGTCTCCATGGCAACAGTAGGATTTACCGGCCCTGACTTCCAACTCTTTCAAGCCCTTCTTTAGCTGGCAACAAGCAGAAACTATTTTAAAATTAGAATTTTGAATTTAGAAGGAACATACCGTATAGACTCCTATGAGTTGGGTTTGGCACCAATTCACATTTTTTAAATTAATATTGATTTGCTTTATTTTTGAAATAGATAATAAACTAGCTTTCCGCCCGCGGCTTCGCCCGCGTGTACTACACGATGTTATCCTGATGGAATGCAATATTTTCCGGGATAAACTATGTCATTCTCTAGCTCCCAATCTACCCCCGTACCAAAAATCACATTGATCCGTTACTCCGTTTGGACGTGAAAGACGGACAATCAAATAATACCTACTTATAGGAAAAATGTGATAGTAAAAAAAAAAAAAATTTTTTTTTTTTTACTATCACATTTTTCCTATACTTACAAAATTGCATTGTGAATGCATAAAAATAATATAAAATCTTAATACCTACTTATTGATTTTCCCGTGGGAATTATGATACTATTCTTTGCCAGGGTCTTAAATACCAATACGGTAATTTACTGATTTTTTTTTTTATTTCTTTAAAATGTTTTTCGAAATATTAGCTACACAAAACAAGTTTTCATTTTGAATTATCTTGAATATTTTCAAAGATATACGACTTCAAACTTTATAATTAGACAAGGACAGGACGCTATCTTAGTGACGTCAGTGGGTTAGTAGCGTCATTGTCACGCCATAGAAGATTTCGTTTTAGAAAGAGACAGCTATAGTCAAAATCAAACAGACTATAATTCTTTTATTATAAAACAGATTCAAATTATTTTTTCACATTTGGTATTCTTAATTGCAATATTTTTTAACGTCATCATTAAATATCTACATTTCAACAACAGTAAAATACCCTATTAGCCCGCGCTTTAAGTGATTTTTCCATACAATGAGATTTCCCGCGGTAAAAAGTAAAATATATCCTTTCCAGGGTGCCTACCATCAACTCTTATTGCGGTTTTGTTTAGGGCCTAAACTGATCTGCTTCGCTTATTCGTACTACGACAGCTTAAAATCAATGACAGCGATTCAGTGATCATTCAATGACATTTCACAGCCGCTGAGCTGTCATCAACTCTTATTTGACTTATAAGTCGGCCAAGCTAACATGACGCCTGCAGGTTATACCCATCCCTTTCACTGTCCGGGCATGACAGAATCGAGTGAAAGAGACGGGTAGAAGAAATAAGGACACAAATCGTTCGGTCATTCACATTTAGCAATTCATTTGCGATCCAGTTTTTAGAAGGTCAGAGTACGAAAGAAAGCCATTCATTTTAGGAACCTATTCTGCATCGCGCTATTTTTGAATCGCTGTCTTAAAGTTGATGGTAGGCACCCAGGGCCTTAAACTGTCTCTATTCTAAATATCATCCTTCCCATAAACTCAAACTATCGCCTTAAATACTAATTCCATTCTACAGCTTTGCCCGAGCTAAAACTTCTTTTACCATGGGAATGAGCCTTATTCCAGTGGTTAAAATTGGTCTATGTCCTTCCTAGCACCAGGACATGGGTGTCGCGGTGCTCCTATCAGTAGGAGTAATTAGTAGGAGCACCCGGAAGCACTGTCTCAAACTATCTCCATTCCAAATTTCATCAAAATTGGTTCAGCCGTTTTGACGTGAGCATATACAATTTCGCATTTACAATAATAGTAGGGATAGTAGAAATAGCAATATGAATGGCCGGCCGCGACTTCGCCCGCGAGTACTACATCGCAAAATTTTGTGTCAGAAAGTAGGTAGATAGGCACTCACTAAGGTCTCATCAGTACCATCTACAATCTATTTTAATGTCCCCGCTGTTGGGGCACAGGCCTTCGTATAGATGGATAAGATGAATGGGCCATGACCTTCCACACGGGCCCATTGAAGTTATGGTGTACTAACCAATCCAAATGCAGCCAGAAACATCGACTATATTTTTTAACAGCAATCCCATGATAGAACATTGCTAAAGTCACATAACCTCATCGATCGCAGGCCGAGCACGCTACCCGTGGTTTAGGCATAAGAAGGTCACGATACCTAGACAAACAGGAGCTACTATCGTATGAATAATATTCGGACATTCTCCTACTCTTGAACTACCAAAATGCAAAAAATCAAGTCAATACTTTGCTAAAAAATGTGTAATACTGATTTTCTTGAGTTTTATTCCAATGCATAAAGAATTTTTTGCTTTGCACGAAAATGTGCTGTCATGGGACCCATGCTTCATTATATAAAGTGAACAAAAAAAACTGAATCTCACGGGAACTGTACTTTTTCCCGAGTTAAAAAAACCGTATGAAATTTTCCCGGCCAGAGTTCAATTATCCCGATCGATTTGGCCCTTTAGTTGTGATTAAGCCATAAACATCCAAACTCCGTATCTAAACACCTACCCTATATAACTATGTGTGGAATTTTTTTGTTAGCATATGATTGTGCATAGTACTATATTTATATAAGTTATTTGGCTGTAAATTTCCCTAAAATAATAAAATAAAATAAAATAAACATTAACCCCCCCTTTCAACCCTATTAGGGTTTTTTTTTATTTTGCCTACGCAAATCATTTTTAATGATGACCTAGTATCCTTCATACCAATTTCCATATTCCTAAGTCCAGAAATAAGGAAGTTTTATATATAAGCCTTAATCCCCCCTTTCTACCCTATTAAGGGTTTTTTTTTTACTTTGGATACGCAGATCATTTTCAATCGTGACCAGTATCCAACACACTAATTTTCATACTTCCAAGTTTAGAAATGAGGAAGTTCCATATAAGCTTAATCCGCCCGTTTTACCACATTATCGGGGAGTTTTTTATTTTCGCTTACGCAGATAATTTTCAATCGTGATCAGTATTCAACATAACAATTTTCATACTTCTAAGTTCAGAAATGAAGAAATTCCATATAAACTTTATCTCCCCAATTTACCCTATTAAGGGGGAGTTTTTTTTACTTTGCTTACTCAGATTATTTTCAGTCGTAACCAGTATCCTACGTACTAATTTTCATGCATCTAAATCCATAAATGAGGAAGTTCCATATAACCTTAACCCCCCATTTTACCCCTTTAGGGGGGGAGTTTCCTAAAATCCGTTCTTAGCGGACGTCTCTTAGGCATAATCTACCTTCCTGCCAAATTACATCTTCGTTGGTCCAGTAGTTTTCGAGATTTCGTGATGAGTGAGTTATGTCCCCTCGATTTTATATATATAGATGTAATGAGTGTAGATAAAGGTATGAGACTGTACATAACTCGGTATTATGCGACAGTCACATAAACTACTATTATTATGATAAAACCGGATACAGCTGTCACTCATTATAGTACACTTGTGTTTCTTAATTTTACCATCTCCAGGGCAACCGTAGGATTTACCGGACTTTACCGGAGATTTTAGGACTTCAAACTCTATCAAGCCTTTCATTAGCCGGCTATATTATGAAACTTTTTTAAAATTAGACTTTTGAATTTAGAAGGAATAGACCGTAGTAGCATATACAGGGCGTCCCAAAATAAACTCACATGGAGGGAAAGTACCTTAAATACTGAAGATATAAAATTTTACTAAAAAGAGACTTCATTTTTATTTTAAAAAGAAAACGAACTGCATTCACCGAATTTTGAATAATCACTTGTCTGAACTGGGAATCGAACCCGCTGAATGTAAAAAAAATATTTCTCTAATTTAACTGTACCGATCGAAAGACTCGATTATACCTAAGCATTTCTTCTAAATAACATAGCAGCTTAAATAAAAGGAAGACTACGAAATTTTACATTTAATGTTGAATAACAAGTTTGTGCAGCGTTATGAATAGCCTTTTCTGTGACTGTCGTGCTCAATACAGACTTTAACATTTCAATGTAGGTATTACTAATGAGTGAAGATTGGAGCAATTATACCTAATTCCTTATCATAAGTGTTTGATAATGTGATAAGTAACACCACCTCGATTGGTTTTAAAAAGTTTGAATAATTTCGTGCGGGTTCGATTCTCGGTTTAGACATGCTATTATTTAAAAAAAAAATGAATGCAGTTCTATTGTTATTTAAATAAAAATAAAGTCCTATTTCAATAAAACTTTCTATCTACAGTATTTGGTGTGGTCTATGCCACCATGTGACATAGTCATTGGAAGCCCTGGGGGCGTCCCACGACTATGCCATATGTTGGAATAGACCGCACCAAAGTAACTATTTAAACATTTTTAAACCAATCGAGCTGGTGTTACTTAACACATTATAACTTTATTAAACACTTTATGATAATTGCTCCAATCTTCACTCATTAGTAATACACTGAAATGTTAAAGTTTTGAGCACGACAGTCACAGGAAAGGCTATCCATAACGCTGCACAAACTTGTTATTCAACATTAAATGATAAATTTCGTTGTCTTCCTTTTATTTAAGATGCTATGTTATTAAGAAAAAATTATAAGGTATGACCGTGCCTTTCGATCGGTACAATTAAATTAGAGAAATATATTTTTTTTACATTCGGTGGGTTCAATTCCCAGTTCAGACAGTTGATTACTTAAAATTCTTTGAATGCAGTTCGTTTTCTTTTTAAAATAAAAATGAAGTCTCCTTTCAGTAAAATTTTATATCTTCAGTATTTAAGGTACTTTCCCTCCATGTGAGTTAATTTTGGGACGCCCTGTATATTTACTGTGGTATAGACTCCTATGAGTGGGGTTTGGCAACAATTCACATTTTATATGTAATTAATATTGTTTTGCTTTATTTTTGAAATATAATAAACTAGCGGATCCCCGTGGTTTCACCCGCGTGGTACCCGTTCCCGTTGGAATATCGGGATAAAATATAGCCTATGTCACTCGGGAAGATTGTAGCTTTCTAATGGTCAAAGAATTTTCAAAATCGGTCCAGTAGTTTCGGAGCCAATTCGATGCAAACAAACAAACAAACAATCAAATCTTTCCTCTTTATAATCCTACTTAATATTATAAATGTGAAAGTTTAGATGTTTGGATGTTTAGATGTTGGGATGTTTGTGACTCAATCACGCCAAAGCATCTGAACGGATTTGGCTGAAATTTGGGACACAGATACTGTGTAGCTTGGAGAGGAACATAGGTTACTTTTTATCCCGGAAAAATATCATATTCCCGCGGGATAACGTCGTGAAGTCCACGCGGGCGAAGCCGCGGGCGGAAAGCTAGTATTAGTATAAATGTAATGAGTGTAGATAAAGTAGTGTATGAGACTGCACATAACTCGGTATTAAAACACCTCATTCTGCAACAGTCACATAAACTACTATTAATATGTACCTACAAGGAATATAATCACCCTCTCATATCTGTACTGTAATTTTTTTAACAGTTGTCAAGTGTTTGTACCTAATGCTATCTACAATAATTAATTAATTCTGTTTTTAGGCCGTAAGATACTAATATATATTCTGTGTTTTAGGTTGTGGATCCAAAAACCCGTGAAGTTCTGGGTCCCAACCAACAGGGAGAAATCTGCGTAAAATCACCTTCCCTTATGAAGGGTTATATTGGAATTGACGTTTCTACCTACTTAGATGAAGACGGATTTTTCCTTACTGGTGACCTTGGATATTACGATGATGATGCATTTTTTTTTCTAGTGGATAGATTGAAGGACATTATTTTATGCGACGGTCATAATGTAAGGGTCCAATGTATTATTTTGGGGTTATTCCACTTATCCCCATCGACTTCCCCCATCAATGGGGGATTGTGAACTTTTCTTCCACAAATCCCCATTCAGTACTAAACAAATTGATAATGGGGATTTGTGGAAAAAAACAGTTCACACAACCCCATCAGTTGAAAATAAAAAACGATTTATTATAATAATTAGATAAACAATAATGTTAATTACTCAAATTGATGTTTGCTGCTGTGTATGCATTTAAAAACATTTTAAATAATAAAATGAATAAATATATTTTGACACTCACATCAATTAGGTATTCAAATTTATTTCATGTGTAATTTACACGTTGTCTGGAAATTGTGCTTTAAATTAAAAAATTAAATAAAATAAAATCATGGATACTAGACAACGGATGTTTTTAATTATAATAGAAGTATAAATATTTGAAAATATACTTAACCCGGCGTCATAGGGGTGGAAAATTGTAACATGGACGCGGGGGTTGGGTTATTATTACCCATGTAGATACTGTTATAAGTCAGTATATATTTAAGAATATAGTAAATATTTGTTTTAAATACTCTAAAAATGAATAAAGTTTGCTTCATCTAGCTAAATCCAAGTTATTTCTTTGTATAAACTTCCATGACTCGTTCACACAAAATAATAATCTGTAATAATAACAGGTAAAAATACCGGCCCACCCGTAACAATATGTCATAAATAAAGTAGCGACACTTTGAAATACTGATCTTAAGGTAATGACAATAAGTACCACAATTTCTGTACGAAACAGTTACTCCATGTAACTAATTTAATGTAAAATGGAAAATGAAGTATTTAGAAAAATCGACCCGTCTCACAACCAGCTCCGATGGGACTCGAACCCACGACCTTTCGCTTTCCGGGCTCAGTGGTTAGAGCAGTCGCCCGGAAAGCGAACGGTCGTGGGTTCGAGTCCCATCGGAGCTGGTTGTAAGACGGGTCGATTTTTTCTAAATACTTCATTTTTCATTTTTCAATAATAAAAATTGCATTGTGAATGCAAAAAACTAAAAATTAAAATAACTTGCAATAGTAATTTCATCTTTAGCGATTGCCAAATACCTGGAAAGGTATTTCTTTCGCGTGTGAGGGTAGTAATATCTCCACATTGATGAAAATAACGCTGACTATACAGCGCGTAAGAAGTATTGGATAAATTCGACGCTTCCCGTAACGACTCCGTAGCTCAGTGGTTAGAGCAGTCGCCGGAAAGCGAAAGGTCGTGGGTTCGAGTCCCATCAGAGCTGGTTGTGAGACGGGTCGATTTTTTCTAAACACTTCATTTTTCATTTTTCAATAATAAAAATTGCAGCAAAAAACAAAAAATTAAAATAATTTTATGCATACTGATATGTATGTATGCATTGTATGATAAAATAAAACAATACCTTTATTACTATTTATATAACATTATTTAATGTATTTCATATAAGAATATAATATAAAAGTAACACTTAAAAAATTCAAAGACTGGTTATTATAGAAATAACTTGGATTTAGCTAGATGAAGCAAACTTTATTGATTTTTAGAGTGTTTGTTTCAAAGCCTTGTTTCCTATAGTATAAAGTGTCTTCATTTTATTTTTCTGTGTTTTATTGCCTCAATAAAATTAAAATGAGGCCCAAAACAAATATTTACGATATTCTTAAATATATACTGACTTATAACAGTATCTACATGGGTAATAATGACCCAACCCCCACGTCCATGTTACAATTTTCCACCCCCATGACGCCGGGTTAAGTATATTTTCAAATATTTATACTTCTGTTATAATTAAAAACGTCCGTTGTCTAGTATCCATGATTTTATTTTTTTTTATTTTTTTTATTTAAAGCACAATTTCCAGACAACATGTAAATTACACATGAAATAAATTTGGATACTTACCTAATTGATGTGAGTGTCAAAATATATTTATTCATTTTATTATTTAAAATGTTTTTAAATGCATACACAGCAGCAAACATCAATTTGAGTAATTAACATTATTGTTTATCTAATTATTATAATAAATCGTTTTTTATTTTCAACTGATGGGGTTGTGTGAACTGTTTTTTTCCACAAATCCCCATTATCAATTTGTTTAGTACTGAATGGGGATTTGTGGAAGAAAAGTTCACAATCCCCCATTGATGGGGCAAGTCGATGGGGATAAGTGGAATAACCCTTATTTTGGGCAGTTTAGTAATATAGTTAAGTTAGGTATGCAAAATTTTACTACAAATAAAAAAGTTACAGCAACTATCTGCAGAATTGAAAGAATTTCTTTCTTTCAATAGATAGAAAAATCGGGTACGTATCTAAATGTCTAAAATTAAAATACCTAACGTTAAAACACCTACGTTCAAAATACCTAAGCAAATATCACCTAAATAAGAAACACCTAAGTTCAAAATACCGATTGGACTTAATACCACCAAAGTTTGATTCACACACATTTTAAATACCAAATGGTCAAAATACCTAAAGTTAGCCCAATATTTGAGTGGCTCGGAAGTCCTGTAGAACACGTGATGGGTCAACTATCGTAGTTAATTTTAGCTTGAAAGTAAATGCAACATATTTAGTCATCATGATTACGTTTCTAATAAAAGCTTTTATCAATAAAGTAGTTATCATATTTAATTATAATTTTTTTAAATAGTCCAACTTTTTTCTTAATGGACTTTCTCTTTCACTTTCGAATATCTTTTGTTTATAAAAGTATACACTTTTATACATATTATTCTGAGAGCCTACCTACTTATTTAATAACGTTGAATTGTATCAGACAATTTTTTTGTGAGTCCTACAAATTTATGACCTTCTTTCGCAAAAACAGCAAAATTCGACATTTTGGAGTTTTGACAGATTCGTTAAAAGTCAATCTAAATTATGTTCTTGCTTAAAAGGCAGACACTTATAGATAATAAATTAAAGACATACAAAATATGTAGTCCAACGAAACAGGGTGATAGAGGAGGTCATCCGCTACATTTGAACCCTCTACGGTATGTCCAGAGATCGACGGTATAAAATTTCTTGACATATTTCTTAATTAAAAAATTACGTCTCATCAAGTCAAAACTTGGCATAAACATTTTTAAAAAAGATTATAATCATACATAACTGATTAGTTTTGGGTGCTTGCTTTTTGGCAGAGAATCGGTCTTTAAAAAAAAGTTATCAAACAACTGTAGGTACAAAAACTAGTAAGTAAAGGCAGCTTTTGTAAGAAAAGTTCAAGTCACACTAAAATTTTTATGCAACTTTACTTACCGTATTGGTAAAAAACTGTACTACTGAATTGTGGTCCTTTATTGCAAACATATGCCTGTTTCACCGTGCCATGTAGTGCCGGCACGGAAAAATAATATAATAGCACTACCCCCTCTCTTCCCCTGGCACAGTATCGTAAAAGACCTTAAATTGGGGCATGTTCTTTTTATTCCAGAAGCTAATTGATTTAGTTAATTAAAATGCAAGATTAAAACTCCCAGGTCTCTGCGACTTACCCTATAGTATAGAAGTTTTTTTTTTAAATGGGTTATATATTTTATCTAGAAAAAGAAAAAAATAAAACTAATCAATTACCATAATCGAAAACCATTGCAAATGCACAGGTTTAATTGTTTCATGAAACTGTAAAAGTTGATAGGTACAATAAATAAAATTATTTCTTACTTATATTTGTTATTTATACCGAAAATAGTTCATTAAGTTCTCTATCCGATAAAAACAATTAACACCTAATTCCATGGAGTCTAGGAGTAATGCTCATTTTAGTGCAATTATTGCATTTCCGGAAATATGGCTTGCACTTTAATTTTAAGATGTTTTTGAGAAAAATGTATTTAGCTCAGCTCAGTGATGGGGTGATAGGGTGCTTTAAAATACAAACGATAATGATGTGTCGGCTAGCCAAGGCCGTCCACTAGACTCACGCGAGTGCGTAACGCACCTGAGCGTTATGGCTTTCCATTACCATAATATTGTAGAACTCAATTAATCATTGTATTAAATACTAGCTTTCCACCCGCGGCTTCGCCCGCGTGGACTTCACGACGTTATCCCGCGGGAATGTGATATTTTTCCGTGATAAATAGTAGCCTATGTTCCTCTCCAGGCTACAAAGTATCTATGTCCCAAATTTCAGCCAAATCCGTTCAGCCGTTTTGGCGTAATTGAGTAACAAACATACAAACATCCAAACATCTAAACTTTCACATTTATAATATTATTAGTAGGATTAGTAGGAAGTAGGAGGGTGGAGGTGGTGGCACAATCTTTTCTGTTCCGGTGACAGCGGCGCTATGTCCGTTTTTATTTTTTTGTGGCAATTTACCCGGCCGTGACTTCTAGGACCTTCAGCCGCCAGCAGCGCTATGGTTGGACATCAACTTGACAGCAGAATGACATTTTAAAAAAACATGATAGTTTCACATTTTGGCCACCGGAACAGAAAAGGTTGTGGCACTGTAGTTTTGTACTTTTATAATTATTATTATACCAACAGGTTGCCCCGATGGTATTGGAGACTATTCTGCAGCAGCATCCCGGAGTAAAGGAAGCCGGCGTAGTAGGGAAGCCAGTTCCTTACTACGTAGAATTACCGACTGCCTTTGTAGTAAGGCAACCGGGTTCCGAAGTTACTGAGCAGGAATTGATTGACTATGTGGCTATGGAGGTAGGATAAGGACAGTACCCCAAACACGAAAAACCCTCGCCTTCGTTATCGTATTATTTTGTATGAAAACAAGAACAACGCTGATACAGTCGTACAAGGAACTAAATATCATTAGGCAGCACTTTGACAGCTATTTGGTAGCATTTTGACAGATGGATGGATCTACTTTAGGATAACGATTTCATGAACTAATTCTTTCATGCTTACCTCTATTATTTACACACTGGACTGGCTGACAAAATATTTTTATGCCTATTTGAGTATCGCCATTTTGGCGCTATAGGTCTGTCAAAATTAGTTCTCGGGACACTCGTAGTGGCGCTTCAAAGTGCCACACAAAATTAGATGTAATTTGTATGGAGAAAGCCTGTCCAGTGTGTAAATAATAGAGTTCAGTGACATAAATACAAGTGCGACAACGTTTTCCGGTGGCCAAAACTGGAACTAACGTGTTTTGTTTTTAATGTCATTTTGCTGCATGGAAGTCTTCGATCAACATTAACACCTAGATGGAAGTAAAATACTTCCATGTTTTGCTGCTACAGTGCCACACGCTTTTCTGTTCCGGTGACAGCCATGACAGAGGATCCACTTGCAATACGAAATTAGCTGTCAAAATGGACTGTCGTATGAAAACTGTTTTAGTTCCAAAGATAATCACCGGAACAGAAAAGCTTGTCGCACTATAAACATTAGCACCGCTGTCACCGGAACAGAAAAGATCATGAAGCTCGACTAAATACTGAGGTAACTGAGTATTAAGTCGAGCTTCATGGAAAAGATGGTCGATCGTTTTTTTTGGATGTATGATGAATGACGTATGTCACATGTGTTGTGTACTCTTTGCTCAGAATGCCACAGACAATAACAACTGATATAGGCATTTGTTAAGCCGTAGGCGCTCGATATTGAGCCCGTAAGTTAAGAATAGCTTAAAGTGCATTTAGGAATGTCCTAAGGTTAGTGCAAAGCAAGAAATTTGTATGTTGTTGATGGTGCAAAGCAATTTTTTGTTAAGAATGTCTTAAGTTAGCTATGAAAAGACTTAGGCGATTCTTAAGTTTACTGCAAACGGGTAGTTTCCTGACAATCCAAAGGATTATAATTATTTCAAAATTTTGCAGGTACCACCACGCAAGCAACTCAAAGGAGGAGTGAAATTTTTGGAAAAGTTGCCGAGAAATAACCGTGGGAAGTTATTGCGCAAACAGCTACGAGACACACTCCGTGGATCAGAATGATTAAAATCTCTGTACTTATATTTTTTGTCCTTAATCTAAAACTTAATAGAATATAGAATAGAATAGAATATAGTAACTTTACTAAATCTTACTAAAACTTACCCCCATGCCCCAGACCGAAGCAAGGTGATCTCAATGAAAACATCAATCAGTTTGATACATTAACAAGCTTTTACTTGGGTTAAATCTGAACGCAGCATCATTATGAACCGATAGTCATTACAAAACTTGCCGACACACATAAAAGAAACAGATGAATGAATAGTCCTTGCAAGAGCGTTGGCTCCTCAATAAAGGGGGTAAGACACCTGCCTAAGACTGACCAAACACACCTGACAAGTGGCCAGCTAAATGTTGAACGTTCTAATATATTTCAAAGTCCAGCTCGCCACTTTGACAAGGCGAGTGACCCGAATTATTGCAGGTGTAATTCTACTAATCCTTAGTAAGTGTTCACGCCTTCGTGGCACGATGGAATTTACTTTTTAGCAAATAAACTCAAACTAGATTTTGAAATGATAAAAGTTTTTAATAATTACAATTTTTGATCTTTACTTGACAGCTGTTGGTAAGGCAATGAAATGACGTATAGTTTACTCGAGGATTCGATGCGGTGAGCTTGCGACAAATAGTAACTTTGCTGTTGCTATATCGGTAGGCGTTAACATACTTCCCCCCGTTGAAGACTTCTGCTCTTCAACTTTCTAGTCTTCTGCTTCATTCAAAAGGGGACAAAGTCGTACTAGAGGGCGTCGATAGCTTCCCGTTGTTGTCTTCACGTCTGCAATGCGGGATATGCCATCAGCTCCTGGGTACAACTTGGTAACTCGTCCGGTGCGCCAACATAGTGGTGGAAGAGAATCTTCAGAAAGGAGGACCAAGTCTCCGACCATTAATTTTGTGGTATCTTGTCTCCATTTCGTTCGGACTTGCAGTTCAGAGAGGTACTCCTTTTGCCACCTTCTCCAGAAATGTTGTCATAGCTTGTCCAGGCGAGCGTAGCGAGTTAATCGGCTTTCGTTCACAGCTTCCAGAGCATGGGATGGAACAGCATTTAGTGGCCTTCCTATCAGAAAGTGCCCCGGGGAGAGGAAGAGAGGATCATCGGGAGAGGAAGACAATGGACACAAGGGACGACTATTCAATATAGATTCCACGTGTGCGAAAAGTGTCGTAATCTCCTCGAAAGTCGCGGGCCGTGCCCATAACATGTCTTAAAATTCATTTGGAACTTTTAATTACAGATTCCCAAGTACCTCCAAAGTGAGGAGCGTAAGACGGGGTAAATGTAAATTTTATGCCTTCATGAGCGGCAAACTCAGAAAGCTGTTCGTTTTGTTGAGATTGAAAACTATCGAGCTCTTTAGCGGCTCCTACAAAATTGCAACCATTGTCGGAAAAAATATTCGCTGGTCGTCCACAGCGTGAGACGAATCGACGCAACGCCAATATAAAGGCATCCTTGGACAAATCGCTGACTGCTTCCAAATGAACACATTTGTAACGAAAGCAAACGAATATGCATAAATAACATTTTATTAACCTTGCACCGCGCCCCTTTCGATTCGTGATATAAAATGGCCCTGCCATATCTATACCCACAGATTTAAAAGGGAAATCCGGATTTACGCGATGTGACGGAAGGTCACTCATCTTTGGAGCCAAAGTTTGCCCCTGCACTCGTCAACAACGCACACAACCGTGTACAGTGCTCCGAGCGATTATTCTACCCTTTATGGGCCAAAAGGTTTGTCGAACAGTTGCAAGGAGTAACTTCAAACTGCGAATGTGTTCATATTTAAAAATTAATTTAGTAAAATGATGTGATGAATTTAGAAGCCACCCATATGAATTAAATTATCTTTGTCCATTAATGGGGACAAAGACAAAATGTGACATTTAGAACCTAACTCTTTTTTATCTTTTAGTATTTTGTACTCATTCGGAAAACACTGTTGCTGAGCTAATGAACATAATGAAAGTAAAGAATCATTTAACTCCTCTGCAGTTGAGATACCAGATAATTTAGATTTAGATGGTTTAATATTGTTTAAAAATCGATTAACATACGCCATTGTCCTTTGTAACCGACTGAAATTAGAAAATCTTTCTAAATCAATGATTGGCTCTGAAATTGTTATTGTAGCAACGGTTTTAACTTTAGGTAAGCTATTAGGTTTTTCTATTTTTAATATAGGCCAATCACTTTCGCATTTGAGTAAAAATTCTGGACCATACCACCTCAAACTTGAATTTTGATCTGAACTGATCGCAACTAACACCCCATCAAATGAGATCAGCTGGATTGTCAGCTGTAGGTACGTAGCGCCACGCAGATGACTGAGAGAGATCTTGTTGTTCGCTGATCCTATTTGCGACAAAAGTTTTAAGTCTCGAAGCATCTCCCCTTAGCCAACCCAGAACAACACTGGAATCACACCAGTGGGTAATACGATCAGGGGAAAATCTTAGAGATTCAACCACAGTTTTGCACAGTCGAGCTGAGAGAAGTGCACCACAGAGCTCCAAACGAGGTACAGTAGTAGGCTTCAATGGTGCTACCTTTGATTTGGAAGATAGAAGTCGGATGGTGGTCTCATTATTTAGGTTTTTAGACAGTAGGTAAACGCAAGCACCATATCCTACCTGTGAAGCGTCACTGAAAGTGTGTATTTCGTCAAAGACTGAATTATCACAAAGTACATGGCGTGGAATTTGGAAGGTTAATAGGACAGATAAACCTTTAGAAAATTCTACCCAAGCTATTTTAATATCATTGGGCACTGGTTCATCCCAATCAATTTTGAAATGCCATAGCTGTTGGAGCATTAATTCAGCTTGCATAATGTAAGGACTTAAAAGACCTAACGGATCACAGATTTTGAAGGCATTTGACATAATGTATCTTTTGGTGACAATTATTCATCTTGGATAGCTGTTCAATTTACAGGAAAATGTAACGTGTCTGAATTAGGATTCCAGCCTAAACCAAGTGTGCTGGAAGATTCACTAATCGTAAAATTTTCTTGTGAAGCTGTAGTAGAAAAATCTTCAAAAATTGAAGGTAAATTAGTTTTGTGTTTACGTAATTTAAAGCACCCTTTGTTTCATTGTGAAGCAACTGAATTTTGAATAAATTTTAGTTCTTCTCTGTCATTTGTACCTGTTATGAGGTCATCCAGATAAAAATCCTTTTGAATGATAGTTTTAATGAGTTGGTCATCACATTCCTCTCCGAGCTGCCACAAACATCGAGTACTTAAATAGCTGGCACTTGCAGTCCCGTAAGAGACAGTATTTAATTGAAGTGTTTTGATAGGCAAGGTCTCATCTTCTCTCCATAAGATTAGTTGCAGATTTTTGTCTTCCGGATGAACTTCGACTTGCCGGTACATTTTTTCAATGTCACCGGTAAGTAAGTATCGGTACAGCCGTGCGCGGATCAATATGGAGAAAAGAGAGTCCTGTACGTTTGGGCCTATCATTTCTATCACACAGAAGCGACCATTACCTAAACGTGTGGTGTGTGCTTCAAAGTGACTTTCACATGCCATTTCAGTTTCGCTTAATATTGGTTTATGCGGGACCTCTTCTAACTCTCAGAATTTAGTTAGTAAATTATCAACTTTACTTTCTTTAGAGTATTCCTCATGAAATAATGAATTATTGCAATGAATTTTGTCAGAGTTGCAAGTATTAAATGAACCGGCAATAAGCCAACCTAATTTTGAGTTTTGGAGGATTGGTTTATTTTTGCCTAACAACCTTTGTTCACCTAATAAAATATTCGAAAACAGATCTGCACCTATTAATAGATCTATAGGGCAGGACTGATTAAAGTTGAGGTCTGCTAAATTTATATTTAAAGATATATTTAATTCATGAAGACTTATTGGAGCCTTTGGAAGGTCTCCTGTAAGTTTATCTAATATAAAACAATTTAAATTCTTTTGATAATTATGAAATTTTGATTTTAATTGAATAATGCAACTTTCGTTAACTTTATTTACTGAATTATTGCCAATACCAACAACGTTAACTAATGTTGATTTTGTATTTAATGATAATTTTTGTTGTAATAATTTTGTAATAAAAGAGGATTGACTACCTGAATTTAATAAGGCACGTACTGTAAGTGTCTCTTTAGTTATTGGATTAACTACCTCTATTAAGACGGTAGACAATATCACATGTTTAGAGTTAAATTCTTTAGAAAAAGTTACAATGAAATCATGTTCCTGAATTTGTGCATTGTTGGCTTTAGTGGCTTCAACTGAATGCAACAATGTATTATGTCGCTTATTGCACTGCCTACAGGGACCCATGCGGCAATCGTTAGCCAAGTGACCTTAACGTAAGCAGTTTGAACAAAGTTTGTATTTAGAAACATCCGATAGTTTTTCATCTATAGGCTTAGATTTAAAACTAGGACAATCGTAAATTTTATGGTTTTTATCGCAAATAATGCACTGAAATTTCGAATAATTATTGTAATTTTGTTGCATTCTGGCATATGATTTAGTTTGAAATTGTTGCTTATTATAACTGGACTGGACGAGACAGGGTGATGTAATATCCCCAAAATAGTTCACGAACACGCTGGAAGATATGTTTAAAACGCTGGACTGGAAAGGTATGGGCATAAATATCAACGGCGAGTGTATATCACACCTGCAATTTGCTGATGACATAGTCCTAATGGCGGAGTCGCTGCAAGATCTGACACGGATGCTGTCCAGCTTAGCTGATGCTTCTAAGCTAATCGGTCTCGGCATGAACATTGAGAAAACAAAAGTTATGTACAACACACTTGTAGACCCCCAACCGATTACTGTTAATGGACTACCCATCGAAGTTGTTCAAAAATACACCTACTTCGGGCAAATTTTGCAAATGGGTAAAAACAACTTTGAGAGGGAGACCAATCGAAGAATTCAGTTGGTATGGGCAGCATTTGGCAAACTTCGCGAAATCTTTACGTCGTCGATACCACAAAGCCTGAAGACGAAAGTTTTTAACCAGTGCGTCCTACCTGTAATGACTTACGGAGCTGAAACATGGACATGGTGGGACTAGTCCACAAGTTCAAAGTCGCCCAGCGAGCTATGGATAGGGCTATGCTCGGCGTTTCTCTAAAGGATAAGATAAGAAATGAAGTTATTCGACAGAGAACCAAGGTCACCGATATAGCCCAAAGAATAAGCAAGCTGAAGTGGCAATGGGCAGGTCACATCGCGCGAAGAACCGACGGCTGTTGGGGCAAACGAGTTCTGGAGTGGAGACCGCGCTTAGGCAAGCGTAGCGTAGGGCGCCCTGGTGCCAGGTGGCGCTATTGACTGAACAAGCCCGTGCTTGCTACCGCTGCTGGCCCGCTGGCGGGCCCCGTCGCACTGTGGAACGACCCTATACATTAGGTCGGACATTGGACTTAATGGTTAATGTGTCAAATACCTATAAACCTTATTTATTCGTTAATCTAAGGACTGACTACACTGATTCTGTCAATAATGTTCTCATTTCGGTATTCTTTTTACCACACTTTTATTAGCTTCACTTGTAACTAAGTCACAATGTAAGAAAATCTTGGAAATCAATTTTAACCTACTTCTAATTGTCGTATTGATTTGAAACTTTGCAAGTCTATATGAATCCGATGACAATACAATAATTTGCTACCATCGAGCTGATCTGATGATGGAGTCAAGAGGTGGGCAATAGAACTCTTCAATGACTGCTAGGAAACCCCTCGAGTTTAGGCTCATTTCTTTTGTTCTGATAAGACCTGTTCGTTACACTTGATGGTGGGGGTCTGATGATGGAGCAGGGAGGAAGCCAGTGGCACTTCTTAATGACCACTAGGAAACCCCTCGAGTTTGGCCTCCGTTGTTGCGTTCTGATGAGACTTTTTAGTCGCACTTGGTGGTGAGGGTCTCATGATGGAGCAGGAAGGAAGCCAGTGACACTCCTTAATGGCCTTAAGAAAACCCCTCGAGTTTGGGCTCATTTGTTTCGTTCTGATGAGACCTACTCGCTTCACTTGGTGGTGAGAGTCTGATGATGGAGCAGGAAGGAAGCCAGTGACACTCCTTAATAACCAATAGGAAACCACTCGAGTTTGGGCTCATTTGTTTCGTGTTGATAAGACCTATTCGTTACACTTGGTGGTGAGGGTCTGATGACGGAGCTGGGAGAAAGCCAGTGAAACTCCTTAATGGCCTCAAGAAAACCCCTCGAGTTTGGGCTCATTTGTTTCGTTCTGATGAGACCTACTCGCTTCACTTGGTGGTGAGAGTCTGATGATGGAGCAGGGAGGAAGCCAGTGGCACTTCTTAATGACCACTAGGAAACCTCTCGAGTTTGGGCTCATTTGTTTCGTTCAGACGAGACCTATTCGCTACACTTGGTGGCGAGGGTCTGACGATGTGAAGATAGAGCTGGGAGGAAGCCAGTGGCACTCCTTTATGACCACTACGAAACCTTTTGAGTTTGGGCTCATTTGTTTCGTTCTGATGAGACCTATTTGCTACACTTGGTGGCGAGGGATTGATGATGGAACAGGGAGAAAGCCAGTGGCACTCCTTAATGGCAAATAAGAAACCCTTCGAGTTCTGGCTCATTTGTTTCGTTCTGATGTGACCTATCCGCTACACTTGGTGGTAAGGGTCTGATGATGGAGCAGGGAGAAAGTCAGTGGCACTCCTTAGTGACCACTAAGAAACCCCTCGCGATGGGCTCATTTGTTTCGTTCTGATGAGACCTACTCGCTACACTTGAAGGTAAGGGCCTAATGTTGGAGCAGGGAGGAAGTCAGTGGCACTCCTTTATGACCACTAGGAAACTCCTCGAGTTTGGGCTCATTTGTTTCGTTCTGATGAGACCTTTTCGCTACACTTGGTGGTGAGAATTTTAACCTACTTCTAATTGTCGTATTGATTTGAAACTTTGCAAGTCTATATGAATCCGATGACAATACAATAATTTGCTACCATCGAGCTGATCTGATGATGGAGTCAAGAGGTGGGCAATAGAACTCTTCAATGGCTGCTAGGAAACCCCTCGAGTTTAGGCTCATTTCTTTTGTTCTGATAAGACCTGTTCGTTACACTTGATGGTGAGGATCTGATGATGGAGCAGGGAAATCTTCAATGGCTGCTAGGAAACCCCTCGAGTTTAGGCTCATTTCTTTTGTTCTGATAAGACCTGTTCGTTACACTTGATGGTGAGGGTCTGATAATGGAGCAGGGAGGAAAAGCCAGTGGCACTTCTTAATGACCACTAGGAAACCCCTCGAGTTTGGCCTCCGTTGTTTCGTTCTGATGAGACTTTTTAGTCGCACTTGATGGTGAGGGTCTGATGATGGAGCAGGAAGGAAGCCAGTGACACTCCTTAATGGCCTTAAGAAAACCCCTCGAGTTTGGGCTCATTTGTTTCGTTCTGATAAGACCTATTCGCTTCACTTGGTGGTGAGAGTCTGATGATGGAGCAGGGAGGAAGCCAGTGGCACTTCTTAATGACCACTAGGAAACCTCTCGAGTTTGGGCTCATTTGTTTCGTTCAGGAGACCTATTCGCTACACTTGGTGGCGAGGGTCTGATGATGTGAAGATAGAGCTGGGAGGAAGCCAGTGGCACCTTTAATGACCACTACGAAACCTTTTGAGTTTGGGCTCATTTGTTTCGTTCTGATGAGACCTATTTGCTACACTTGGTGGCAAGGGACTGATGATGGAACAGGGAGAAAGCCAGTGGCACTCCTTAATGGCAAATAGGAAACCCTTTGAGTTCTGTCTCATTTGTTTCGTTCTGATGTGACCTATCCGCTACACTTGGTGGTAAGGGTCTGATGATGGAGCAGGGAGGAAGTCAGTGGCACTCCTTAGTGACCACTAACAAATCCCTCGAGGTGGGTTCATTTGTTTCATTCTGATGAGACCTACTAGCTACACTTGGTGGTGAGAGTCTGACGATGGAGCAGGGAGGAAGTCAGTGGCACTCCTTAATGACCACTAGGAAATCCCTTGAGTTTGGGCTCATTTGTTTCGTTCTGATGAGACCTATTTGCTACACTTGGTGGTGAGGGTCTGATGATGGAGTAAGGAGAAAGTAAGGGTTCGGCTCGCGCATCTGGTAACTAATAGACTCCACTTGAATTTGTAAAACTAAATACATACAATCACGCCTTTGAGTTATAATGTTTACGGGGTGAGCAGACACATGAATGGACTGTGAAATCGATTATCAACCACCCATAGCTTGCCATTTATTAAACTAAAAAGTAAAAAATAAATATGTAGTTTTAAAAACTAAAAAAACACTTTTATAGGAACAGACTAAAAAGTACAAAATAACCGTCTATTCAGTAACTGAAATTAAAAAGCGTGGTGCGCCCTTTGCAAAGCATGCATTCAAGTACTTAATATTGACATAACGCGCACCACGCTTTTTAATTTCAGTTACTGAATAGACGGTTATTTTGTACTTTTTAGTCTGTTCCTATAAAAGTGTGTTTTTTTAGTTTTTAAAACTACATATTTTTAGTACAATAACACTTGGAACATGACCTAAAGCACAGCCATCTCTATCGTCTTCTACAAGCCATGCGCATAAAGTTGGCAACGTAGTTTTAAGTGAACCGATTTGACACCGTTTGCACCGTTTGACAGGTAAACAGCTAGTAAACCTCGAGTACTGAATCCTATGGAGATGGCATATCTTCTATACATCTATACAAATAAATAAAATTGGAGTGTTTGTTTGTAACATTAAATAACCGCTTTTTACTACGTGCATATGATTAAATATATGGTTCATATACCAAAATGACATGTTTTACAATTTTTGTCTGTCTGTTTGTTTGTTACGGCTAATCTCTGAAACAGCTGGAGCGATTTTGACGGGACTTTTATTGGCAGGTAGCTGATGTAAAAAGGAGTAACTTAGGCTACTTTTTATCCCGGAAAAATATCACATTCCCTCGGGATAACGTCGGGCGAAGCAGCGGGCGGAAAGCTATTTGTTCTATATGAACTATCCGTACAAAGACTTTTAAAAAAATGTTCAGACTTGTTCAGGCTAAATTTTACATGAATTGAAAGGCTAGAATCTTAGCTACAAAATAAAACTAATATCTCGACCAGGTTCCGCCAGGCATTGAACAATTTTTTTTTAATGAAGTAGGTAATAATATCGCTGTAAGTACCTATATAGGTACAGAGCTTACTGTTACAGCCATTCTGTTAAGGTTGCAGAGACTATTATGACAGTAATAAAAGCGTAGCTAAATAGAGAATGTGGTGACTAGAACACAAATCTTCGATTTTTTTATTATTTTGTGTCTGTCTGTTTGTTTGCGCACATCCCGAAACTGCTGAACGGATTTTCATGTATTTTTTCAGGTGGATAGGTTAGGAATAGGAAATATTTTTGCTTTATATTAAAAACAAGTGGATCCTCGCGGTTTCACCCGCGTGGTACCCGTTCCCGTGGGAATATTGGGATAAAATATAGCCTATGCCACTCGGGAAGAATGTAGCTTTCTAATGGTGAAAGAATTTTCTAATTCGGTCCATTAGTTTCGGAGCCTATTCGATGCAAACATACAAACAATCAAATCTTTCCTCTTTATAATATTTGTATAGATGTATAGAAAACCAAATGAATACCTATTTTGAATAAAAAATTTTTACTGTGACTTTTTATTTAATACTAGTGGATCCGCGCGGTTTTACCCGCGTAGTACCCGTTCTTGTGGTAATATCGGGATAAAATATAGTCTACGTTTATTAGGGATTTTGTAGCATTCTAAAAGTTAAATAATTTTGAAATCGGTACAGTAGTTTTGGAGTTTATTCACTACATACATACATACATACTTACATACAAAAATCTTTCCTCTTTATAATATTAGTATAGATTCACAAAGCACTAGGTTTAAAGTATAGGTACTTACGTGTATAATTTTTTTTATGTATGATTAAAAAGATATACTTAGCACAAAGATTCGCGCAGTGTCGCATGTCCGACCTAATGTATAGGGACGTTCCACAGTGCGTCGCGGGCACCCGCGCGGGCGACCGTCGGTCGCAAGCGAACGGGCCACACACAAAGCGCGGGCGCGGGGCCCGCGACGGAGCACTTTTGTATGGAACCGCGCGGGCGTCCGCGTGACGCAATTTAGGCCCCTAGGCCAGATTATATATGTCACCTACTGTGTCACTGTGGATGCCCTTGTAAGATGGGTAATTCGGGGCATTCCATGTTTAAGCGATAAGCGCTGTTGTTTTATAGTGTCACACTAGTTTTTAGTGTCAAATATTAAAATATAATACGGGTTATAGTCTGTAGGTGTTTCAATAGTAAAAATTGCACTGTGAATGCAATAAAAGTAAAAATAATTTCTAATAGAATTATCAATTCTTTATTAGGCGATCACTGGACAGATCCTTTAACTTCGCAAATGTAAGAGCTCGAACTTCCAGCAAGCTGAGTATGATATTATTGCGTGCGAGCGTCTGAGTGATCTCGGCGCTCATCAACGAATCCAGGCCGAGCTCCGAGAGGGTTGCCGTTACGGAAACTTTCGAGGGGTTCTTGATACCTGCCGGAAGAAAGTACATCATGAGATCTTCTCCTAAAAAAGGTAAAAAGGGAACATTGAAATGTGCAAAGCGAAGCTTTTACCGAGTATGTTAGCCACGACGTGGACTAGGTCCTTCGTGGGCGCAGCACCAGCGGTCTGTGGCCGTTTGTCGGCCAGCACCATGGACGCGGCCACCGGGTGCGGTAGCACCATCAGCGTGCCCAGTACCTCCATGCACGACGCGATACGTTGCGGCAGCGTGCCGCCTACAACCGTATCGTCGCCTCCCATTTGCTCAACGATCATGCCCACTTCACCTGTAATACACGTAAAAAATCACGAAATTGAGTATCAAAAGTTGTTTATCTATGTATCAATGTCCTTAGGGCTATAGGGCTTTAGGCATGAAGATAAAGATATTGAAAATGGAATATTAGAAAAAATATATATACTGCATTTTCTTGTATTTATAAATAAAGATACTGTATCGATGATCCCACCGATGGCTCCCCACTGCACGGCGAGGCCGGGCAGGCCGTCGGCCTGGCGGCGCTCGATAATACGCTCCATGACGGAGTTGGCGTAGCCGTAGTTGGTCTGGCCGGGGTTGCCACGGCCGCACGACACCGACGAGAATGCTACGAAGTAGTCAAGCTTCGGCGCCAGCTCGCGCGTCGCCACGTCAAGCGCACGGGTGCCTGCACATAACACGGATCGTATAGAAAAGACTGTTAGTGTTCGGAGAGCGGGCCAGGCAATGACAGTCAACGACACTCACCGTCGACCTTCGGTTTAGCTACCGCCTTGAAGTTGGCCGGCGTCTGGTTCTCGAGAAAGGCGTCGCGCAGCACGGCGGCCAGGTTGAAGACGCCACCCACGGGCCCCAGCGCGGTGGCGTCAAGGAGCAGTGCGCGCGCGCCCTCAATCGTTGTGGCGTCAGCGGTGGACAACAACACTCGCACGCCGTCGCGGCGCCAGCGCTGCACGCACCACGCCTGATAGCCCGTGCGCACGCCGCTGCGTGACACCAGCACTAGTCTACGGGCGCCTCGCGCCACCAGCCATGAGCCCAGCTCCAGCCCGAAGCCACCGAGTCCGCCCAACAGCACGTAGCTCTTGCCGGGGTGCATGTAGGTGCGCGGTAACGCCGACACCAGCTGTGCGCTGCCACGCGTGCCACCCGCCTCCTCCTTACGCACGCGTAGTACCACCTTGCCAATATGCTTGCCAGTCGCCATGTATCTGGAACGACACGACACGTTACTGAGGACTCTATAATCTCCAACATAGCCAAAACTATAGTTAACTCTAACCACATACCTGAAGGCCTGTTCCAGCTGCTGGTTACCGTACACGGTAGCGGGCAGCGGCCGCACGGCACCCGAGCTCAGGCCTTCGTTCATGCAGCGCACCACGGCTGCCCTGTCTGCGTTGTCGCCGCTGGCCTCGAACAGGGCGTCCAGAAGGATGCCGTGGAAGGTCGTGTTTTTCAGGAATATCGCCAGGCCCTGCACATCCGAGCCTCAAATTATTTCTTTATTGCATAATACACTATTTACCATATTTCTCTAGATGTAAAGTACTCACCAAAGAGGTGTTGTTGGAGAGGTCCAGTTTGCCGATCTCGAGGAAGCGGCCGCCTTCGGCCAAGCAGCGCACGGAAGCATGCAGCTTGTCGCTGGCCAGCGAGTTGAGCACGAGATCTACACCTTTGCCGCGGGTGCGATGCCGCACGAGTTGCTCGAAGCTGGTGTCACGGGAATTGCCGATGTTCTCGTCAGGCAGCGCGGGGAAGCGCTCGCGCAGGAAAGCGCGCTTTTCGGGCGTGCCCACGGTTGTGTAGACAGTGCAGCCGGCGTGCAGCGCGATGGCGATGGCTGCCTGCCCCACGCCGCCCGAACCCGCGTGCACGAGCAGAGCGTCACCGCGCCGCATGTGGCCGCGCACGCTCAATGCATAGTAGGCGGTCGCGTACGCCACTGGCACCGTGGCAGCCTCCTCCAGCGACCAGGCAGCGGGCACGTCCCACAGGAAGCCCGAGTCAGCCATCACGCTGGTGGCTAGCCCGCGCGCCGACACCATGCCCATCACGCGCCGCCCGTCTGCCGCTCGCCCGCTGAACTCCAGCCCCAGGATGCAGTCCTAACCGAACGAACTACTTTAAGGCAATTCCAAAAAGCCAGGTGAGCTTATCTATCCCTAGTTTGCTTCGTTTACTATTACACTTGAAAAGATCTTGGATGCATTACTTTTATTTGATCCTCTAAACAGTGTCAAGGTCATCTTGTGACAATTATGACCCCGACAGTGTAACCATGGTGTAACCACATAGTGGTTGCTCCATAGACCTAGATGGGTTAGTTTCATTTTATCATGATTTATGAGAAAATATGGAAAATATCTACAATTTACTCAAATTATCTTAAAAATAATTAAACCTCATTAAATTTGCTACAAATTTGCTATGTCCATTTTAAAAGTTTTTATTCAAGTCTTTATACACTTTTACGGTACATATAGCAATCACAGCACAATCCAAAGTGAGGCTAATTTAGGGTGTACTTCCAGCTGTCAAAAAAGCGTCGGTAACCTCGACAAATTACGCATTATGCTGTTTTAAAGCTAGCTCTGTCTCATCATCATCATCATCATTTCAGCCGTACGACGCCCACTGCTGGGCATAGGCCTCCCCCAAGGATCTCCACAACGATCGGTCCTGCGCTGCCCGAGCTCTGTCTATCTCACATAAATTACTTACAGTAAGTTTAAATGAGAAAGAGTACATTCACAGGTTCTGCGAGACCACTCTAAGTGGGTCGGGCATTCGACCGCATGGCGGGCAGGTCACAGTCGAAGTCATTACGTAAATTGACTGCCAAAAAATCGTGTCTCGGTAACCACGACAAATTACACATTACGCTCTTTTATAGCTAGCTCTGTCTATCTCACATAAATTAGGTTTAAATGAGTTAACAGGTCTTGCGAGACCATTCAGGCAATCGACCGCATGGCGGTCAGGCCACTGTTGAAGGCATCATGGAAATCGACCGCATAGCGGCGCTGACACTGCTTAGAGGATTCCACTCCGATTAACTAAATGGATCAACTGGAAACTGATCAACTATTTTTTTCCCCTCCCGGCCCAAGTATTTGGTGGGAAGATATTTTTTTTATATGTATGTAGCTAGGTACATACTCTTTTTTTCCTGACGGAACAACTATGCTATAAGTAGCGGCACGTAAGTTTAGCGCTGACAGTGGAGGGGATAGCTGCTCATGTTTATGGTATGGCGCAAGGTCTAAAATACCTTATTTTTGACTTCTGTGCAATTAACGGTCGATCCGTTAATTGCGCAGTCGGGCCGATCCGAGCCGGTTAGTCTGAATCATAGCATATGTACGGTTTACACCGCACATACCGCGACGTCAGCGTTTTGGAGTTCAATGCGCTCGGCAACACACTTACGCAACTTCATGTAAACATTTATAATAATTACTTTTATTTAATTTAGTGTCTACTCAATTGCATAACTGTGAACATTACCTATACCATAATAAAGAAAATTCGTAAACGTGAGTTTTCTTATAGACATTCCAAACAACTACTTTAAATAACTTCTAACTAAACTTCAACTTAACTTCAACTTCATCTTATGCTGTACGGTGTTATTGTGGTCAACTAAGCGTAGCCCGTACATCAAATGATGAAGTTGAAGTTAAGTTGAAGTTTAGTTAGAAGTTATTTAAAGTAGTTGTTTGGAATGTCTATAAGAAAACTCACGTTTACGAATTTTCTTTATTATGGTATAGGTAATGTTCACAGTTATGCAATTGAGTAGACACTAAATTAAATATAAGTAATTATTATAAATGTTTACATGAAGTTGCGTAAGTGTGTTGCCGAGCGCATTGAACTCCAAAACGCTGACGTCGCGGTATGTGCGGTGTAAACCGTACAGCATAGATAGTGTATGTTTCTAAACGTAGTGTATCTAAGTATATTTAAACTTGAGCTTCGGTTTTTGATTTGTTGTAAAATATTTTTCTTTTGCGTGTAAATGTTAAAATGAAATATGTTTTAAGCAAAAGTAAAAGATCACTGTGTACCAGAAAAGCCGAAGCCAGTTAGAAGTCTATTATAGATCCTGGCAAATAACTAGAACAAAACCATAGACAAAAAAAACTGCGCAGCAAAATCTTTTGTAAGTAGGTACCTACCTACTAAATATTGCAACTGCGCAGGGCATTTTTGGCTATGATTTTGGTCGCGGGACCACTTATTTAAAAAAATAGTTTATAAGAGGAAACAAACCCCTACTACTTTAACCTCCCCCTGTTACTAGCTCAACATCGTTTCTGTGAGCGTCGTCCAGTCCGGCAATATTATAAAAGTAGGTTTCTTTTAGAATGTTTTCTTCAGCAATTACTTACCTGTCCTGCGAGTTTGCCGGGCAGTGCATCAGGCGGCAGCTTTCCAGTGGCTAGCATGATGTCGCGAAAGTTGAGTGGCGCGTAATAGACGCGGCACAGCTCGGTGCCGGGCACCCGTGGCGTGCCGGCCGCGTACAGCAACGGCGACTCGATCCAGCGCAGCGATGACAAGTCCCCGCGCGTCAGCGTGTTCACGTACGCGTGCTCCACCTGTGACGAGAGAACGAGTAAGCACGAGGTGTATAGTGTAAGCAGTATAAGGTAGAGGTATGGCACTAATGGTGGCCATACACCATTCCGCCTATCGTCCAATCGGCATGACGCTGCTGATTGGATCAAGTAGAACTGACCGTGGGTGGGCGTGGATTGGCATGACAGTTATCAATTTTATGGTGTATATGGATGAACTGCTGATTGGATCAAAGCCTGCCGTCATGCCGATTGGACGATAGACAGGATGGTGTATGGCCAACATAACACTAACCTGCAGCAGTACCTCGCCGGTGTCAGCCAGTGGCAGGTGCCGATAGGAGCCCCACACGCCCGCTCGCAGAACGTTGCACGTGAGGTCCATCTTAACCTGCGCCGCGTAAGTGGGCGTGCACGGGTTGAAGGGCTCACAGGCGTCAGGCAGGTAGAAGACGCGCACGGCCGCGCCGCCCGGCTCACCGCGCAGGCACGTGCTCAGCCCCAGCACGCCAGCATCATGCGTGCGCGCTACTACGTACACGCGCAGCGGCTCTGACTCCGCGCGCTGGAGTGCGTCGCGCAGCGGGTCCACCCACGCGTACGACTCGTCCGCGTCCACCTCGATGACCACGTGGATCGCGGGCAGCGCAGCGGTGCGGCGCAACAGCAGGTACTCGCAGCCGGACGCTTCCTGGCGCGTGACCACCACCAGCTCGGCGCACTCAAGCGACTCCCGCACGTCCGGTACGTCCAGCGCGCGGCGTGGCTCCTCCAGCAACAACATGCCGCCCTCCACGAGCGCGGCGGCCAAGTGCTTTAGCGTGTCTACACCACACTGCGTTACTGCGTTCACCGCCACAACGAGCTGACAGTCGCCGTCTGGCGGTGCCGTGCGTGCGTCCTTCTGCGTCACCTTCACGCCTAGGTCCGTGAGCGACGCGTACGCTGCTGAGCCGGTGCCCGCCGCCACGCTCGCATCCACGCGCACCTCTGGCTCTCCTTCAAGCACCTGCAGCGCCAACGGTGTCAGCAGCATCTCCACCGGCCGCTCCAACGCTGCCTCCATCATCTTGAGGCGCAGCGTGCCGCAGTTCTCGAGCACGAGCTGCAGGCACACAGTCAGCGCGTTGCGCTTCGAGTGGGGCGCGTCATCCATGTTCACGTTGGAGTTGTCGTACGGCCAGAACACGTACCGTTCCAGCTTGGGTGCGGCCTGGGCATCCACGCGCCGTGGAGCGAGACTCATGTTCAGACCTTGAATTTCAATGCCGCCGCAAGTAATAACGTCAATATTGTGGTACATGCGCACGGGCAACGAGTCTCGACCGGCGAGCTCGGCTGCGTGGCGTATCGGATCTACTACCAATCGGTTAAGTCTCGTCGGCAGGTATAGCTTCCGGTTCTTGTTAGAAATAAGCGAGTATTGCAGCATCGTATCCATGAACGACACCCAGTTGTCGACCCAGGCGAGTCGGCCGCACGTGCCTGTCGTGTCTGTCTCGCGAATGCCCCGGAATATGCCGCCATAATTGTAGCCGCGCAAGCGCAATTCCTTGTAAACTTCTTCCTCGGTGAGAAGTAGCGAGTCGGTATCCTGCGGTTGTTGTAGAGACTGGTCCAGCTTAAGGAATTCCTTCTCAGGCATTTCTGTAAACCACACTTGTCCAGTGACAACTGCATCTCCGCTTTCGCATACGTTGAACTCGCCAGTGCCCTCCAAGATGCTTACCGTGAAACGAAGGGGAGTATCACGATTCACAATAGTTGCTCTTTTAAATTGTATATTTTCTAGTACGATCGGTGTTTTTTCCACTTTCTTATCATATATCTTCGCTAGTGTCCGCCATACCATTATCTGAAATTAGAAACATTTATTTGCAATGTGACAAAATTTATATAGGTACTCATATAAAGTTCAATGCAATATTAAGTGCTTTACCATGTATCCGGTGGCCGGAAATAAAATTCGTCCATCTATTTGATGTCCGCTGTAGAAGGAGTCCTCAGTTTTCGACAGATCAACATTGATGATGTTCGTCCCAGAGTGCGAGGGCGAGGAGAAATTGGCGACGTCCCACTCCATGGAGTGATCCCAGAGCACGCTGGAGCCGATGGTGGGCGTGGTGCGCGGCACGGGCCAGGGCACACGTGGGTAGAGTTGCGCTACGTCAGGTTGCGCGCCAGCGGCGTAGGCGCGACCCAGTGCCGCCAGCAGGTGGCGCAGCGCGTTGGGCTGGTCACGGCGCAGCAGAGGCACGTGCGCGGCCGACGGTAGCGCACGCTTCAGGACAGCTTGCAGCAACGCGTGCGGCGCCAGCTCTATGACGATGGCGCGTTCGGGCACAACAGCTAGTGCTTCAGCGAATCTAACCGGTGATATCAAGTTGTTGACTTGATATTCTGCGTCACTCATTTTAGCTGTAAATTATATTATTGGTAAAAATTAAACCGATAGTAAAAGCGAAAACGAGAGCCCGTGCACGTTCGTTGTATTTATTTTGGTTGGAATGTGAGTGATGGTAAAAAGCTTTTTATTGATAACCTAGATTTCACAACAAATTCTTATGAATCGCCCAACATTTTTTCCTACAACCGAAGTAAATAAACGATATCTTTATACCTATGTGAAATGAAGGTAAGTAATTTCTTTAGGAAATATAGTATAAGACCCTGTTTCTTTGTTACCTTTTTCCGAGTGCCAGTGAGTGGGAGGATACGATGTCGACACCCAGCGGGCGGAGCGTGGCTTGGGGTTCGTGATGATGGGCTCCAGCTTATTGCGCAGCAGTGGCGCCACTGATTCCACGTATTTGCTGTGGAAGGCCACGCCACTGCTATTGACGCGGCGCGCGAACACGCCCGCGGCAGATAACTCCGCCGCAAATTTTTCCACGGAGTGTACCGGCCCTGATACCTGCCGATGGGTACGGTCAATTTCAATGAAAACACTTGTGACTAGCTTCGCTCTTCAGGGTTACGTATATAGAGAAGATGAATTGAATTGTGATAATGATAGGTACGAGTAATGCGTAGATTAGTTTTTTACAGTTTTGGAAGTATCTGTTAGCAATGCACTCACGCTACATGAATGCGGTACCCAGACCGAAAGTGGCGCCGCCGCGGTGAACTTTATTTAATACTAGCTGTTGCCCGCGACTTCGTACGCACGGTCAAGTGACTTTTGTATTTGTTTATTTTATGTGTAATCTACACTTCCTTCCAGTGACCGCAAGGTATTATGTGTATGTGTGTGTATATGGGTGTAGGTCTCGGAAGCGCGGGATTCAGTGTTGCGCTCGCGATTGCTTGTTAACCGAGCTTCACGGTCCTCATCGGTTTCAAAAGCACGAAGTAACCTCATCCTCTTAGCTGACCTAGAGCCTTGCGATAAATTACTTTTTTTTTTCTAGGTATTTCAAATTACAATAATCGTAATCAAATCACAATAATCAATTTCCGTTTTCCAACAATTCAAATTGATCTACAAATCAATAAATCGAAATCTAATTCAAGTATAGTTTACGTATTTTTAATTCATTAAAATCACAATAACTGAGTTTTCTCAGGGTGTCAGCCGTCAAGAGTAAGCAATTTAATATAGTCCCACACTTCTGTCTGTTCCGGTGACAGCCGTGGCAGAGGAGCCACTTGCAATACGAAATTAGCTGTCAAAATGGACTGTCCTGTCGTATGAAAACTGTTTTAGTTCCAAAGATTATCATTGCAACAGAAAAGCACGTAAGAAGAAGCCATCATGTTAGTAGCTTTGTAGTGATAACAAACTGTAAAGTTTTTTTTTTATTGATTGATAGGCAAGCGCTTGTCCGCTATCACGCCCCTAAGCGTTCGTTGATGCGATCTAAGATGAATCGCGCTTGCCTAAAGCCATATTCTGTGCTAATGCTGCGTACACACCGGACCAACAAAGGCTAACGAACGCCATCAAAGAGGTTCTGTTTTCCCCTCTGTCTCAATCAGATGAACAGAAACTCCGAATGTGAACTGGAATCGCTCCCAGTAATCCTTTACCTAGCTTTAGATTGATCTTCGAAGGCCAGAAACGTGAAGCGAGCAATGCCTGATGTCGTTCGTTGGCGTGCGTGGGGCCGCCGCCCGCCGGTCCGTACACAGTCTATGTTCACGCGCGCTTGCGAGCGGGCAGTTGTCATTGTCAAGGTCACGGGACAACGCGCTCGGGCCGGTGTAGATTCGTTCGGCCAGTTCGCCGTGAGCCGTTAGGAGGCGAGGTTGTGTGTTCCTGTAGCGACGTGCCGCGCCAGGAAACCTACTCGTGTTGTGACCGAGATTTCGCGTTTGCACCTAGGAGCGCCCGGTCCGGGTACGGACTTGTGACCCGTGTGTGTTCGCTTTGAAAAGCGCCGGGAAGTTTTAGCTGTCTATTAGGGCATTGTGTAGTTATAAGAGTGTTAGCTGTAAGAGTTTCCCATCGGGGGTTGTGTGGAGATCGTTTTGCCAGGCGCGCGCCGGCGAGACAGCGTTCAGCCCCCCTGGATTACGGACAGTATCTCCTACCATAAGGTAGGACTAGTTTTAATTTACTTAATTTTGCATGAGAAACCTCCGTTTCAATAAACTGTGGAACACAGTCGATGATCACCACAATTGTGCGTGATCATATTTTTGGTAGCAGAGCGTAGTTGATATAATTAATTTTCATATTAAAATTAACTACATAAAATTTCATAGTAAAAATAAAAAGCGTACCTAAAAAGCGTACCTAAAAATTATTTTTTTTGTTGAAATCTCGAGGGTATTCCGAGACGATTGAAGTACTAAGAAATTGTTCTAGTAAATTCTCGAAGCGAATGTTTCTCACTTGGTGGATCCGATAATAGATAGACACTTATATAATTGTTGTCACATACTAGTGTTTTGATACGAGTTTACTCGCCTAGATGTGTATATTTTTTTTGTGTGTCCGGATTTATTTGACGAATAGTTCGTTCGAAAGTGTGTTTATTAGTACCACATACTAGTGATTTGATACGAGTTTACTCGCCTAGATGTGTATATTTTTTTTTGTGTGTCCGGATTTATTTGACGAATAGTTTCGTTCGAAAGTGTTGTTTATTAGTACCACATACTAGTGTTTGTTCCGAATCCGCTTGCCTAGTTAAAAAAGTGGAACTAGTTTTAATTATTAGTAGTATTAAATTACGAGTATTATTATTAAAAATAGTTTTGTTTTTGTTTGTTGATAACGGTTTAGTAGTTGATTTGCGAGGTATGCCATACCGTTAATCCTATACGTTTTGTTTATACCGTTATATTGTTAGCCCTTGAAATTGGTAAGTTGCTAATAATTTATGAAAATAGTAGGGTCCGTGTATGTCGTCCGAATTTTAATTGTGTTTTATATTATCGTGACGCGACCTATTTCTATTGTTTTTTTTGTTGTTGATGTTTACCACTTTTATATTTCTTTGTTTGCTTTGTTTATTAAACGGAGTATAAATGGCTCCTACGAATCCGCTCGCCGTATCCAGGGCTGGCATCCAAGGAGTTTTGCGTTGGCTTGCTTGTGCGGTCACATTAATAGACCGAGCCGACCGGGTAGGCGCGTTGCTAGCTCGGTATGGCGGGCTGGCAGCTCGGCTGCAAGACCTGGAGCGCCACGCCATGGAGTGTCGCGCGTATTATATGGAAAACCCCCCAGCTGATGATGCCGTGTCGGAACAGCTGGAGCAGGATGTAGCCCAGGCCTATGAGCTGGCTGACCAGTTCACGGAGGCGGCTGAGAGGGCCCTGGCTGTTCGGAAGGGGGAGCCGGTTTTGAGCGGGGAGGTCAAACCTACCCCGACGGCGTTGCTAGGCCGATTGCCTACTTTGGAGATTCCCACTCTTAATGGGGGTCTGTCAGCCTGGATGGGCTACATTAATTTGTTTGACAGTTTGGTGGATTCACGACGGGACTTATCCCCTAGCGAGAAGTTGGCCTATTTGCGCTCCTCCCTGCGAGGAGAGGCCAGCGCGGTAATCCAGCACCTGCTCATCAGCGACGACAACTACCAGGTGGCTCGCCAGCTTCTGGTTAGCAGGTACCAGAATGTCCGGTTACTGGCGGACACCCACGTGGCCACGATTTTGGCCCTCCCGCGAATCACGCGGGTACACCTGTTACGGAGGGAGTTGCTGAACCCGCTACTGTCAGCGGTCAACTCCCTAAGGCGATTGGACCTGCCGGTGGATCAGTGGTCCTTTGTACTGCTGCACATAGTCCTCGCCAAATTGCCCGCTGAAATGAAGGGGCGTTTCGAGCAGAGGTACGGAGGCGACAGCGCCTCGTATCTCCCGCCCTTCGCGGACCTCCTTCGTTTTTTGGAGGACGAATGTAGGGTGACGGACCACCTGGAGCCCGCCCCGGTTCCAGGTGTTGGTCGTATGGTGGCGGCGAGGGAACAGCCCCGTCGCCCGACCAATCGCTATGCTGCCTTCCAGCAGTCCCCTCCCCCCGCACCGAGTGAGCGGTGCAGGTATTGCAGGGGAGATAGGCATGTGGTGCACGAATGTGCCAAATTTAGAGGCCTCCGCCCAGAGGGACGGAGGGCCGTTGCGAAACAGCGCCAATGGTGCTATAGGTGTTTGGGGGGACACATGCAGTCGGCGTGTCCCCAGACCGAGGATTGTCGTCTTTGCGGAGGGAGGCATCACCCCCTCCTTTGTTTGGACCGCAAGGACGCCGGGAGCGACCGGGGTTCGAATTCCTCGCGCACGGGCGGGGGCCCGGCAGCCCGGAACCGGTCCCCTAGAGATTCGGCGGGGCTTAGCCCCCCCGTTCAGTCCCCCCCGGAGAGGGGGAACTATAGGAGAGACGCCCCCGCCACGGGCGGGGGTAGGGGGGTACCACAAGAGTACGCCACGGTGGCGATGGGCACGGGCCCTATTTGCTACTCCCCCCCCCTAATGGAGAGGCCTCGATTGGGGTACTATGTACCGAGGCACGCCCCACACGGGTATTACCCTGCACCTAGGAGTGCTGTTGGTCGGGGCCAGTATGTACCCGATTGGGACCCGCTCGCCCGGTACGAGCGTCCCACATTTGGCGCGCCGACTCAGGCGCGAGGGGGACAAGTACCCCCCCAAAATTTTTAATGGCGCCCCTGTCGGACCCAACCACCCCTCCGGAGCTTGTGCTGTTGCCAACAGCCTCCGTGAATGTTTGGGGACCTAAGGGCAATGTTGTAACGGTGCGTGCCCTTTTGGACTCAGGTGCCCAGGGGTGCATAATGTCCAGGTGGCTTGTCCAACAGCTGGGTCTTTTGCTTGTGCCGCATCACGAAGCGGTACGGGGGGTGGGAGACTCGCGGATCCCTGATCCGATTGGTCGAGTTGAGTTCTCCTTCTCCCCCCACTTCACGCCAAGGCCGAAGATCGGTGCTTCGGCGATAGTATTTGATAAGGTGGTTGGACCACTCCCGCAAGTGCGAGTGCCGCCATCCACGATTGAGCTGACGTCTGGACTGGCTTTGGCTGATCCTTCCTTCCACCGACCGGGCCCAATACACTTGTTGATTGGTGCGGATGTCCTCGGTCGTGTATTGTATGGAAGCAAGCGAGTTTTGCAGACAGCCGATCTTGTCGCCTTGTCCTCGTCGCTGGGTCATGTGGTGATGGGAAAGGTACCACAGACACCAGAGACCCCGTCGGTAGACCGCCAGACCATTGTCGGTTCTACTTTGTCCGACGTTCTCCAAAAGTTTTGGGAGGTGGAGGAACCCCCCACTGCCAAGCGGTTGGATCCGTTAGCCGAGGAGTGCGAATTGTTCTACCAGAACAACACTGGGCGCCTCCTCTCGGGTCGCTTGATTACCCGCTTGCCCTTCTTGGCGGTTCGCCCTCCTTTAGGGAGCTCCCGACCGATGGCCGAGAAGAGATTGTTGTCCATGGAGCGTAGGATGGCCAGGGATCCCGCATTCAAGGAGAAGTATATAGACTTCATGCGGGAGTATTTGGACCTTGGGCACATGTCCATCTCGCAGTTGGACTGGCGTAATGTGGAACATTACTTCCTGCCACACCACGCTGTTTTGAAGACTTCCAATGGGAAGATCCGCGTGGTCTTTGATGGTTCAGCGCCCACGTCAACCGGAGTGTCGTTGAATCAGTGTCTGCATGCGGGGCCGAAGTTGCATCACGATGTCTGTGATGTTTTGACCAACTTCCGCCGGCACGCTGTCGTCTTTGTGGCCGATATCCGCATGATGTTCAGACAGACCGTGATTCACCCGGAGGATAGACGATACCAGCTCATCCTTTGGCGTGAGGATCCCCAGGATCCGATGTTGGCTTACGAGCTGAACACCAACACTTATGGTTTGCGGTCGAGCCCCTTTGTGGCGATCCGTTCGCTTTTGGAGCTCGCAGAGCGCGAACGGCTACGCTATCCCCGGGCATCTGCTCTTATTGAGGGGGGGGCCTTATTTGTCGACGATATCTGCACGGGGGCCTCGAGCTTAGATGAGGCTCTCGTCTTACGTGATGAGCTGATTGCGCTCTTGAGGGCTGGTGGCTATGAGTTGCGGAAGTGGCTGTCTAACTCACCGGACCTATTGGCAGATTTGCCTAAGGACCACCAGCAAGAGCCGCTCCTCTTTGAAAATCCGGAGACTCCAGACATGCTGTCTGTTTTGGGAGTCCAGTATCGACCAGTCCCGGATTTGTTCACATATAGATTGGAACTGCCAGACCCAAAGGTCTGGACTAAACGCACGGTGCTGTCTACTGTAGCCCGTACCTTTGATCCGAACGGTTGGCTCAGCCCTGTAGTGTTTTCGATGAAGTGCTTCCTACAGGAGCTCTGGGCTGCGGAATTGTCATGGGATGAGCCCCTCTCTGGTAGCCTCCTACGAGAGTGGGTGAGGTTCGTGTCATCCCTACCCGACGTCAATCGGGTTTGTATACCGAGGCAAATGCTGCCTTCGGGAAAGTTTAAAGCCTCCCTGCACGGCTTTTGTGACGCGTCCGAAAGCGGATACGCGGCAGCCGTTTACATCCGAACGGTGGATGCAGCAGGCGTTGTCGCCGTACACTTAGTTATGGCCAAGAGTAAGGTCGCCCCCCTTCGGACTAGGCTAACCATTCCGAAGTTGGAGTTGTCCGGCGCCACTCTCTTAGTACGGCTACTCAATCATGTTGCCGACACCTTGGGAAACGGTGTCGACTTGGAGTCGATATTTGCGTGGTCTGACAGCCAGGTCGTCCTTTGTTGGCTGAAGAGTTCAGTCCACACCCTTGAGGTTTTTGTGGCCAACCGGGTCTCACAAATTCAGACTTCAAAGGCCCCGTTGATTCGGCGCCACATACCGGGCGAATTGAACCCCGCAGATTGTGCCTCCCGCGGCTGCGAGGCGCCTGAGTTAGTGGACCACCACCTATGGTGGAGTCCATCATGGTTGTTACGGCCTGAGCGCTCATGGCCTGCCACCCCGGCTGTGGCCAGAGTCCCAGACCTAGGCATGCGTGTTCACGCCGTGGAGACGGTGGCGGCTCCGCAGATGGAGTTTTTGTTAGACCGCTACAGTTCTCTTGATAAGTTGCTCGGCGTGACTGCTTGGATGAGGCGCTTTGTGCGAAATTGTCGCCAGCCTCAGGAGAAATCGTTGTCTCCGGTCCTCGCCCCACAAGAGCGGCAAGACGCTCTGTTGCATTGGTTGCGAGTGACGCAACAGCGAGAGTTTGAACCGGAGCTGAAAGCCCTGCGCTCAAGTAAGTCCAAGTTGAAGGGACCCTTGGTGCGGTTGAATCCCTTCTTGGACAGTACCGGATTGCTGCGTGTCGGAGGTAGGCTCAGACATGCCAACCTGCCGTACGGATCACGCCACCCTTTGTTGCTCCCCAAGGATGGACCGTTAGTTAGACTGTTGATTACAGACCGACATGTAAAGAATGCTCATGCCGGTTGTAATGCTTTGACCGCGCTCCTCCAACGAGAGTTCTGGATTTTGTCAGCGCGGAGAATAATCCGATCCGTTATTTTTCGTTGTCTCCCGTGTTATCGTTTGCGCGCCGATACGATGCAGCCCCAGATGGGTGATTTGCCTGCCGATCGAGTGAACGAATCGATGCCCTTCTCAGGAGTTGGAACGGATTTTGCGGGGCCATTTACCGTTAAGACATCGCGGCTTCGTAATGCTAGAACGGAAAAGGCTTACTTGTGTGTATTTGTTTGTTTGGCCACTAAAGCGGTCCACCTGGAGGTGGTTAGTGCCCTCACCACAGAAGCCTTTGTAGCCACGTTGAATCGTTTTGTGTCTCGCCGCGGAATGCCGTCGTTAATCAGGTCCGATTGTGGAACCAATTTCAAGGGCACCGATAGGTATTTAAAGGAAGTTTGTGAATTTTTGGATAGGAATAATTTTGAGATCGGATCCACACTCTCTCGCAGAGGGGTACGATGGCAGTACTCCCTGCCATCCTGCCCCCTGGGGAGGGATTTTTGAAGCAACTGTAAAGGCCGCTAAAACTCACCTTCGTCGCGTTATTGGGGAGACGGTCCTCACGTTTGAGGAACTCGCGACCGTATTTTGTAAGGTTGAGGCGGTCCTCAACTCGCGTCCGTTGTGTCCGTTGTCTTCGGACGCGAATGATTTAGAGGCCCTTACGCCGGGCCATTTTTTGATTGGCAGACCGCTTAACGCCTTGCCGGAATATCCTTATTCCGAAGTGCCCTCCGGACGGCTCTCGCGATTTGAATTGCTCCAGCAGCTTATGCAGAGTTTTTGGCGCCGTTGGCATCTGGAGTATTTGCACATTTTGCAGCAACGCGTTAAGTGGTCGGATAGGACGACCCCACCCAAGACCGGGGACCTCGTGTTGGTAAAGGATCCAAACCTGCCGCCCCTCCGCTGGCGTTTAGGACGCATTGTTCAGCTTCATCCGGGGTCGGATGGTGTGCCCAGGTTTGCCGAGGTCCTGGTGGGGGACTCTGTTTTGAAGCGAGCGATCGCTACCCTCTCTCGCCTACCCTTAGGTTGAGTTGGCGGACAGTTTGCTACTGTCCGGGACGGGGGGATGTTCACGCGCGCTTGCGAGCGGGCAGTTGTCATTGTCAAGGTCACGGGACAACGCGCTCGGGCCGGTGTAGATTCGTTCGGCCAGTTCGCCGTGAGCCGTTAGGAGGCGAGGTTGTGTGTTCCTGTAGCGACGTGCCGCGCCAGGAAACCTACTCGTGTTGTGACCGAGATTTCGCGTTTGCACCTAGGAGCGCCCGGTCCGGGTACGGACTTGTGACCCCTGTGTGTTCGCTTTGAAAAGCGCCGGGAAGTTTTAGCTGTCTATTAGGGCATTGTGTAGTTATAAGAGTGTTAGCTGTAAGAGTTTCCCATCGGGGGTTGTGTGGAGATCGTTTTGCCAGGCGCGCGCCGGCGAGACAGCGTTCAGCCCCCCTGGATTACGGACAGTATCTCCTACCATAAGGTAGGACTAGTTTTAATTTACTTAATTTTGCATGAGAAACCTCCGTTTCAATAAACTGTGGAACACAGTCGATGATCACCACAATTGTGCGTGATCAGTCTAAAAGGTACCGGTATAAAATATACTAAGAAGAAACCGGTCAAGAGCCAGTCGGACTCGCGCCCCGAGGGTTCCGTACCATATTTTCTTTTATAAAGTAGAAAAAACTACAACTGTGCTTCACCAAAAGCGACCTGCGAGTATGTAGGAAGGAGGACATTTTAAACGTTAAAATGTTTTCATCGGCGTGGCATATTCGTCCGAGAATTCGCGATGTAGAATATTGCAGTTTTTGGTCAGCTCCATCTCTTGACCGATAATGGAACTAATATAATTTTTGTTGATGATTTCTGAAAAAGTTTACTATTTAGAGACATTGTTTTATTTTCCTGTAATATTTACATACTTCTACTTATCACCTAAAGTAATTTCAGATTTTTCTCTATGCAAACTTCGGAAATAAGGGGGGGGGGATAGTATTTTCTTTTAATTTTTCATCATAATTCAAAAACTATGCGGCTTAATACAAAAAGAAAAAATAGAGTGTGCAAGCAGCGCTCTATTATATGATACCCTTTATGCCCTAATAGCCGCACTTCAAATTTTTAAGACCCTCTTTCAGCCCCTATTGAAGAAAAAATATAAATATTTTATTTGTCTCTTATTTGCAAAATAGTTGGGCAAACGTCGTCTAAAACTGTTCCAAATTTCAAGTTGATATCATTAGTATTTCTCGAGATATCCAGCTGTGACAGACAGACAGACTTAGTCGCACGCACCATAAGGGTTCCTTTTTACCAGTTTGGTTCGGAACCCTAAAATCATCATTATCATTAATTCATTATTTGTCTTAAGCATGGTATTAGGTACATTATTGAATTATACAAATAATGGAAAATATCCTAAAATTGGTTATATGTCTGAGTAATATCACAGAAAAAAACTTTTACAAACTTTTGACCTAGAATCATAAAATTTGGCAAACTTCAGATCTTACAGTACAAATAAAGGTAAAAAAATAATGGTAATTTATAGTTTAATCACTAAAAAAACTAATACAAACTTACATTTGTAGTTAATTTCATACAAAATGTGAGTCAGTTTGTCTACGTTTTATAAGATGTCAAGAAATTTTCCCACAATAAAAGGTACGGTAGGTATGTTGAACCAGGTTATAAGTTATTACTACACAAAATTTGGTAAAAATCCGTCCAGTAGTTTTTGCATGAAAAGCAAACATACAAACAGACGCCCGCAAATATAAGTTGGTCAACGTTTTTTTTTTAATATAAAGAAATTGCCCGCAATAAAAGGTACCCTATATGTTGAACCAGGTTATAAGTTATTACTACACAAAATTTGGTAAAAATCCGTCCAGTAGTTTTTCCGTGAAAAGCAAACATACAAACAGACGCCCGCAAATATAAGTTTTTCAACGTCTTTTTTTAATATAAAGAAATTTTCCCGCAATAAAAAGTACCCTATATGTTGACCCAGGTTATAAGTTATTACTACATAAAATTTGGTAAAAATCCGTCCAGTAGTTTTTGCGTGAAAAGCAAACATACAAACAGTCGTTATCAACGTTTTTTTAAATTTAAAGAAATTTTCCCACAATAAAAAGTACCCTATATGTTGACCCGGGTTATAAGTTATTACTACACAAAATTTGGTAAAAATCCGTCCAGTAGTTTTTGCGTGAAAAGCGAACATACAAACAGACAAACAGACAAAAATTTTATTATCTATCGTTTTGGGGTCTATATCCTGTACACATCACATAGCAGTAATTATTTTTAAAAAATATTCCATGTACAGACTTTTTTTCCGTTTCTGTTTTATTATATGTATAGATTGTAATTCTAATACACAATTTTAATGAAACTTTACATGGATTTTTAGGGCCCATAGTCTAGTATTTTTAGACGATATCATTACATTTCCTCGTAGTCTCTGCTAGAAGTAGATAGCAAAACTACTAAAAGTGGCCGTTTTTTGATACATTTGCTATGGACGAGCCAAAGTTCACATTGTTTAATTAAGCGAAATGGCTGCGTTGCATTTCTAGTTCAACGTTGTTTAACCTAGTTTTACGCACTTGCCTACTTTAATTTACTACATTAAATCAGTGTCAAAACAGCGCTCATTGTGTTTGGTATTTTTCTACGTTTTACCCTTCCCTATTTATCAACGTAAACTGTAGTCCGCTACAGTTTTTGGTCCTTCGAATAAAACAAGGACTTCGCGTTCGCGTCGCGTTCGTGTAGTTTTTTTAACCAGCGACTATCATTTAATTGTGACAACGTCACATATATCACAAACAGTGATTTTCACATACAGTGAATAAAAATACAGTACTGTTACGCGAGTGTTCGTGGCGTCATCGGGCAGAAACGGACACGCAACCGCAGCAGTCTACATCTTCATTGCAACAAGGATTTGTATCCTGATATCAAGTAAGGTCTTGCATTATAATTAATAGCAACGCAAGCATCATGGAGAAACTATTTCAACACCAGCCGGCCTAGCATGACCGGCTTATAACGCGCGATATGATATGGTACGGCAAGTTGTCTTGCTTACCCCACTAAGGTGTAAGCAAGACGGCATGCCGTACCATATCATATCGCGCGTTATAAGCCGCTCATGCTAGGCCGGCAGGAGGACGTTCTGGAGTCGATTAAACAAATCGAGCGCAACTTCGCCAAGGACTCCGCGAGTCGTAAAACGCGTGAGTACTTGCAGGATCGGCTTAACAAGCTAGACAAGCATTGGGCAGAGTTTCAGTCTGTTAACGACAAATTGACAGTCTATGAAAGCTCTGATCACCCGTATTTTAGCGAAGAGCAGTTCGAGAAAACAAGAAAGTATTTCGTGTCAGTAAGATATAAAATATCTTCGTATTTATCTACAGCAGTCATAGAGAGTACAGGTGACAACAACCAACCGGGTGCATCAAGAGTACCGCGTTCACGTACGCCAGAGCCACCGGCCGCACCTACTGCTTCGCCGAGGCAGGCCGTACAGGTAACTGAGCTTCTGACGCTGCAACGTACAAACTTTAGAGCATTTAAACGATTGACAAGGAGTATCAAGGTAGATGAAATTAATGTTAAATGGGAATTAGAAGATGAGTTAAGGGGTATTCAGTCACGATGGAACGCTATAGACTCTTTACATTTGCAAATTGACAACATTTTGCAAGGCTCGGACCCAGCTTATGAGGATGAATTTTGCTACTACGAGGATTCATTTAAGACGATTAAGAGGAACCTGAATCAAAAGTTAGCATCGACAGCTCACCTTCAGCAAGCTACCCCACAGCTCGAAGTACCAGTGTTCACTGGAAGGTACGTTCAATGGCCTACATTTTGTGATTTGTTCTCCGAAAGTATACATAATAACAATTTACTAACCAAAAGTCAGAAGATGCAGCATTTAAAAGGGAAGCTGAGGGGTGAAGCGGAGCGTCTCCTTCAGCACCTGCATATATCAGCAGATAACTACGATACAGCATGGGAGCTACTGAATCACAGGTACAATAACCCTCAAGTTTTATTTGCGAAACATATTGAAACTTTCCTTAACCAACCTAATGTACACAGACAAACTGCAAATGAAATAAAGCGAATTTATGATATATCGATGGAAAGTATACATGCTATACAGAATCTGGGTGTTGATACTTCAACGTGGGATCCAATACTGGTTCATCTCATTACTAAAAAGCTCGATTCTGAGACTTATGCTGACTACAAGGAAGCGCGTAAATCACCTCGAACTTTACCGTCGCTTACTGAGCTTATGTGTTTCTTAGAAAGTAAATTTACTGCTCTGGAGCCTATTAGTATGAAAGAAAAGGATAGTCTAACCACACTGTTCGCGCCGCGCTGCGAGCAGTCGTTGTCATTGTCAAGGTCACGAGACAATGCGCTCGGCCGGCCGGTGTAGGATCGCCAGTTGGCCGTAAGCAGCCGTGAGACAAGTTCGTGTGTTTCTGTAGCGACGGGCCGCGCTAGTTACCTACCCATATTGGGACCGAGATTTCGTTTTGCACCTACTAGGGCTCCGGTCGGGGTACGGACTTGTAACCCGTGTGTGTTCGCTTTGAAAAGCGCCGGGAAGTTTTAGCAGCCTATTAGGGCATTGTGTAGTATAAGAGTGTTAGCTGTAAGAGTATCCCATCGGGGGTTGTGTGGAGATCGTTTTGCCCGCGCGCGCGCCGGCGAGACAACGTTCAGCCCCCCTGGATTACGGACAGTATCCCTTACCATAAGGTAGGACTAGTTTTAATTTACTTAATTTTGCATGAGAAACCTTCGATTCAATAAACTGTGGAACACAGTAGATGTGGTCATCACAATTGTGCGTGATCATATTTTTGGTAGCAGAGCTTAGTTGATATAATTAATTTTCATATTAAAATTAACTACATAAAATTTCATAGTAAAAATAAAAAGCGTACCTAAAAAGCGTACCTAAAAATTATTTTTTTTTGTTGAAATCTCGAGGGTATTTGAAGATCCCGAGACGATTTGAAGTACTAAGAAATTGTTCTAGTAAATTCTCGAAGCGAATGTTTCTCACTTGGTGGATCCGATAATAGATAGACACTTATATAATTGTTGTCACATACTAGTGATTTGATACGAGTTTACTCGCCTAGATGTGTATATTTTTTTTTGTGTGTCCGGATTTATTTGACGAATAGTTTCGTTCGAAAGTGTTGTTTATTAGTACCACATACTAGTGTTTGTTCCGAGTCCGCTTGCCTAGTTAAAAAAGTGGAACTAGTTTTAATTATTAGTAGTATTAAATTACGAGTATTATTATTAAAAATAGTTTTGTTTTCGTTTGTTGATAACGGTTTAGTAGTTGATTTGCGAGGTATGCCATACCGTTAATCCTATACGTTTTGTTTATACCGTTATATTGTTAGCCCTTGAAATTGGTAAGTTGTTAATAATTTATGAAAATAGTAGGGTCCGTGTATGTCGTCCGAATTTTAATTGTGTTTTATATTATCGTGACGCGACCTATTTCTATTGTTTTTTTTGTTGATGTTTACCACTTTTATATTTCTTTGTTTGCTTTGTTTATAAAACGGATTATAAATGGCTCCTACGAATCCGCTCGCCGTATCCAGGGCCGGCATCCAAGGAGTTTTGCGTTGGCTTGCTTGTGCGGTCACATTAATAGACCGAGCCGACCGGGTAGGCGCGTTGCTAGCTCGGTATGGCGGGCTGGCAGCTCGGCTGCAAGACCTGGAGCGCCACGCCATGGAGTGTCGCGCGTATTATATGGAGAACCCCCCAGCTGATGATGCCGTGTCGGAACAGCTGGAGCAGGATGTAGCCCAGGCCTATGAGCTGGCTGACCAGTTCACGGAGGCGGCTGAGAGGGCCCTGGCTGTTCGGAAGGGGGAGCCGGTTTTGAGCGGGGAGGTCAAACCTACCCCGACGGCGTTGCTAGGCCGATTGCCTACCTTGGAGATTCCCACTTTTAATGGGGATCTGTCAGCCTGGATGGGCTTCATTAATTTGTTTGACAGTTTGGTGGATTCACGACGGGACTTATCCCCTAGCGAGAAGTTGGCCTATTTGCGCTCCTCCCTGCGAGGAGAGGCCAGCGCGGTAATCCAGCACCTGCTCATCAGTGACGACAACTACCAGGTGGCTCGCCAGCTTCTGGTTAGCAGGTACCAGAATGTCCGGTTACTGGCGGACACCCACGTGGCCACGATTTTGGCCCTCCCGCGAATCACGCGGGTACACCTGTTACGGAGGGAGTTGCTGAACCCGCTACTGTCAGCGGTCAACTCCCTAAGGCGATTGGACCTGCCGGTGGATCAGTGGTCCTTTGTACTGCTGCACATAGTCCTCGCCAAATTGCCCGCTGAAATGAAGGGGCGTTTCGAGCAGAGGTACGGAGGCGACAGCGCCTCGTATCTCCCGCCCTTCGCGGACCTCCTTCGTTTTTTGGAGGACGAATGTAGGGTGACGGACCACCTGGAGCCCGCCCCGGTTCCAGGTGTTGGTCGTATGGTGGCGGCGAGGGAACAGCCCCGTCGCCCGACCAATCGCTATGCTGCCTTCCAGCAGTCCCCTCCCCCCGCACCGAGTGAGCGGTGCAGGTATTGCAGGGGAGATAGGCACGTGGTGCACGAATGTGCCAAATTTAGAGGCCTCCGCCCAGAGGGACGGAGGGCCGTTGCTAGACAGCGCCAATGGTGCTACAGGTGTTTGGGGGGACACATGCAGTCGGCGTGTCCCCAGACCGAGGATTGTCGTCTTTGCGGAGGGAGGCATCACCCCCTCCTTTGTTTGGACCGCAAGGACGCCGGGAGCGACCGGGGTTCGAATTCCTCGCGCACGGGCGGGGGCCCGGCAGCCCGGAACCGGTCCCCTAGAGATTCGGCGGGGCTTAGCCCCCCCGTTCAGTCCCCCCCGGAGAGGGGGAACTATAGGAGAGACGCCCCCGCCACGGGCGGGGGTAGGGGGGTACCACAAGAGTACGCCACGGTGGCGATGGGCACGGGCCCTATTTGCTACTCCCCCCCCCTAATGGAGAGGCCTCGATTGGGGTACTATGCACCGAGGCACGCCCCACACGGGTATTACCCTGCACCTAGGAGTGCTGTTGGTCGGGGCCAGTATGTACCCGATTGGGACCCGCTCGCCCGGTACGAGCGTCCCACATTTGGCGCGCCGACTCAGGCGCGAGGGGGACAAGTACCCCCCCAAAATTTTTAATGGCGCCCCTGTCGGACCCAACCACCCCTCCGGAGCTTGTGCTGTTGCCAACAGCCTCCGTGAATGTTTGGGGACCTAAGGGCAATGTTGTCACGGTGCGTGCCCTTTTGGACTCAGGTGCCCAGGGGTGCATAATGTCCAGGTGGCTTGTCCGACAGCTGGGTCTTTTGCTTGTGCCGCATCACGAAGCGGTACGGGGGGTGGGAGACTCGCGGATCCCTGATCCGATTGGTCGAGTTGAGTTCTCCTTCTCCCCCCACTTCACGCCAAGGCCGAAGATCGGTGCTTCGGCGATAGTCTTTGATAAGGTGGTTGGACCACTCCCGCAAGTGCGAGTGCCGCCATCCACGATTGAGCTGACGTCTGGACTGGCTTTGGCTGATCCTTCCTTCCACCGACCGGGCCCAATACACTTGTTGATTGGTGCGGATGTCCTCGGTCGTGTACTGTGTGGAAGCAAGCGAGTTTTGCAGACAGCCGATCTTGTCGCCTTGTCCTCGTCGCTGGGTCATGTGGTGATGGGAAAGGTACCACAGACACCAGAGACCCCGTCGGTAGACCGCCAGACCATTGTCGGTTCTACTTTGTCCGACGTTCTCCAAAAGTTTTGGGAGGTGGAGGAACCTCCCACTGCCAAGCGGTTGGATCCGTTAGCCGAGGAGTGCGAATTGTTCTACCAGAACAACACTGGGCGCCTCCTCTCGGGTCGCTTGATTACCCGCTTGCCCTTCTTGGCGGTTCGCCCTCCTTTAGGGAGCTCCCGACCGATGGCCGAGAAGAGATTGTTGTCCATGGAGCGTAGGATGGCCAGGGATCCCGCATTCAAGGAGAAGTATATAGACTTCATGCGGGAGTATTTGGACCTTGGGCACATGTCCATCTCGCAGTTGGACTGGCGTAATGTGGAACATTACTTCCTGCCACACCACGCTGTTTTGAAGACTTCCAATGGGAAGATCCGCGTGGTCTTTGATGGTTCAGCGCCCACGTCAACCGGAGTGTCGTTGAATCAGTGTCTGCATGCGGGGCCGAAGTTGCATCACGATGTCTGTGATGTTTTGACCAACTTCCGCCGGCACGCTGTCGTCTTTGTGGCCGATATCCGCATGATGTTCAGACAGACCGTGATTCACCCGGAGGATAGACGATACCAGCTCATCCTTTGGCGTGAGGATCCCCAGGATCCGATGTTGGCTTACGAGCTGAACACCAACACTTATGGTTTGCGGTCGAGCCCCTTTGTGGCGATCCGTTCGCTTTTGGAGCTCGCAGAGCGCGAACAGCTACGCTATCCCCGGGCATCTGCTCTTATTGAGGGGGGGGCCTTATTTGTCGACGATATCTGCACGGGGGCCTCGAGCTTAGATGAGGCTCTCGTCTTACGTGATGAGCTGATTGCGCTCTTGAGGGCTGGTGGCTATGAGTTGCGGAAGTGGCTGTCTAACTCACCGGACCTATTGGCAGATTTGCCTAAGGACCACCAGCAAGAGCCGCTCCTCTTTGAAAATCCGGAGACTCCAGACATGCTGTCTGTTTTGGGAGTCCAGTATCGACCAGTCCCGGATTTGTTCACATATAGATTGGAACTGCCAGACCCAAAGGTCTGGACTAAACGCACGGTGCTGTCCACTGTAGCCCGTACCTTTGATCCGAACGGTTGGCTCAGCCCTGTAGTGTTTTCGATGAAGTGCTTCCTACAGGAGCTCTGGGCTGCGGAATTGTCATGGGACGAGCCCCTCTCTGGTAGCCTCCTACGAGAGTGGGTGAGGTTCGTGTCATCCCTACCCGATGTCAATCGGGTTTGTATACCGAGGCAAATGCTGCCTTCGGGAAAGTTTAAAGCCTCCCTGCACGGCTTTTGTGACGCGTCCGAAAGCGGATACGCGGCAGCCGTTTACATCCGAACGGTGGATGCAGCAGGCGTTGTCGCCGTACACTTAGTTACGGCCAAGAGTAAGGTCGCCCCCCTTCGGACTAGGCTAACCATTCCGAAGTTGGAGTTGTCCGGCGCCACTCTCTTAGTACGGCTACTCAATCATGTTGCCGACACCTTGGGAAACGGTGTCGACTTGGAGTCGATATTTGCGTGGTCTGACAGCCAGGTCGTCCTTTGTTGGCTGAAGAGTTCAGTCCACACCCTTGAGGTTTTTGTGGCCAACCGGGTCTCACAAATTCAGACTTCAAAGGCCCCGTTGATTTGGCGCCACGTACCGGGCGAATTGAACCCCGCAGATTGTGCCTCCCGCGGCTGCGAGGCGCCTGAGTTAGTGGACCACCACCTATGGTGGAGTCCATCATGGTTGTTACGGCCTGAGCGCTCATGGCCTGCCACCCCGGCTGTGGCCAGAGTCCCAGACCTAGGCATGCGTGTTCACGCCGTGGAGACGGTGGCGGCTCCGCAGATGGAGTTTTTGTTAGACCGCTACAGTTCTCTTGATAAGTTGCTCGGCGTGACTGCTTGGATGAGGCGCTTTGTGCGAAATTGTCGCCAGCCTCAGGAGAAATTGTTGTCTCCGGTCCTCGCCCCACAAGAGCGGCAAGACGCTCTTTTGCATTGGTTGCGAGTGACGCAACAGCGAGAGTTTGAACCGGAGCTGAAAGCCCTGCGCTCAAGTAAGCCCAAGCTGAAGGGACCCTTGGTGCGGTTGAATCCTTTCTTGGACAGTACCGGATTGCTGCGTGTCGGAGGTAGGCTCAGACATGCCAACCTGCCGTACGGATCACGCCACCCTTTGTTGCTCCCCAAGGATGGACCGTTAGTTAGACTGTTGATTACAGACCGACATGTAAAGAATGCTCATGCCGGTTGTAATGCTTTGACCGCGCTCCTCCAACGAGAGTTCTGGATTTTGTCAGCGCGGAGAATAATCCGATCCGTTATTTTTCGTTGTCTCCCGTGTTATCGTTTGCGCGCCGATACGATGCAGCCCCAGATGGGTGATTTGCCTGCCGATCGAGTGAACGAATCGATGCCCTTCTCAGGAGTTGGAACGGATTTTGCGGGGCCATTTACCGTTAAGACATCGCGGCTTCGTAATGCTAGAACGGAAAAGGCTTACTTGTGTGTATTTGTTTGTTTGGCCACTAAAGCGGTCCACCTGGAGGTGGTTAGTGCCCTCACCACAGAAGCCTTTGTAGCCACGTTGAATCGTTTTGTGTCTCGCCGCGGAATGCCGTCGTTAATCAGGTCCGATTGTGGAACCAATTTCAAGGGCACCGATAGGTATTTAAAGGAAGTTTGTGAATTTTTGGATAGGAATAATTTTGAGATCGGATCCACACTCTCTCGCAGAGGGGTACGATGGCAGTACTCCCCGCCATCCTGCCCCCACTGGGGAGGGATTTTTGAAGCAACTGTAAAGGCCGCTAAAACTCACCTTCGTCGCGTTATTGGGGAGACGGTCCTCACGTTTGAGGAACTCGCGACCGTATTTTGTAAGGTTGAGGCGGTCCTCAACTCGCGTCCGTTGTGTCCGTTGTCTTCGGACGCGAATGATTTAGAGGCCCTTACGCCGGGCCATTTTTTGATTGGCAGACCGCTTAACGCCTTGCCGGAATATCCTTATTCCGAAGTGCCCTCCGGACGGCTCTCGCGATTTGAATTGCTCCAGCAGCTTACGCAGAGTTTTTGGCGCCGTTGGCATCTGGAGTATTTGCACATTTTGCAGCAACGCGTTAAGTGGTCGGATAGGACAACCCCACCCAAGACTGGAGACCTCGTGTTGGTAAAGGATCCAAACCTGCCGCCCCTCCGCTGGCGTTTAGGACGCATTGTTCAGCTTCATCCGGGGTCGGATGGTGTGCCCAGGTTTGCCGAGGTCCTGGTGGGGGACTCTGTTTTGAAGCGAGCGATCGCTACCCTCTCTCGCCTGCCCTTAGATTGAGTTGGCGGACAGTTTGCTACTGTCCGGGACGGGGGGATGTTCGCGCCGCGCTGCGAGCAGTCGTTGTCATTGTCAAGGTCACGAGACAATGCGCTCGGCCGGCCGGTGTAGGATCGCCAGTTGGCCGTAAGCAGCCGTGAGACAAGTTCGTGTGTTTCTGTAGCGACGGGCCGCGCTAGTTACCTACCCATATTGGGACCGAGATTTCGTTTTGCACCTACTAGGGCTCCGGTCGGGGTACGGACTTGTAACCCGTGTGTGTTCGCTTTGAAAAGCGCCGGGAAGTTTTAGCAGCCTATTAGGGCATTGTGTAGTATAAGAGTGTTAGCTGTAAGAGTATCCCATCGGGGGTTGTGTGGAGATCGTTTTGCCCGCGCGCGCGCCGGCGAGACAACGTTCAGCCCCCCTGGATTACGGACAGTATCCCTTACCATAAGGTAGGACTAGTTTTAATTTACTTAATTTTGCATGAGAAACCTTCGATTCAATAAACTGTGGAACACAGTAGATGTGGTCATCACAATTGTGCGTGATCACACACCAAACAGGTTTAGTCATCAGCCAACAAAGATTCCTTTTAAGCCTTATAGCCACAAGTATCATAATTCCAATACTGGAAAGGTCCCAAACCGGGAATATCAGGCGTCAGCTACGTCAAATCGTTGGTCTTGTCCGTATTGCCATCAAAACCATGTATTATATAAATGTTACAAATTTTTGAAACTAAAAAGTGATCTAAAATTAAAAGCTATTACAAAATTGCAAGTATGCAAAAACTGTTTATACAAGCATTATGACAATAAATGCAATGCTACGAAAACGTGCAAGATTTGCCAGTCTGACCATAATATAATTATGCATGATTCATTTGTAACTAATGAGTCATTACCATCCACTTCAACGGGGTCAAGCCGTGACTGCTTTTCTATGCCTAGTCAGCAAACCTTACCAGCTACGAAAGAGCACAGTGTAAATTATGTCGCAACAGATGATGAGGAAGTATTGCTTACCACTTTGTCCATTAAAGCTAAAGCGGTAGATGGGACTTTTATTATGCTTAGAGCTTTATTGGATCAGGGATCACAAATATCCTTGATCTCGGAAAATGCAGTGAAACTACTAGGGTTGCCAAGACAAAGCTATCATGCAACGGTTTCGGGTATCGGGAATGGAGTAAAATCAAGTAAAGGTATAACAACACTCGAACTTCACTCAATTTACGACGATTATAATTTCACTACTCAGGCGCTAGTGATCCCACGGATCGTGAAAAACTTGCCTAATACGTCATTTAAAAGGCAATTATGGACACATTTGCAACATGTACAACTAGCTGACCCACATTATAACGTATCACAGCCTATTGATCTCTTATTAGATGCCAGTGTTTACAGAGATATTATCATGGGGGGTCTTATCAAGGGTCCAAACACAGCCCCTATGGCCCAACAAACGAAATTAGGTTGGATTCTTTCTGGCAATGTGAAAACATTCACCTGTAACGTCGTAATAAATGATTTATTTGAAACTAGCGACCCGCCCTCGCTTCGCTCTGGTAAAGTATGGTATTTGACAGCATGTTTTATACATATAAACCTTCCTCTTGAATCACTCTATCTATTCTAAAAAACCGCATCAAAATCCGTTGCGTAGTTTCAAAGATTTAAGCATACAAAGGGACATAGGGACAGAGAAAGCGACTTTGTTTTATACTATGTAGTGATATCTCAGTACTGGGAGATGGAAGAGATTTTAACCGACACTAACTCTTTACCGCTTGGGCCCGAAGAGAAGTATTGTGAAGAGCTGTATCAGTCTACCACCCGGCGGCTGGAGGATGGGAGATACGAAGTCGCGATCCCTATGAAACCAAATTTCGAAAAGGAATTAGGCTTATCGAAAGCTAAGTCTATTGCACAGTTTCATAACATTGAAACTAAAATGATTGAAAATAAACTTTTGGGTGAGCGTTACAGACAATTTATGTTAGAGTACGAAAATTTTGGTCACATGAAACGTGTAGATAGTAACAACAAAATATCATGCTATCTTCCTCACCACGGCGTACTGAAGGATGAGTCAACGACTACCAAGCTGCGAACCGTCTTTAATGCATCGTCGAAAACATCGACCGGTAAGAGCTTGAATGATTTAATGGAACGTGGTCTGAATCTCCAACAGGATTTACAGGACTTGATAATGGCTTGGCGACAACATAAGTACGTTATCACTGCCGACGTTGAAAAGATGTTTAGAATGATTTTAGTAAGAGAAGACGACCAGCATCTGCAGCGTATTATATGGAGATCATCACCCCAGGAACCGATAGGAGAGTACCAATTAACCACCATTACATACGGATTTAAGGCAGCTCCTTACTTGGCTATGAGGACATTACGACAGATTGCCATGGACAACGAAAGGATGGGGGTAAAAAAGTATCCCTTAGCCGTGAAAGCTCTCCAGTCTTCTTTCTACATGGATGATCTACTGGGAGGTGGGGGAGAAATCAACCAGGTCAAGGCCCTACAACAAGAAATCATAATGATTTTAAAAGAAGCAGGAATGAACATTCGTAAGTGGTCAAGCAATACGGCTGAACTTATTAAGGACCTTCCGAGTGATAGCATAGATACCCCACTTCACTTTAAAAACCTAGAATCTAAGAAGACATTTGGTATCAGTTGGAACCCAGACACTGATACTTTTACATTTAAAAATAAATTTGAGGATCAGCACAATGATAGTCAGTTGACAAAACGACAGTTACTTTCATACATATCGAAAGTATTTGATCCTTTGGGGTGGATATCACCACTCACAATACGTGCAAAACTCTTGTTCCAAAGGACATGGTCTGACGAAACCAACACATGGGACGATATTTTGCCAGACGACATAAGAGAGTCTTGGTACCAATTAAAAATAGAGTTACAACAATTAGATAAATTTGTTATTCCCAGGTATATTGGAAACATCAATAACTGTCAATTACATGGATTTTGCGACGCTTCGGAAAAAGCGTACGCGTGTGCAATATACATCGTAACAGTCAATGATAAGGGCGAGTTCAAACGAACACTCATAGCGGGGAAAACAAAACTAGCACCAATAAAAAACAAACTGACTCTTCCTAAAATGGAGTTATGTGGAGCATTACTGTTATCACGTCTCATGAAAAAAGTTTTGGAAACGTTTAAAATTACCAACATTAACATATTCGCCTGGACTGACTCGATGGTCGTACTTGGATGGTTACATGGAGACGTTAACAGGTGGAAACAATTTGTCTCTAACAGAGTATTGTCTATTGTTGATGTTATACCAGCATCCAGTTGGTGCCATGTACGATCGGAAGATAACGCCGCAGATTGCGCCACGAGAGGATTGACCACGAAGCAACTTTTAGGTCACAGTTTGTGGTGGGAAGGCCCAGAGTGGTTGCGTGACTTTGACATAAATAAGCACAAGTCTGTGAAACATAAGTACGAGTCGTCAAGTATCGAAATAAAGAAAAATCATGTGCACACCGCCTTACATGATAATACAAATGATAACTTAATTATAAAACTATTAAACGATTGTAACTCGATACGGCGCGCGGCAACAATGATAGGCTGGTACTCACGTTACATTAACTGGTTAAAAAATAAACATAATAATTCTAGACAGAATTATTTATCGAGTAGCGAAATGAGTCATGCGCTCAACTTAATTATAAAAACAGTTCAACATATTGAATTTGATGACACAATCTCACAATTAAAAACAAATCAATCGCTGAAACGAAGTAATCATCTTTTAAGCCTTAATCCCTACTTAGATAAACAAGATGGACTTCTCAAAGTGGGCGGACGACTTAATAACAGTCACCTTAGTTTAGCTGCTAAACACCCTATTATATTACCAAGCCACAGTGGCCTCACCGAACTTATTATAGAAGATGCACACATAATGACATTGCACGGTGGGCCTAGCCTTACACAATCGTACTTAAGGGAAAGATACTGGATTATCAGTGGACAACGAACTGTTAAACGAAAGTTACGCAATTGTGTGAAGTGTAAGCGACATATTGATCAAAGTAGGTCACAGATCATGGCAGATTTACCAGCACCAAGGGTTAACCCGTCCCGTCCCTTTACACACACAGGTGTTGACTTTACTGGTCACTTCGATTTAAAATTGAATAAGGGACGTGGCGTGAGGACAAGCAAAGGATATGTAGCCGTCTTTGTTTGTATGGCAACAAAGGCTGTCCACTTGGAGCTCGTGTCAGATCTAAGTACCCCTGGATTTTTAGCAGCCTTTCGTCGGTTTTGCGCTCGCCGAGGAACCCCTAGTCACGTATACAGTGACAACGGAACTAATTTCGTTGGTGCTAGTCGCATACTCAAGAAAGAATACCAAGAGATCATACAGACTCTTAATAGTGCTTTCTTCAGTGAGATCAATAAATATAATATAGAATGGTCGTTTAATGCTCCAGCTTACCCTTCAGCAGGCGGACTCTGGGAATCCACAATTCGACGGCTTAAGTACCATCTGAGAAGAGTCGTGGGTGAACAAAGACTCACATATGAAGAGTTTATCACGCTGTTGCACCAAGTTGAGGCCTGTCTTATTTCCAGACCTTTATTAGCACAAACAGAAAGTCCGGACGACCCAATTCTTACTCCAGGACACTTCCTGATTGGGGACTCTCTTTTATCCAGACCACAGACGGATCCTGGACACATCAGCATGACAACGAGATGGCACATGATACAGTCTATGAATAAAGAATTCTGGAAGAGCTGGTCATCAGATTATTTACAACAGTTACAAAGTCGATCGAAATGGAGAACCCCTACTAAAAACATACAAATTAACGACATTGTACTCATTAAGGAGGAGAACCTACCCCCCGGGAAGTGGGCGTTAGGTAGAGTAGTAGATGTGCACCCCGGGAGGGATGGCTATGTGAGGGTAGTTTCCGTAAAAACAAAGAACGGAATTATAAAACGGCCAGTTACAAAACTTTCTATCTTACTTGTTGATGAAAACCGAAGTGAAAATGTAGCGAGCGGTCAACAACAGATATTATCGAACGATTCAACAATAACTGCCTCACAACGCAATACCAACGAACAAAACCCAAAACGTTTAACAACGAAAAGGTTGTGTCATTTCTTAACTACGGCACTTCTTTTCTTTTTAGCTGTACTCTCCCCGGGGCAGTGTACGTACAACATATCATCGTTCAATACTGAGCAAAGTCTTTATTTCAACAAAATTAGCGATATGAATCTGATACGAGACGAATGGACTGTAATTGTTTTTTATAATATGACAACATATTGGACAGGATTGGCTAATGTGAAAATATACCTCAGACACATAGAAAGTTCACTGCGTATGGAACGAATTCCAGCTCAGTATAATAGCATCCTATATCAAATAGGACACGAAATATCCGAAATAGAACATAATAACGGTATTCTTAAGAACAAAATGACCAAACGGCAAAAGCGAGGCTTATTTAACGGCGTTGGCAATTTAGCAAATAAACTGTTCGGTATGTTAGACGATTCCTTTGCAGAGCAGTACGAAAAGGATATAGAGAAAGTATCTTTAAATGAGAACCACTTAGCTAACCTGATTATAAATCAAACTACTGTATTAGAGGCCCAGTACAATATCATGCGACGGAATGAAGGTATCATGAACAAACAGTTCGCTATATTAGAAAGACAGATACGCGAGGCGTCTCAAACTATGAACAATTATAAAAATCAGCTGGATATGGAACTATATTTTATATCGTCATCGTTGGCAGCGAACATAGTTATCAACAGCTTGAGACGTATTCAAGACACAATTATTAATATCATTACTGATATAACTCACGGGCATATGGATGTCCATTTATTGCCTCCAGAACAGTTATCAGATCAGATAAATATAATATCAGGTTACTTACAAGGTGATCTTACAATACCCACTACGAAACAAAACTTACGGGATCTCTACAACCTAATGAAAGTTAAAACAAAGGTTGGCGACAAATACCTACTTATTGAAGTAAAAATTCCCTTAATTAGTAAAGAGCCACTAGAACTAGACAGCGTTATATCCCTACAACACCAAAACCATGTTGTACTATTCGATACCCCTTACATTGCATTTAATCTTCAGCGAGACTTACTCCTTTTAATGACAGAATCAGATATAGAACAATGTTTACACTTATCAACAAACCGTATTTTGTGCTCTACAAATAAACCCATTTATAATATACCTATGACAAATACGCTCTGTAATTTAAATGTCATTAATAAAACTCAATTATGTAAAACAGAGGTGTCGGCTTGCCAAGAGCGGTGGCTCAGATTACACACTACTAACAGGTGGTTGTTTTCATGCTGTGAGAAATGCTCAGTTCGCATTTTTTGCCCAGAAGGAATGCAATTAGAAACCTTGACCGGTAATGGCCTACCATATAGGTCACGGCTGCATTATCAAGAATAACTCTTAGTTATTCTACTTATGGTCATAATAATTACTTAACTCATACGAAGACTCAGACTGACATACAGGATATTCCCGAGACGTCTGTGCTCAATCACATAGTGAACTTCACCACATTTCCGTTCACCCCCCAAGATCACCAAGATGAATGGAATAATTTGAAAACTCAAATTGAAGATTTAAAACAAAACTCCAACACGCTATTATCAGTACACGATGTACACCAATATTCAGTGATGTACGGCTTCATAGCTATTATTCTGTTGGCGGGAGCCATTTACCTTATACTACGGTGTCGTAAATCGAGAAGGACTACCTACGTCCCCGACAGTAGTATTCAAGGCAACCACCGAGGACAGGCAAGAAGGGCCGATTAGTGATAGGAGTGCTAGTACTAATGACAATTGTGCAGTGAATGTGTTTAAAAGTTCAGTGCCAAACTTAGATAAAATGACTTGTGTAACCCCAAAACCTATCCCGCGATCGCGATCGTTTCAATTAGACATTCCGTCCGTCAGTGACCGCGAGTGATAGTGACATTATTTTACAGTAGACTATTTTAATTTACTATTTTTTACACATCTATACAATAATTACTAATTTTATACTTTGTACAACCCTATTACTAATTACTATTCTTACTTTGCAATTAATATTATAATTGTATTCATATTATAATTGTTTACATAGATTGTTTACTTTATGAATTTAAATTGTTATAACTTTGTACTTAATTGACTATTATCTGTCATAATTTGTAGAAAGGATTGTTATGGATCTATTTTTCCTTTCTTGAGTGGGCAGGATGGACGAGCCAAAGTTCACATTGTTTAATTAAGCGAAATGGCTGCGTTGCATTTCTAGTTCAACGTTGTTTAACCTAGTTTTACGCACTTGCCTACTTTAATTTACTACATTAAATCAGTGTCAAAACAGCGCTCATTGGGTTTGGTATTTTTCTACGTTTTACCCTTCCCTATTTATCAACGTAAACTGTAGTCCGCTACATGCTATCTACTTCTACGAATGACGATGAGGGAATGTAGCGATACCTTCTAAAAATAGTAGACTATGGGCCCTTAAGGTTTTTATTCAATAAGTTGCTAATAGAAAAAGATTTTTATAAAACTTTACATGTTTTTTTTAGGGCCCATAATAGTCTTGTATTTTTAGAAGGTATCACTACATTGCCTCCTAGTCATTCGTAGAAGTAGATAGCAAATGTGTCAAAAACGGCCACTTTTAGCAGTTTTGCTATCTACTTCTAGCAGTGAGTATGAGGGAATGTAATGATATCTTCTAAATATACTAGACTATAGGCCCTAAAAATCCATGTAAAGTTTCATTAAAATTGTGTATTAGAATTACAATCTATACATATAATAAAACAGAAACGGAAAAAAAGTCTGTACATGGAATATTTTTTAAAAATAATTACTGCTATGTGATGTGTAGGGAAAATTCCATGTAGGTAAAATTTCATTAAAATTGTTTAATTAGAATTACATTATTACATGAAATTCATCGCGGCGCGGCGCGACTTTCGGTCAGGGTACCGCCTTAAGCTACGCACGTTTAACATATTGTATCCTTGTATTTTAATTATGTACACCTATGTTTTTGAGGATTTTATTATTGTCTCAGGGGTTTTTAAAATTTTAAAATTTTTCTTCAGACTTAGTTCTTTGTATGAGCAGGAGGTACCGTGACGCTGTCGTTGGCATTGTGGCAGGCGGGAAAGACGTCGGGCGGGCAGCGGCGTGCGCACTCCGCCCAGTCGAGCCCCACGGCGGCCATTGCGCCCGGCGGTAGCTTGGAGTCCGCGAAACTGCGCCCTCGCCAGTAAGACGACAGAAGCGTCTGCTCAGCCGTAAGTGTTTCATCCGCATACGCGCAGCCTACAATTTAGGACGATAAAACATTTGACTCGTCTAGCTAATGCTCAAAGGCGTCACAGTAAAAAAAGTTTGGGTACCTACCCCTGGGTTATACGATGCGTGGTAAGGTAACTGTTCCCGTGGGAATATCGGGAAAACGTCTTTGCTTCGATCAACGAGTCTATGTCATTAATTCAGCCTAAATATAGCTTTCAAATGGCGAATCCGTCCAGTGGCTTTTGAGTTTATCCATTACAAACATACAAACAAACAAATAGTTTGACAAGACAAACCAGGCGCGAAGGAGCGGCGCCAGGTGGGGGCCAGCAAAGAAAGAGCATGACTTTAAAATGAAATCGATATTATCTGACAGATCTTATGATATCCTTATGAAATTTATAATGTCTATGAAGATATAGTCCAGTCACCGTAGACATAAAAATCGCGTTAGGTCGCAAATAATCGCCAGGTCCTGATATTTTGAGATATTGTTAGAATACCAATTATAGTATTTCTTTCGAAGTATCTTAGATGGCCATGCTGTAAAATGCAAATATTAGAAGTTGTCAGCCAAAAAGTGAAACAAGTCTGAAAATTCCGAGGTTTTTCGAGCACCTCGATGTTAGCACAGGTCTTTCGAGGTTGCAAAGTTGGTTTTACACTATTGGTATATATCCTAACATCCCAAAATATCAGGACCTGGCAATTTTTTTCCGACCTAGAATGTTTTAGATGACTTTATTAAAATTGGATAGGGATTAATTATTGATACTTAATAATATTATTAGTAAGTACAGTTAAATAATTAAATATAACCGAAAAATAATATAAATAATAAATATTTGACATCACGAGATATCTTTTGAGTGTTTATGTCTTGTACGTCAAAAGCCGAGCGGTACGGCTAAGAAGTCCCCCCGTAGGTTACGGCACACCGGTATTGGTCAAACTACACAAAATACGATCAGTTTTTTTTACATAAGAATTGAAAGAAATTTTATTTTTAATTTTTAATTTTTTGCATTCACAATGCAATTTTTATCACCGAAAAATGGAAAATGAAGTATTTAGAAAAAATCGACCCGTCTCACAACTGGTTAGAGCAGTCGCCCGGAAAGCGAAAGGTCGTGGGTTCGAGTCCCATCGGAGCTGGTTGTGAGACGGGTCGATTTTTTCTAAATACTTCATTTTCCATTTTTCAGAAATTTTATTGTTAAAGTTTTGGTTTGTGTTAACTTACCCATTTCGCCTAGGGAGTGGCCGATAATGCCGTCAGGTCGTATACCAACCGACCACAAAACGTCAACGAGGGCTATCTGAATCGCGGTGATGGACACGGCAACATTGACGATGTCATCAAGGTCGGATGAAGGGGCTTCAGTGAGTAGATGTATCAAGTCCATATACGGGCTCATCACGGTAGCCATACGCTTTATACTCTCCTCGAACACTGGTAATTGCATCAATGTACGTGCTATTCCCTGCTGTTGTGAGCCCATGCCCGACAACACATACCAGACTGGCCGCCGCTCCCCGTTCTCAATTTCCTGCGATTGAAAACGTATCGATAAGTACTTATAGCGTGATAGCATCGTGATATTGTGATAGAATTATTATTCAATCAATCACGATCTCGATAATCTTGAAACGACACAGTAAAATCGGCGTACTGGTGAGGAGCAGACCTGAATGCGTACCTCGACTTCTTCCATATACTGGTCGGCAAGCAGCGCAAAGCCACGGAATGAGTGTCCAGGCTGAGGGCGTGCGTGCACGGCGTCGAGCAACGCATGCAGGCCGTGGTCCTGCGGGTGGCGCGCGGCGAGTGCGAGCAGCGTGCGCGCTGCTTGGTCGCTGCGGCCGGACGCCAGCACCAGCCGTGGCAGCGCGTACTCCGCCGTGAGCGCGCGCACGCCTGCACCTCGCTCCACGTCCAGGATCACGTGCGCGTTTGCGCCGCCAAACCCGAACGAGTTTACAGCTACCAGCCCGCCCTCCCACTCCATGTTGCGGTCTACCACCTACCACACAGAAATATTAAGTAACAAGTACGTAGTTTCTCTTACTCACTGTACAGACAAAAAAATCTCTTAGGTTAAGTATTTTTAGTATAAAATTGAAGCTTCTCTTTTTTATTAAAGCTTAGAACAATAAAACACAAAGTCTACCTTCATTCTTCCGTCGCTAAGTGCTGGTATATCCGGGTTAGGACTTTTGTAGTGTAAGTTTCCAGGAATTATGCCTCGCTGAATGGCCACGACCAACTTGGCTATCGAGCCGAGGCCAGCGCAGCGTTCCATGTGACCCATGTTGGATTTCACAGAACCCAGCAATAAGGGAGCACCACTCTTTTGATTTCTACAGAAAAGTTCCGCAATCGCATTAACCTCCTGCCTGTCACCTACCTGTATAGAGCAATATCTTAATCAGTATATTCGTTATTTTTATTTAGAGCTTCAATAATACAATATAAAAGCTATTGTTTAACTAACCTTGGTACCAGTGCCGTGTGCTTCTATATAAACAACATCCTCTGGCCTTAAGCCGGCTTCCTCGAAAGTCTCTTGTGCCAGACGGCGTTGACTGTCACCGGAAGGGTACATTATATCCTCGGGCTTGTATCCATCGATATTAACACGCGCGTTACGGACAGTTGCGTAGACGCGGCGCGCGGTGACGCGGCGTTGCAGCAGCACGCTCACCACGCCCTCCGATCGCACGTATCCCACGCCGCTAGCGTCGAACGCCGCGCAGCGCCCGTCTTGCGACAGCAAGCCCAGCTTGTGGTAGTTGAGCGACATGGCCGGGTTTAGGCACAGGTTAGACCCTGTCACGATGGCGGCGTCACAGTGGCCATGTCGAATAGCCCAATATGCTTGCTCGAATGCGTAGAGTGAACTCGAGCACGCCGTATCTATAGCGTATGAGGGTCCCTTAAAATCAAATGTGTAAGATATCCGATTGGGAAACATCGCAAGACAGCAACCGGAAAGAGCGTAGCCGTTAATTTTGTCAGCGTCAGTATTCCACATGTATTCTGACTCGGATAAGCAGGTGGCGGAGTAGACGCCGGTGCGTGAGCCACGCAGCTCGGCGGCGGCGAAACCCGCATCCACGATGGCTTCGTACGTGGTCTCCAGCAGCAGCCGCAGCTGCGGGTCCATCAGATGAGCCTGCTTAGCGTGCACGCCAAAGAACGTCGCATCGAAATGCTCCAGATGTTTGAGCTTGCCATACCGTTCCGGTAATCCATATAGTCCTGAAAGACAATATTCATTTTTAACCCCTGACTGCTAAAAGTCTCCGTTTATACGAGTATTGTGTGTCTTTAATATATTATCGTAGCTCCTAGACGAATTAACTGAAAAAAATCTTTTGGTGTTCTGTGGAACTGATTTTGATGTGGTTTATTTTTAGCCCCCGACCGCTAAAAAAGGAGTGTTACAAGTTTGACGTGTCAGTAAGGTGGCATGATGCCACTGGCATCGTAGCTTCTTTACGAATAGACCGATTTCAATGAGATTTGTGTTATTTGAAAGCTGATTTGATCGACTACAATTTGGAAAGATCTGATCAGACTTTTAAGGTCATAAGCTCTTTTTGTGAGAAAGTGCCGAAAGGGTCCTTTCTGATGAATTGCACTTCAATTGAGACTGGGATTGCAATTGAGGCATATTCTTGCGGCTTGGAAGGCAAGCAAGACATTATTGGTATATTCTATGATCTGTCTAAAGCTTTTAAATGCGTTGATTTTAAATAAGTTAGAAGATTATGGTGTCAGTAATAAATCAGTTAGCTTTTTGCAATCACACTTATCTAATAGAAATCAAAAAGTAGTTATAAATAATACTGCTTCTGCTGGAGCCCCCATTATTATGGGCATACCCCAAGGTTCAATATTGGGCCCTCTGCTATTTTTGAAGTAAAAACTGCTTTAGCGGCGTTGTGCACTTTTTGTGATGGGTAAAATGTTAAACTCGCTTCAGGATCACGTGACCGTCAGATCGTCACGTGACGATCGAAAAACGCTAAATGTCATTAGAATACGAAGGCAAATTTCGCCATCGTTTCCAAAGTCGTGATAGCTCGTTAGAAAACAAGCGGCATTGAAGCCAGAAGACCTTGGTTCAAATCCAGTTCGTATTTTTTTGACATTTTGACAAATTCCTTTTTTTTGTGAAATAGTCTAGGGAGCCCATTTCACTTCATTTTCCGATTTCATCCCCGATTTCATCTTAATCGGTCAAGCCGTTTCGGAGGAGTATGATAGCAACTAACACTGTGGCACGAGAATTTTATATAGGTATTAGATAAATTGTGCCTGTTTAACAATATCCGATTAGGAGATACTTTCCAGTGTAATGGACAGTTTTGTATGGACTATCTGTCAAGTAACAGCTTATCAAAACCATAAACTTATTATACTCTAGTAATAGTATAAATAAATTTATAATCAAAACTTACATTGACATTGTGAAACGCCATGTGTTGTTTTAATGGAAAAGCCATTAATTTCATTAAACTTGAAAATTCCCGATTCCCTGGAATTCCCGGGAATTCAAAATAACTGTTCCCGATTCCCGGGAATGAAAAAAACCCGGAAACCCCGAAACCCTATTTCATTTAGAATATTATGTACTTGGACAAACAGATGAGCGAAAGTTGATCTCTATTCGTAGGTATCCTCTAATAAGTATTCCTTGCTTATCATATTATAGCTACATAAGTAAGAGAGAAAAAATACGATGTAGTAGGTACCGAAAGTCCCGATAATCCCGGTTTGTCCTGGTTCCTTAAATATACAATCCCGAAAATTCCGGTTTCTCATAAGTAATAGATCCGGTTCGCTATTCCCTATAGGAGTACCTACCTGGGGGCCACCGGCGCGCGTCGGCGGTGACTAGGTCAACGCCAGCCAGCAGCTTCTCTGCGAACTCCTCGAAGGTATCGCACTCGGGTAGGCGGCCAGACACGCCCGTCAGCACCACGTCGTCGGAGCTCATCGCTGCTGCAAGTCCCACTCTCTCGACAACCTAATATTTCTAACCTGCCCTGGTTTTTAAGGACTTTACTCGCACTCTCTATACCTACTGCTGGTGGTAGGTACTACTACTCAATCCTCTCCACTGACTGCACGAATACACCGAGAGGAGGTAGGTACTAACGCTACAGACTGATGGCAAACGCGTAAATAAGATATCCGACGCCGCCGGCGCCGACGCGACCCTCACGATGTTATGATGAACTCGTCACTATCTTTAGGGTTAAATCTTTAGGGTGTAGGGTTTTACTCTTATAAAAATAATATATTCTACTGCAAAATAGTTCATTAAAATTATTGAATTACGAATGGCAATTTGTTATGTAAAGTATTATAGACTGTGGTATTACTGTAAAAGCCTATGACCGAACTATAATCCTATACCTCCTATTCCTATTCTATTGCTAAATATTTTGCAAGATTTGTATGAGTCGGGAAAAGTAAGAATCAAAATATTAGTCAGATTCAATATAAATTTTACCAGCAAAAAGACAATTGATCGGCAACTAATACCCAGCAGAAATAAATAAATTGATCAGCAAGTAGGGGAAGCCCAGCAAGATGAAAGAAAAAACCCACAAATTTCTAATCAACTAGGTACAGTCTTTTTTTTTTGTAGTTTGGTTAATAATCATCTTTGGGAAAAGCTAAAGAAATTTGTAAAACTTAATCAACTTCTCGAAAAAAGATTTGATTAATTACAAAATAGTTCTTACTATCCGTTTTGCCCGACCCCCCTGGGTAAAAGGGATACACCCCCAGGGCAAAAAGGATAAATAGAGCAATTGGTGTTTTACTCTTCACACTCATTCACAGTAATAATAGTTGCCTACCTACCCCTGAAAAAGAAGTACCTACAGATCTGTAGTTACTTCTTTTTCAGGGGTAGGCAACTATTACTGTAGGCTACAGACCTCGTGTGCCCACCTCTTACATCGACTTGTTTTATCCTTCCGATTTTATTTTTAGACTTTTTTATTATTATCTTGGTTACTAGGACCGGCTTAATCCTTACTTATTATACCTATTATAAATGCGTCTCTGTCTGTCTGTGTGTTACACAATCACACCTAAACTACTGAACCGATTTGAATGAATTTTGGTACAGAGATAGTCTAGAGCCTGAGAAAGGACATAGGCTACTTTTTATTCCTGAAAAATATCATCTTCCCGCGGGATAACGTCGTGTAGTACACGCGGGCGAAGCCGCGGGCGGGGATATAAGTTCCTATTAGTCTCTTTGCATGTAGATTTGCTAGAACCTGCCAAACAAAATTTTTTATATAGCGGATAGCTATCCGTCGTGCCCAAAGCACTAATATTCAAAAGTCGTATTAAGGCGAGGAATCCCGACCGACCCGACGCTTGCTCGGCCTGTCTGCCACTGCGTCCGCGCGAAGTGTATCGCGCGCGGCCGAGCAAGCGGTAGGCCCTGTCCCAATTGGCCATCGCTCGTGCGATGTGTTGCGATTTTATCTTGCGATGAAACTGAATACTAGACAATATGGTCGTATCGTATGATCGCGCGACCGTCAATTAGGACATTCAGTAGATATCACTAGGTTTGATCGCAAGATCGCACGAACAGTTTCATCGGACGGACGCACCATCGCACGAGCGATGGCCAATTAGAACAGGCCTTTAGCGTGCCTATTTCGGTCGGGAATCCTAGCCTTAACGGCGATAATTAGCCGCGCGTCGCGTCTGCCACGATTCAAATTCGAAAGTCGGGAATTCTCGAGTTCCGGTAGGGCGTTTGTGCACTACCACTGAATTTTACCGATCCGGAAAAAATCGGATGCTTGTATTTTAATAATTAATCATTTATATTAGTAATTAATTAAATACAAGCATCCGTTTTTTTCCGGATCGGTAAAATTCAGTAGTAGTGCACAAACGCCCGTAAACTTTTTCTCGTCTCGAATGAAGCCAAATTTGTCGAGTTTTCTCAAGTTCGACAAAGCTCGAGCAGAAACCCTACTACTTACCCTCCAAACTATTGTATTTGGGAATGTGAAAAATAAAACGTGCTATTAATAAGTTAATGTAAGGAATTCTACCACAGCTCAGTACCTACTTACCTATTAGTAAGCTAGGCTTTGGCATTGAATATAACGAGTAGGTACCAGTTACCTAAAATGTGTAGGTATAAATTTAAATAAACAAAACATTTAGTTGTTTCAAAAAATAATGTTTATTCATTAGTAGTCAAAATATAAAAAAACAGGTAGGTAAGTAAGTAATAGAACGTTTAGGTACCTAAGTGAATTCTCTTCGTACAAAGTCCCTTCTGCATGAAGTGAATTCAAATGGTTCCTTCCATTTATCGCCTGAGGTAGGTAATGCATAATATGGTAATGCTAGCCTGGGTTTGGCTAGTGCATCCTCATTCATGAGTGATTTGCACGTTGATAATTATATTTCATCACACGATTAGGTACTTAAGTAAAGATAATTTCCTCGGTAGAAAAAAATCCAAAGTTAGCTCTAAAACACAAAATAAACCCTTAGTACCTACGGCGTATCTACTTAATACTTCGAGGAAGGTCATAAGTATTTGAATAACACGTATAAGTAGGTACAATTTACGTTTTTAAAATATGTATTTGTTTAAATAAGAAAGAAACACCTACCGAACGAAACTAGCATGCGTTCCGTCTATTTTAGTCAGAGCCGCCAGGCTTCCCTTTAGTCACTTTTTACACTGTGCTTTAGTTATGCTTTAGTTCCTAGCTTTATTCTGCTTCATAGAGTATTTTGTATATATGTTCTCGAGTTTACGCACAGTTTTCCAAATAAGTATAACGAAGATTTTTGGCCAGGACTTCAAATCTGCGGGACGTGGCTGGTACCTGAAATAAACCTGCAGGCTTGCGCGTGTCGTCTTTGTACCGCTGGCAGGTCGCGCAGTTCTTTACCTACATCCCAGGTAGCACAGGGTAGTCATAATGACGTCAATTCTAGGTCATTTTATGACGCCTCGGCTCGGACGTCTTTTTGACTTCCAAAATGACTTCTTAATGACGTCTTTTTGACTAGATATGTCAGGACATAAAGACGTCATGATAATAACCAAGGGAGTATAACAACCGATGGCAAGCTTGTCTACTTAGTTAATTAATAAAGAAAAGGTCTACCGCGGTTCAGAAACGCACAGCGCCATCTAGTTATTACTTGTAGAATTAAAAGTGACTGAAAAAATCGTCAAAATGACACCATTTGTCTGACGTCCGTCAGAGGTCAGTTCAAGGACGTCTCATGGACGTCTGTTCTTTGACCGAATATCTCCACGTCAGTAAATGACTGAAAACTTGCGTCAAAATGACACCATTTGTCTGACGTCCGCCAGAGGTCAGTTCAAGGCCGTCTCATGGACGTCTGATTTTGGTCACTTGACGTCCGCGTCCTAAAATGACTTGAAATTGACGTTATTATGATTACCCTGTGCTACCTGGGATATTGGGTGACCTGCCCAAAAAATACCCTTTTAAACAAAAGCTTTTAAGAGCTCAAGTCTCATATAAGGATTATATGGGTTTTGATTAAGACAGAAACCCTAGTTATGGCATGTTCTAAGTCTATTTAAGCTTAAAGAGTGTTCATACTTGTAACACATAGGTACTTACAGACGTATATAAGAAAACGTTAGATATATACCGTCAAATCTGGCAACTTTGCCACTTTACACAAGCGTTGACAAGTTACAGTAAATTTTTTGCCAGAATGCTTATGAAACCATTAAAATATTTATGACGCTACAGGCAGTTTATTTATCAGAGTGCATAAATAAAATGGTTTAAAGATAAAATTATGGATAATAAGTTTACCAACGCCTAAAACTAAAACTGGCAAAGATACCTATATCATGTGGCGACATTGCCAATTAGATTTTTACTTTCAAAAAATGAAATTTATATTTTACAATATTAGTAAAGAATACTCAATGCTTATGATACAATAGTTTAGGAATTTTATTTTTATGATATATTTATTATGAAAAAAACTGCAGAAAATGTTGCAAAGTTGATCACCCATTTATGGAAATTTCATAGAAAGTCAGTGAATGTGGTCAGGGTTGATACAATTGAAAAGATTATTTATTTAAGTATTTATTTATTTTGTTACATAGGTAATAGTAATCAGGTACATAGTTAAGTAATAAGAAGAAACATACAAATATAAAGCTCTTTAATGGACTATATGAACATAACACGTAAAGGTTTCAAAATAAAATTGTCTTAGCAAAAACGTATTTTTATTTGTGTCAACCCTAGGCCGCTACAAAACATGGCAAAGTTGCCCTCTCAACTGGCCGGCATGGTCTGGTGACTTTGCCAACAAAATTATCAGACACAATTCAAACACGACGGCATTTACAAGGTAATCAATCCATTCCTGACCATATAAATAACATTGTATCTAAAATTTACGTACCTGGGTCCGATGTTTACATTCGAAAATATGAAAAGTTCTTGAGCATTGAGTTTTAAGGTTATGTGGGTGACAAATTTTGAATGTGAAATGGTAAAAAATGGCTGCCGTGGTGATGCCTTATTCAAAATGGTGTTGCCAATTGATAACCGTATTTTTCCCTAAAAGTAGTCGCAACCCTAAAAAAATATGCGAAGTCTGTGGTTTGAAAGGATTATCGCTGCACTCTGCTGGTGGCAAAGTTAGTAACCCATGGCAAAGTTGCCAGATTTGACGGTAATATTTAGAAGAATTGTGATCTTAAACGCGCATTTTATAAGACTGATGCCCGAATACTCGTACGCTACTTATCTTTGGGAGCGTCTCACACATCGCCCTGTCACTTTAAATGTCAAACGTATGAAAGAGATGCCATGATGATTGAGACGCTCCCAAAGATGATTTGCCTTCGAGAATTCGGGCGTGATTGCCCTTGATTCTTTATTAACACTCAAGTGTTCTTGCATTTTGCAAGAACACTTGATCTTAGAAGCTACTATAATAAGTATTTACTAAGTGTGAATGATTTACTAGGGCATTTTACAAACCTGCTGTAAAACCAGTATTTATTTTATCTTACTTAAGACATATTAAAGAGTAGTAGCACGTTAAGAGCCTCTGTTAAGAGTATCTAAGGCAAGCGCCAAAAAACAATATTTTTGAGGGTTTCGTACAAAATAACAGCGATTTATTTGGTGACATTGAAGAAAATGTTAATAGTGATTTTAGTGACCGAAGTATTAAGGGGACCGTCCCCTACACATAATATACACATATACATATATATTGAATGAACATTATGGAATTCGTCGTTTGGCTTACTCTGTCTTTATTAAGGAACCCTTATATTATCAGCAATATGGCCGCGTAGCCAAATATTCTGACTTCACAAGTGTGATTTAAACCTCAAATAAGAATATAGGGCTTATTTTGATCTTATAAATCACTTTTAAATCATGTTTGATCGTAATGGCCACATTTTGATATATTTTACAAATAAATAATATATTTTTTAATAATTAAGACACATTTTTGGAAAGGCCCGTGATAATATTGTTATTTCGAGGAGCCCGTGGCGCAGTGGATAGCGCGCTTGGCCTGCGATCGTTGAGGTTAAGCAACGTTCGCAATGGTTGGTCACGGGATGGGTGACCATAAACTTTTCATCTCGAGCTCCTCCGTGCTTCGGAAGGCACGTTAAGACGTTGGTCCCGGCTGCACTTGCAGTCGTTAATACCCACCAATCCGCACTGAGCCCGCGTGGTGGGTCATGGCTCATTCTCCTTATTCATCCATAAGGAAGGCCAGTGCCCCAGCAGTGGAGACATTAGAATGGCTGATGATGATGAATATTGTTATTTAAAGTTCAAAATAATCGAGAAAATCTACTTCGCAACCTAATAGTCGCATATACCTATATTCCTAATATACCTACACACTAACGTTTTTTAATAAAATGAAATAAACTAATGCGTTGTGTTGTTGCGTCTTTATTATATATTCACAAAGAAAATCCAAAAAAACATTAGAAGACTCGCGAGTTCGCGACCGCGGCCTCTGTGGCGAATTGTGATTACTCTTACTGGAGATCACAAAGAGGACTACAAGAGGTATTACAGTTAGAGCAGCACTAGTAAGAGGACTTTAAACGCAATTGCCCTTAAAGCATGCCATTCAAGATTCAAGATTCAAGATTCAAATCTGTTTATTCAATTTAGATTGTTATTTACAATACTTGTGAACGTCATAGAAGCTACGCCATCGGTTCGCAAACCCTACAGCGGGAGGCCTTGGAGAAGAACCGGCAAGAAACTCCAAGGGTTGTTTTTTTCTCCCTGTCTTATTTCATACAGAGTCGTCAAATTGAAAAATGACCTTAACATGGTATGACTAAGGTCAGTTTCCATCACAATTACACAATGGGTTATGATAAATACAGTTAAGTATAGGCGAACTAATGATCATAGCGGTGAACAATTTTCAGTTACTTAGGAACTCTACTTAAAGCTTATTATTATTATTCCCTTTATTACATTTTAAATACTTACAAAATTATATTTCTAAACATTAAATTTTTACAATGTATAACACTAAAAAATATAACATTTAAAAATACAAAAATGCAGTTCCCCAACGGCAGCAAGATCAAGGTCCCGGCTACCGAAGGTTAAGGATCCAGAGACAGGAACCTTCTCACTATACGGGCCGTGTCCAGAAGTACTGCCTTCTGCATCTGACTCCCGATCCATCCACCTAACGCGAGCCTCTTAAGGTGTTTATCGAGGCTCTTGGCTATCAGCCCATGGGCAGATATGACTATCGGAACAACAATTGCTGAATCAATGTCCCACATGTCGACAATCTCGTGAGCTAAATCAAGATATTTGTTTTCTTTATCTTTTTCAGCTTTCACAAGGTTGTCGTCATGGGGAACAGTGACATCAACAATTATTGCGCGGCGTTCGTGTCGATCTATCAATACAATATCAGGCTTATTAGCTACAATAGTCCTGTCTGTAATGATAGATCGATCCCAATACAATGTGGCATGGCTATTTTCAAGGACCTGTTCTGGTGCATACCTGTAGTACGGTAACTCGGATGCCACAAGACTATGTTTCAGAGCAAGTTGTTGGTGTATTATCCTGGCCACTTGGTTATGTCTATGCAAATACTCGCCGTTTGCGAGACGAGAACAACCGGAGATTATATGCCTAAGGGATTCACCCGGACGATGGCACGCTCGGCAAATATCCACTGTGCCATCCCTTAAGATATACTTTCGGTAGTTATTCGTCATCACAACCTCATCCATAATTGCACAGACAAAACCTTCGGTTTCACCAAAAAGATCACCGAAACGGAGCCAGGATACTGAGGCTAATAAATCTACGTCGGGCCCATGGAGAGCCCGGTAGAATCTGCCGTGTAACTCCTTGCTTTGCCACACAGCGCTGCGGTCGGACGTACTAAGTACTACAGGTTTGCGCCAGTTTTCTTTTGCTAAAAATAGAGGAGTCAGTCCATTGTCAACAGCAACTACATCTCTATGAGACCCCATATCGACTTGGAGAAAATACTCCCTAAGATTGCATATCTCGCGGTTATGCAATGTCTTAGCATTTAAGAAGCCACGACCACCGCACTTCCGCGGGATATACAATCTCATGGTCGATGAACGTGGGTGATGCATGCGATGTGCTGTTAGCAATGTACGAACTTTTCTATCCAGGGCATCCAGTTCAGTTTGAGTCCATTTAAGTATGCCAAAGGAATACATCAGTACCGGCATGACCCATCCATTGTATGCGCGAACCTTGTTTCCGCCAGACAAAAGACTTTTAAGGACTTTTGAGAGGCGCCCCAAGAAACGCTCACGCAACGACTGTTTCATGTCAGCATCGTTGATGCCTAATGCCTGTGACATACCTAAATATTTATAGGTTTCGTTAACGGAGAGAGATCTAAGATTAATAGAATCCGAGAGTTGTATACCCGTGGATTCCATTATCTGACCACGCTTTACATGCATGACTGCACATTTGTCCACACCAAATTCCATTTTAATGGCATTACTGAAAGCTTCAGTAACCTTCAGTAACGCTGTCAAATGAGAACTGCTATGGGCAAATAGTTTCAGGTCATCCATGTATAGCAGGTGTGATATTACTTGACCATTTCTCCGTAAACGGTAGCCTAATCCTGAACTCTCGAGAAGTGTACTCAGAGGGTTCAAGGCCAGACAGAACCACAATGGACTCAGACCGTCACCCTGGAAGATACCTCGCTCTATTTTTATAGGGTCGCCCTGACCTAGAACCCGTCGAGATCCTGGATAGAAAAGGACCGTTCTCCATTTTCGCATGCACGATATCAAGAAAGTGCGTAGAGTTGTATTTATTTTATACAACTCCAGCACCCTCATGAGCCACGAATGCGGCACGGAATCATAGGCCTTCTTATAATCTATCCAGGAAGTCGACAGGTTCTTTCGGTTTCGACGAACCTGTTGGTTAATAGCCATGTCAATGAGGAGTAGCTCCTTAGTACCACGGGCCCCATTCCTACATCCATTTTGAGAGGCGAACATAATAGAATTTTGATCAATGTGTTTATTAATCTTCGACCTCAAAATGGACGTAAGAATTTTATAAATTGTTGGTAGACAGGTGATAGGTCTATAGTTTTTGGGGTCCGCAGTACTACCAGATTTATGGAGCAGATGGGTTATGCCTGTTGTCATGAATTCTGGAAGCGATCGAGATAATAAAGCACTTTGAAATTGAGATGCTAAGCAAACGTGCGAGCTAGGTAACCATTTATACCAGAAATTGTGCAGTCCGTCCGGGCCTGGAGATTTCCAGTTGGGTAAGGAACGAACTGCACAAACTACGTCTTGGTAGTCAATGGTTACTTCATTCATCTCAGGTATAAGCTCACACGAACGCTCAACATCCCTTATCCACGCGCCTTCAGAGTGAGTGACAGGCACGGACCAGATGTTGTGCCAGAAAGAAATCATGGCATCATCATCTGGCCGATGCATATCAGTATCACTCTGATCCGATCGCTCCCAGGATGCATAAACACGTCGTTGATCTCTCTCGAACATGCGGTTCTGAGTAAAGCGATCGACTCGCACCCTGTACCTCCGAATACGATTAGCCCATGCACAAATTTTCTGCTTCAGGAAGTCGATGCGCTCTGTGACACATGAAATATAATTTTGAGGACTAATACCAGTCCCCAAGAATGCACGTTTCACAAAGCGCATGACCCTAGGACGCATGTTGCCCTCCCTAAAGCAGCTGAGCTTACCGATGAGTACCCTAGCCTCACTGATACGACGTTCAATCCTACACTGCCAGGCTGGTACAGCCAGACGAGGGCGTGTTGCTGTGTCAGTATTTGGAAATTTGACATGAGCAACACGACAAGCCGTAATAGCCGCACAATACAAGATCGAATGAGTATCAGCCAGGTCTTCACTACTATCAAAGTAATTTGATAGTAGTGAATCTAAAGCACACATCAGCGCCCTATTTTTTTTGTGCATGGGAAAACGCGGAAGCCGAGGTCTAAGGTGAACAGAAGTCGATCGAAATTCCCGAACTACATCTTCAAGAGTACTCCTCAATATATCATTGTATTGGGGACTTACAGTAGTAACCATATCATCTCCACCATCACTATCAGCAACGCCAGCTTGCAATGTGGCCGCGGCAGAAGCTTGAGTTGCCGCCTGCGATGCAGTAGTAATGATACGGTTACGTTGCACCTCTGTTCGGAGCCGATCAAGTACAGAGTCATCCAACAAGTGACCCCGTTGAATGGCTCGCACCTGATCCGACAGTCGTTGAGCCGAAACGTTGATAGATGGTTCAAGAGCCTGAAACAGAGAAAGCATCCGAACACGATACGCAGTAAGATTAGTTCCTGCCTCTGTTGCCTCAAAATATGCGCGCATGACATTTTCATTGATGGAAATTGTCCATCGCATGCGCTGCACTCCACCGGGAGCGGGGGCCCTGACCGGAGCCGTTTGCCCCAGAAGCCCCAAACTCTTCGGTGGCCGGCCCCTCCTCCGGCGTACAGGTGGTGGCGACGTCGGCGGAGAGAAGTACTCGTCACTATCGCTCGACGCAACTGCAGATGTCAGCTGAACACACGGCACTAAGGCAGTTGCCGACAACTGCGAGGCGGAGCGAGGTGACGAGCCCGGAGGTGGTAGACGTGCTGCTCGGCTTCTCGTCAACATCTATTTGTTCATTATACCTATCCCATTCCCATTTAATTTGGTTTGTTTTGGTGATGAGATGACATTTTCAACTGTCAAACAGGATCATTTTTAAAATAGATTATAAATATGTATCTTCTTTGTTGTTGTTCTATGTATATTGTTGCAGGCTATTAGATAAGTATTAAATATTATTTTGGTATTACAATGACCTCTGAATTAAATATTTCTTAATAAAATCAATAAAATGATGGAAAATAATGACTTGTCACGTTGTTATTATTATTATTATTATCTATAATTCAGGCAGGCAGTCGAGACAACTGATAGATGCCTGTATCCAATTCTATTACAGTTGAAATTTAAGTGCTTTAATATTAGTTTAAAACAAAAGACAATTCTACTATATACTGCAAGTTGCGCCATACATGTTTCAAATGTAATTCTTAATAAAATGAATAAAAACAAAAGAAAACACATTTTAAGGCAAGCAGATAAGAGCAGACCCATTCCCACTGGCAGCACCCGTTCACGAGCATGACGCATGAACCAGCCATCGCTTCGCTCAACCATATTTTAGGGAACGTAACGACCCGCCTCACACGCCACCACCGTATAAGTCACTTGTAAGTTTGTTTGTTACTATAAAAGCATCAGTAAGAGTTTTTTAAGATTGAAAATACACTCCCGAGACCATTATTTAAAGCAAAACAAAGAGTGAATGGACTTTTAAAGTGCGCCCAAATCCACACTTAGAGCAGTCTATAAGTGTGATTTAAGACTGATAAAAATATGGTCTTGGCGTATTTATAAGTTAAATTTTTGCTAGTTGGGTATGCCCTCGTCCCGGGCCAACAATAGGTACCTCTTAAGTACCCATCAGACGGTGGAGTGTACGTTCTGCTCCGAAATGACTAGCCGTTGGAGCATCCCGATATTCGACCATCACGGCTTCTCGCTCATGTTCAGATACCACCAAGCTCGGGTCATCGTTTTCTTCATTTTCTGGCCCGTAGCTAACGGTACAAGACTCCGTCCGCCAGAAAGTACCCTCTATCCGCACATTGTCATGCTCTCCCCCTAAACGGATCGTCGGACTCCATAGCCTTGACTATCTTACGTAAGTAGGGCAGAGGTACCCTTTGTGGCCACTTTAAGGATTTTTTGACTTTTAAGCACTAAGTACTAAATGGTCCTAAGTATTTAAGACACAAATTATATCTTAAATTATAGATAATTTATGTACCTTTAAAGGTACATTTTTCAAATTTATAAAAGTAAAATAGTTTTTTTTATATTATTTTATTTTATATTTTTTTATTTATTTATTTTAATTGTCCAAAATGTAACATTACACATTACTCCAAAAAACCAATAAGTGAAGATCGTGAAAAATCGAATTTCTACAAGTCAGATTGGGACAACTGGCTAAATACTATTAAAATATTTTTTAAATCTTATAAAATTTCTACGCTCCTCTTTACAAATACTACTGATACTGAACGTCCCTACATTAATATTAACGTCAACGGTTTATTATTAGCCGGACTATTAGATAGTGGTAGCGCAATCACTATTTTGGGCAATAACTCGCATAAATTATTACTCCAACATGGTTTTAAGATAGAACACGACACCATTATACACGGTACGGTTGCAAATGGTCAACCTATACGTTCTATTGGGTATATTAACTTACCTACTATATATAATAATCAATTTTGTAATACTATTGCTCACATTATACCTAGCATCTCAGAATCATTTATACTAGGCATTGACTTTTGGAAGAATTTTAACTTAGCTCCCCAGATGTGAGTGATTTCAGAAATGTACTTTTGTTTGTATTTTAGTAAAAATAAATGAAAAAAAAAAAAAAAAAAAAAAGATTCTTTCCAAAATTACTATTCATAAATCCTCAAACGCTCCAACTTTCTTAATCAATACTACTAATATTAAATTGAATAATTATAACAATCTTTCGGAAACCGAGCGCGTTATAACCGATACTATCATTCAAAATTTTAAAAACATTTCTACTGAAATTTTACCTCTTGGGAAAACTCATTTAGCTGAACATCACATTGACACCGGTGATCATCCTCCTATACGTCAACGGTGCTATCGTTTATCTCCTGTGAAACAAAAAGCTCTTTGCGAAGAAGTAGATAATATGCTAAAACTAGATGTGATTGAGCCTTGTGAGAGCCCTTGGCTTAACCCCGTTATTATTACCCCTAAAAAAGATGGTACTTGGCGTTTCTGTGTGGACAGCCGTAAACTAAATGATATTACCAGAAAAGACGCATATAAATTACCTTTTATTTCCGATATTATTGATAATCTTAAAGATGCTAAATACTTGTCATCTATTGACATTGCTAAAGCTTTTTGGGAGATTCCCCTTCGTGTCGAAGATCGTCCCAAGACTTTTTTCACGTTCCGGGTCGCGGAACATATCAATTTAAAGTTATGCCTTTTGGTCTCACCAATGCACCCGCCACTCAGCAAAGATTTATAGATAATCTTCTTTGTAACATTGACAGTAATGACGTTGACAGCTCTGTTTTCTGTTACTTAGATGACATAATAATCGTAAGTAAAACATTTGACGATCATATTACCCAATTAAATAAAGTTTTCAATAAACTAAAATCGGCTAACATCACTATCAATTTTCCAAAATGTGCGTTCTTTCGGAGCGAACTTAAATATTTAGGCTATGTAGTTAACGACAAGGGTTTACATACCGACCCCGACAAAATAAAAGCAATTCTAGAAATACAACAACCTAAATCTAGTAAAGAAGTAAAAAAGTTTCTTGGTACAGCGAGATGGTACCGTCGCTTTTTACCAAATCTCAGCACTTTGGCTGCCCCTCTCACAAAGTTAACTTCAACCAGCAAAAAAGCACCTCCTTTTAAATGGACTTCTGAAGCAAATGATGCATTCAATTCAATTAAACGAGCTTTAGTTTCTACTCCAATTTTAACTTGTCCTGACTTCTCAAAACCTTTTGCTGTTCATTGTGATGCATCAGCATACGGGTTGGGAGCAATGCTTACACAAGAATTTGATGGCATAGAAAAACCTATTGCTTACATGAGTAAATCCCTTACTCAAACTCAAAGGAATTATTCAATTACTGAACGTGAATTATTAAGTGTCATAACTGCTCTAGAACATTGGCGTTGTTATGTGGATAACGGCCAGAAATTTACTATCTACACAGACCATTCTGCCCTTCAATGGTTTTTACGTCTTGATAATCCCACAGGTCGATTAGCCAGATGGAGTATTCGTTTATCCATGTTTAATTTTGATATAAAACATAAAAAAGGTAAAGAACATCTTGTACCCGATACCCTATCTCGAATTAAACCCATTAACGCCATTAATATTAATATGTCCAATTCCAATGACGATTGGTATAATACCATCTTATCAAAATGCAAAACTAATCCATCTTCTACCCCTGATTATTCTATTAAAAATAATAACTTATATAAATATACACGATCTAATACTCCATATCATTCTGAATTTTCTTGGAAATTAGTTGTTCCTTTGGAACTACGGGATTCCGTCATTACGGAAAACCATTCTACACTTACAACAGCTCATTTCGGTACTTTTAAAACATATCACCGCATTAAAAATAGCTACTTTTGGCCTGGCATGTATAAAGACATAGCAACATATATATCCAAATGTGAAACTTGCCTTGCGTACAAACATCAAAACCAGCATACAATTGGTTTGATGGGTAAACCTAAACATTGTTCACGTCCTTTTCAATGTTTATCAATTGATTTAATTGGACCATTACCATTATCTCGCAAACTTAATAGATTTATTTTAGTAGCAACTTGTTGTTTTTCCAAATATTGTTTATTATATCCGATTAAACGTGCTACATCTTCAGTCATAAAACATATTCTTGAAAATCTAGTTTTTATGACATATGGTATTCCTGAAACAATTATTTTGGACAATGGCCCACAAATGATAAGCAATGAACTTACAGACTTATTTAAATTTTACAATATACCCAAGGTACACTATACTCCACGCTATTGCCCACAAGTAAATACAGTAGAACGCTACAATAAAACCATAATTACCGCAATCGCTTTATTTGTCGATGACGATCATAGAACATGGGATATTCACCTCAATAAAATTCAGTTTGCAATTAATTCTGTCGTAAATGAAACGACCCAATTCACGCCATCCTATCTAGTGTTTGGTCGTGAACTTGCCACATGCGGTTCCATTTACAACGCCGACACAACTGAAGATTCTATTCTAGCACCGAAAGATAAATTTTCTGAGAACATTGGTTTACTTAGCCCAATATTTGCAGAAGTTCAAGCTCGTCTTTATAAATGTCACCAAACTAATGCTCATTATTATAATAAGCAACACCAACAGTTAGAATTTAACCAAGGTGATATTATCTGGAAACGGAACTACCCCATTAGTTCATCAGATACTTAAATATTTTTCGGCAAAATTAGCACCTAAATTTATTAAATGTAAAATATCAAACAAAGTTTCACCTCTTATTTATGATTTATCCATAAAGTTAATATACCTATCGGAATAGAGAAACAAAGGGCTGAGCGAGCGGGATGTCACTAGCAACAACACTGTGAGATAAAAGGAGATGCGTGATGCAACGTAACAGAACCGTTTTTGGCTACTGTTTGACAGTTCGTCAGCACTTATCAGCACGCTGAGAATTTAGGTAATTTATTTTTTTCGGATTTTACGTGCAGTCTTAGATATTTTTAGCCAATATTGATATGGAAACATGGTGACTTGCTCAGTTATTGATTGTTGTACAACACAATGAAATAATCCCGCAAAATGTTCAGTTCACAGGTAAATTATTCCAAACCGACACCTCCCTTCCTAAGGTTTATTTTTGCCAATGCGCTTCGAATTTAAAGCAAGAAGTGTGATAATGCTCTTCAACAAACATTTAATTATGTAACAAGCAAATATTGATTACACATAATGCAGAATTTACGAATATTTTGTGTAAAGAAATAATTTTCGTTATACACTAGGGCTGCATCAAGTTATCGATATTTCGTGCCCACTGTCTATCACGCGGTAAAAAATGAATATGTATTAGGTACTGTAATTAAAGTACCTGTAAGACGTTTAGATATGAATTACCTGGGAATGTAATTCCATTTAAGATACTTAACTGATCCATAGGTATCATTTTTGACTGTTAGAATAGGCACCTACATATATTATCATTAGTAATATAATTATATTACTAATGATAATATATGTAGGTGCCATCTTTCAGATGACATACTAACTTGGATACGAGAAACTAACTGGACTAAATAGATTATTATGCAGTAAGCATTTTGATGAAAAATATTTCCAAAACGCGAGAAGTGAAACGTACTATCACTGTGGAAGCACCAACAAATTGTTCAAAGGATTTTGCGAAGCATGGCCGGGTCGCTAGTGTATAATAAATGATTTAAAATCTCTGGAAGTTTTTCTTATGTGCATGTAGTCGTGAAACGATCATTTTTGAGGCCCTAAAACTCATAAATTAGCCTACTGATGAATCCAGAATTAATATATATTAAATATTGATATATAAACTTCAATCTGAGCATTTAAAAAAAACATAGTCTTTAAGATACTATTAAAAAAAACATTGAAATGAAGCTGTTTTCAACTTGAAATACGCTACTGCTTCTAAACTACAAGTGATATTTTCACGTTTCTTTCAGGAAGAGATTGCTAACTTGCTTAACTTAAAACTGAGAATTTTTCGTTTTTAAATAATACATAGTTTTGACGAAACGTGTGTTTAAGCTGTTTTTGTGCGGGTAGCAGGCGGGAAAATTAGGCCACTTTTCTATGGCCAAGGTCGTTGGCGATACCACGGGCCTTAAATATGCATACTTCACCGCAGAATCGTAGTTTTAGCCATGCAAAATCCCTTCCCAAGATGGGAATTTTAGTTATATTAATAATATTACTATATATTCATATATATTTATTAGACGACCTCCGTGGCCGAGTGGTGTACGCACCGGTTTCAAGGTGCCGCTATCTCTAGAGGTCCCGGGTTCGATCCCTGGGGGGTACCGCGTAACTTTATGGATATGAACTTCATACGTTTTTTGAAATTTTAAGTCAATTTTATAAAGAAAATAGCTACTATCAGTTCCTTGTTTTGTGACGTCGCTCGGGTATAACGATAGCTAGCTAGCAACGTTCAACAGAACAAAGCCGCAAAATCTATCAAAATAAGAAAAGGCTTTGTTCTGTTGAACGTTGCTAGCTAGTTATCGTTATACTCGACGTCACAAAAGAAGGAACTGATAGAGGCTATTTTCTTTATAAAATTGACTTAAAATTCCCAAAAACGTATGAAGTTCATATCCATAAAGTTACGCGGTAGCCCCCCAGATCGGGTAAATGTTGAAAACTAATTTTTCAATATTTCCTCGGGTCTAGGTGTATGTGGTAATTACCCGTCGTTGTTTCTAATTTCCATAATACTAGTGCTTAAGCTACTATACCTTGATTACCTTGGTAATGGGCGCTTTCACACTGGACGATAACGGTAACGACACGATATTACACCGATATCGTCCCGATATCGTCCGCCGATATCGGCACGATATCGTCACGATATCGTCACGATATCGGTGTGTGAAACGATAACCAGCAGCTTGCTATGCGGTTAGTCGCATTACGCCAGCTAAAGTAACCGCGCGGCTCCAAGTTTTATATTAGTTATTATACTAGTATAGGTATTCGAGGTAATAATGGCAGCAGTAAACAAATTACGTTTGCTTTATCTTTTATATTTACGGCGAAAAAAACGATATCGTCAAAGAACATTTTGAGTTGATCCTATTCTTCAAGTGCGATATTTAGAGGGAACATAATACCTTCTCTTCGATAAACTGTGTGCGCGAAGTAAAATGTTTTATAAATTTTTTCGAATAAGCCAGGACACTTTCGAGGACATTTTATTTATTTGGTGGATCAACAGTTAAAATACCAATTATGAAACTATTAATAGCTACAGTAAACCAATTATAGATCCACACCAATAAGGCACATTATTTTTACATGCACATATTACTCACCTATATAAAAAAAAGCGCCTTTAAAAAAATGCCACCAAAAAGTAAGAAATAAATAATACCTCTATACTGGATTAACACCAAATAACGTAAGTACCTAAGTACTTTCAAGACGTCGGGCACTTCAAAGTACTACTTAAGTTATTTGTTGTGAATACAGTATTAGAGTTAGGGGTATTATTTCTGACTTTTGGCGGCATTTTTTTGAAGGCACTTTTATTTTTTATAAAAATATTTTTTATGTCATTCTTTTTAGTGCATCATGCAGTCAATTTTCGTGTATAGTGCGCCAATCTTTTCTGTTCCGGTGATTATCTTTGGAACTAAACAGTTTTCATACGACAGTCCATTTTGACAGCTAATTTCGTATTGCAAGTGGCTCTTCTGTCACGACTGTCACCGGAACAGAAAAGCTTGTGGCACTGTACCTACCTATTATCTTGGTAAATAGTACCTATAGTATAAACACATCTTAGATTTCTGCGCGAACTGTCCATATAAATAAAACACTTTCACGGATTTTGAAAAATCCGTGAAAGTGTTTTATTTATACCTATAGTATGTTAGGATGTACACATAAACCGCATCAATCACAAATACTCATCTGATGTAAAACGTATCAAAATCGATTCAGCCAAACGTGAGATATTCACGGACAAACATACATAATGTACATAAAGGGTCAAACTGAGAACCTCCTTTTTCAAAGTCGGTTGTAATACCAAAACCTTCTCCTAAATGTAACAAATACTTTTCTGAAAACCGCATCTCGCGGACAAACCTTCATACATACATACGGGTCAAACTGAGAACCTCCTTTTTTGAAGTCGGTTAAAATACTAAAACCTTATCCTAAATGTAACAAATTCTTTCCTGAAAACCGCATTAAAATCAGTTCAGCCAAAAGCGAGATAATCGCGGACAAACATACATAAAAAAAAATACAGGTCAAACTGAGAAGCTTCTTTTTTTTTGAAGTCACTTAAAAATTATTACTATCGTTCGGCCATTGTCGATACTACATACTCGAAATAGAAGGGAGAGGTGAGGCGGGAGGAGATCCACCTCCTCTCTTCTCTCCACCAATCAACAAGCAGGCATAATCGTCGCGGAACTCACACCTAGCAAATCAAGAAACAAGCGCTACCTAGCGGTGGCTTTTAGCGTAAAAACCCAAAAATGCAGTAAATAACAGATAAACTGTTAATTACCCTTGGTTACTTTCGTTAATAACCGGCTTTGCATCTTCCGCACTTGTGTCGTCACCGATATCGGCACGACAGACGATATCGTTGACGGTAACGACACAGTGTGAAAGCATTTAGTAGTGATTGTATGAAACTGCCAGTCCGACGATATCGTGCCGATATCGTGTCGTTACCGTTATCGTCCAATGTGAAAACGCCCATTGGAACAATGAATGTGATCGTGTCCAATATATATTTATTTATTACTGTAACTATTTAATATTATCGATATCGATATTAATCTGAAAAGCGACATGACGCACATCACTGACACGCATACATAAACAATTTTACACACACAAATGCGATCCAATTTCGGTTTCGTTTGACAGCTCGTGGTTGTTCCTCTATTCCGATAGGTATATTAACTTTATGGATTTATCGGACATGTCCAATAAACCTTTAGGTCGTTGGCATGTCAAAGACATTAAACCCATTCCTAAGTTAAGGTAATTACCCTACTCTTTAATTAGAAATTTTATTTGTTTAACTAAATTAATTTGTTATTTATTATTACTTTAAGTGACGTGCACACTTAGTCTTATGATTTATATAGGTACTGTTTTTATATACACCTCCATCCCTTCGGCTGATCCATCAACTACTTTATCAATACATAATTTTGTACATACATATAAGATAATTACATTTTTTTTAATTTAATTACAATATTACGTCGTATTTACGATTATTATAATAAGTTGCCTACTGCAACATACAGGGTAAATTTTTAATCAGTGCACAAATTTTTAAGATCGACTCAGAATCGGTAACTGAATAACTTTCCCCTAGAAACATAGGTCGAAATATGACAAAAAAATTTTGACTCTTCATACAAATCGGACTGATCACGTGATCAATTTAGTATGGGGAGTCCAAAAATTTTTGTCGTATTTCGACCCATGTTTCTAGGAGAAAGTTGTTCGCTTACCGATTCTGAGTTGATCCTAAAAATTTGTGCACTGGTCAAAAAATTTTCCTGTATTTAATTTTAAACTATAATATTACTTATTTATCTAAATACTTACGCGTAAGTTAGTAATACTTACTTAATATAGTACTTTAACAAGTACCTACTTACTTATTAGTCTCTAACGAGATTAAAGTCTTATTTTCTAGCCATTTGTTAAGGCTACTAAACTTGTAAATTTTGAAGACACTTTACACAAACATTTACACATGACATTCATCACACACATAAACACTAAACATGATCACCAAAAGCCAGCGGGTTGTGACTGGCATATTTAAATAAGCCTGCACTAATCTGGGTTGGTTTCATGAGAAACATCTTCTATTATAAAAGACTAGCTTCCGCCCGCGACTTCGTCCGCGTTGACATTCGAGAAAATACTTAGGGGACCAATAACCAGGATAAAAAGTATTCTATGTTTTAATTTCATAAAAATCCTATCAGCCGTTTTTACGTGATTAGGCGGGTCCTTCCTCACCAAGCGAGCAGCCTCGTGCGAGGCAGAACGTTTACCACGTGTGGCGGGCCTCGCACGAGGCTGCTCACTTGGTGAGGGAGGATCCGCCTAATCACGTAAAAACGGCTGATCGGATTTTTATAAAATTAAAACATAGAATACTTTTTATCCTGGTTATTGGTCCCCTAAGTATTTTCTCGAATGTCAACGCGGACGAAGTCGCGGGCGGAAGCTAGTAAATAATAAGTGTCTGTTTCACAATCAAAAAGTTAGTTCTGAGTAGCTTAGGTACCAAGAACTTGTTAGGTACCAAGAACTTTTAGGGTACTTAAGATGGTTTAGGTTTCTATACCCTATTTACCCCCTGGGTTTGATTTTCGGAAAACTACGAAGTGGGTTGCCTATTTGTTTTAAGAAGTAAGCCTACAAAGTTTCAAGTTGAAATGTCTATTTTACCCCTGATTTTTCATTCAAAATTTCACCCCTATTTCAACCTTTTAGGGGTTGAATCATGTTTAGCGTGTTGAACATCAAAATAAATGCCATTTTTGCAATCGTCATCCCATAAAACCTCAATAACGACATCCATATCGATTTTTAGGTTTATTTATCCCATTTAACCTCTAAGGGGTTGATTTTCGAAAAAATACGTAATACTTATGTGTTTGCTTATTTGTTTTACTTTCCGACCATTAGCCTAAATAATAAATTAAATGAAGGACTTTCCAGATACAACATTTCATCCCCCTTTTCACCCCTTCGGGGGCGGAATTGTCAAAAACGCTGACACAGGTAAATATTAATTTTCAATTGCCAGCCTAAATACAAAATTTGAAGATCCTAACTTCAAAACTGACGGACTTTCATACAAACAACCATCCCCTATTTCACCCCCTTAGGAGTAGAATTTCCAAAAATCCTTTCTTAGTGGATGCCTACACTGTATAACGTATCTATGTGCAAAATTTGAAGTCTCTAGGTTCAGCGGTTTGGGCTGTGCGTTGATATCTCAGTCAGTCAGTCAGTCAGTCAGTCAGTCAGTCAGTCAGGACTTTGAATTTTATATATATAGATTACCAGATTTTTGACAACTGTAACCGTCCTATAGTTTTAAATCAAAAAGTCCATATTTTTCCGAGTAGCGCCTTAACACGAGTGCATTAATTACTCACTTTAGCAAGGTGCGTAATCTACTTTTCTTTCAACTATTAATCTACCTACCGTGATACAATATACCTAAGCAAAATAAAAACTCAAGTTTCTTGCTAAATATGAATGGAAATAACAAAGTTTGACAATGGTAGGTACCCATGGGTATGGTGTCTTGCTTACCCCACTAAGGTGTAAGCAAGACGGAGTGCCGTACCATATCATATCGCGCGTTATAAGCCGCTCATGCTAGGCCGGCTGGCCGTAAGTCGGTTTTATTCAGTCGATTTATATTTTCACCCAGTATTTTTTTGATCTAATGCATACATTTTATATTAAACTTGATGGGAGACATTAAACCTCTGTGGTAAATTAATCTAAATAAAAATAAAAAACAGTGCAATAATGAGATTTCATATAACACTAGCTTCCGCCCGCGACTTCGTCCGCGTGGACATTCGAGAAAATACTTAGGGGACCAATAACCAGGATAAAAAGTATTGTATGTTTTAATTTCATAAAAATCCGATCAGCCGTTTTTACGTGATTAGGCGGGTCCTCCCTCACCAAGCGAGCAGCCTCGCGCGAGGCAGAACGCTTGCCACGTGCGGTGGGCCTCGCACGAGGCTGCTCGCTTGGTGAGGGAGGACCCGCCTAATCACGTAAAAACGGCTGATCGGATTTTTATGAAATTAAAACATACAATACTTTTTATCCTGGTTATTGGTCCCCTAAGTATTTTCTCGAATGTCCACGCGGTCGAAGTCGCGGGCGGAAGCTAGTAAATAGTAAATGTCTGTTTCACAATCAAAAAGTTAGTACTGAGTAGCTTAGGTACCAAGAACTTGTTAGGTACCAAGAACTTTTAGGGTACTTAAGATGATTTAGGTTTCTATACCTACCCTATATTTACCCCCTGGGTTTGATTTTCCAAAAACTACGAAATGGGTTGCCTATTTGTTTTAAGAAGTAAGCCTACAAAGTTTCAAGTTAAAATGTCTATTTTACCCCCTGATTTTTCATTCAAAATTTCACCCCTATTTCAACCTTTTAGAGGTTGAATCATGTTCAGGGTGTTAAACATCAAAATAAATGCCATTTTTGCAATCGTCATCCCACAAAACCTCAATAACGACATCCATATCGATTTTTAGGTTTATTTATCCCATTTAACCTCTAAGGGGTTGATTTTCGAAAAAATACGAAATATGTGTTTGCTTATTTGTTTTACTTTCCGACCATAAGCCTAAATAATAAATTTAATGGAGGACTTTCCCGATACAACATTTCATCCCCTTTTTCACCCCTTCGGGGGTGGAATTGTCAAAAACGCTGACACAGGAAAATATTAATTTTCAATTGCCAGCCTAAACACAAAATTATAAGATCCTAACTTCAAAACTGACGGACTTTCATACACATATTCATCCCCTATTTTACCCCCTGGGTTTGATTATGGGAAAATTACGAAATGGGTTGCCTATTTGTTTAAAGAGTAAGCCTACAAAGTTTCAAGTTGAAATGTCTATTTTACCCCTGATTTTTCATTCAAAATTTCACCCCTATTTCAACCCTTTAGAGGTTGAATCATGTTCAGGGTGTTAAACATCAAAATAAATGCCATTTTTGCAATCGTCATCCCACAAAACCTCAATAACGACATCCATATCGATTTTTAGGTTTATTTATCCCATTTAACCTCTAAGGGGTTGATTTTCGAAAAAATACGAAATATGTGGTTGCTTATTTGTTTTACTTTCCAACTATAAGCCTAAATAATAAATTAAATAAAGGACTTTCCAGATACAACATTTATCCCCCTTTTCACCCCTTCGGGGGTAGAATTGTCAAAAACGCTGACACAGGTAAATATTAATTTTCAATTGCCAGCCTAAATACAAAATTTGAAGATCCTAACTTCAAAACTGGCGGACTTTCATACAAACATTTATCCCCTATTTCACCCCCTTAGGGGTGGAATTTCCAAAAATCTTTTCTTAGTGGATGCCTACACTGTATAACGTATCTATATGCAAAATTTGAAGTCTCTAGGTTCAGCGGTTTGGGCTGTGCGTTGATATCTCAGTCAGTCAGTCAGTCAGTCAGTCAGTCAGTCAGTCAGTCAGTCAGTCAGGACTTTGAATTTTATATATATAGATATCTGCCTTTTTTTCTTTTGAGTATTAGTCTTAAATCATAATACCTACATACCTTAATTCTAAAACTTATGGAATTAAGACTTTGTTAGATACGACGGATGCTAGTATTTGTATGGAACCGAAACCAACCTAGTGTAAATTTCTCACTGTAAAAACCATTCATACACTCAAAATTCTATCATGCACTTCCATTAAATTAATTAATATGTTGTTACTTGATCTGTATTTACTTTTATAAGGGACTTGTTTTTAAATACCTACCTATCTTCTAACTAAAAAAAAATCCTTAGAGATTTTTTTGCCCCGGCCGCCCCGGTATTGTAACGATGTCGATTCGTACCAGTCATTATGGATGGTTAAAAACTCTATGATGACTGGAAACTCCATCTAGTTCTACATACTGGCCATTAATTTTATCGAATCCTATCCTGTTCTTTCAATTCAAATTCAAAATCTTCGTTTCACGTGTCCTGTTCATCATTTTTGATTCAGTTCTACTAAAATCACCAAGCCGTACAGAGCTCTCGGAGCATTACCAGTTTTTTATACCAGTTTCAATTGTTTGTCATAGTATTGTATAAGTGGAACCCTTGACCCTTGGAAAGGGTTCCTAATCTTCCTAATCTTCCTATGCTTCCTATTCTTCCTATACGTTTCTTTATTACTACCTTTATAAATAAAAGTCAAGTCCCTATAAACATCATCTTTTTATTCATTTATTATCTACAAATTAAATACTGGGCGGTGACTTCCGACGTTCCGGCTAGTATACCACTGGCCGACAAGGACGTCCCGTCACAACACAATGTGTGAGAGGTACCAAATGTACCGGTTTTGGCCACTTACTGATAGTTAAACTTTTGTAAGTATTGCGAAAAATCAAAACCAAACCCAGCTAAAATCAATATATTCTAATGCACTAGAAACCAGTCAACTGCAAAAAAACAATTTAATTGTAAAAAACAAAGGTTTATAAAGTATTTCATCCAAAACAAATTTCTTAAAATTTTCATACAAAACATTTTTTAAAACAGAAAATGGAATTTATTGAAAAAAAATCTTATGACATTAGGAATTCTAACGGTTGTTATTATTACCTTAAAATGTCTTTTTTTAATTACCTTTATAAAAAATGGCTAAAAGCTGTTTAGAAAACTTTTAGAGCAAAAAGTGGCCAAAACCGGTACAGTGGCCAAAACCGGTACGCCTGCCCTACCTCGGGATCTTGGAGTTGGTTATGCCGGATATCTTCCTTCGGGGCTGCGTTAAGGTAAGTTTACCACGGTGAGGCACAGCTCACAGTCGGCATCTGCGGCGCACACGGGGCGCGAAAGTGTGTCGGCGATGACATTGGCCTTACCTTGTGTATACTCTACCTACATCATCTGTGAACATTTCACAAGGAATTTATAAGTAGGTACTAATAAATTCCTTGACATTTCAACTGTCTAGCTGTCACGCACAGACAGACAGACGGACAGCGAAGTAGTGTCCCGATTTTTTTTCCTTTGAGTACGGAACCCTAATGATTGAGAGACTACCTAAGTTTTCCGCGTAGGTACCTAAATGTCTCTAGGCAAGAACTAAACCTCGTCATCCAAATCTGTGTCTACAGTCTCCGTCAGTAAAGACTGAGTAAAACCAGTAGGTAAGTAGATTCAATAAGTAGTTCCTGCGTTTTTAAGTAATTATTAATATTGACGACCGACCCACCTTCTGCGCCAGAGGTCTCGGGTTCGATTCCCGAACAAGACAAATATTTGTGAATCTTTCTAGTGTTTTTGTGAGTACCTAAACTTCACTTTTGGGATAAAAATTAATGTCCCATGTTCGATGGTCATTATGTTCTCAACGTTAGGCCCGATATGCAAGTGATAATAGATAGTCCTATTGTAGCATTCTACGGTATTAATTTGCGGCGTATATTTAGGAGTAGGTACCTAGTATACCTATCATGTGTAAGGGATACTTGCAATATTTTTTAAAAAGCGTAACAGTATCATTCATGTCTGATAAAATAGAGAACTAACCGTTATATGAAAAGTATAGAAAAAAAAATCGGAATACTTACAATAGGTACCATGGACAAGGAAGACGTATTCCTCCAAAATTTTAATCCTACATTTGAAGATGTGATGTGGTGCCCATGTCAAACATAAAACTATAACTTACCATATTTAAATATCTCGGGTCATGTTCCTGTTCTCAGGATATGACATATCGTATCGAATCGAAACCACTGCCAAAACTCAAAGTAAGAAGTTAGCTTGAAGGACAACCTGCTTTTTCCACGAACTTAACCGCCGGTTTAACCGCCTCTGTGGTCTAGTGGTTCATACCACCGATTTCAGACCCAGAGGTCCCGGGTTCTATTCCCAGTGGGGGTACATATTGTATTCGGTTTGGTTGGTTCTCAGTCCGCCTGGCTAGCTACCACCATCTTATCCACCATCCACGCGCCGCCCACTGGGTAGTTTATTACCCAATGTTGTATGTAACACATACAATTTTAAATGTTTGAAGATAGCTTGAAATTTTAAGTTAGCTTGAAGGACAACCTGCTTTTTCCACGAACTTAACCGCCGGTTTAACCGCCTCTGTGGTCTAGTTGTTCATACCACCGATTTCAGACCCAGAGGTCCCGGGTTCTATTCCCAGTGGGGGTACATATTGTATTCGGTTTGGTTGGTTCTCAGTCCGCCTGGCTAGCTACCACCATCTTATCCACCATCCACGCGCCGCCCACTGGGTAGTTTACTACCCAATATTGTATGTAACACATACAATTTTAAATGTTTGAAGATAGCTTGAAATTTTAAGTTAGCTTGAAGGAGAACCTGCTTTTTCCACGAACTTAACCGCCGGTTTAACCGCCTCTGTGGTCTAGTGGTTCATACCACCGATTTCAGACCCAGAGGTCCCGGGTTCGATTCCCAGTGGGGGTACATATTATATTCGGTTTGGTTGGTTCTCAGTCCGCCTGGCTAGCTACCACCATCTTATCACCCCACGCGCCCACTGGGTAGTTGACTACCCAAAATTTTATGTAACACATACATTGTATGTATCTAAGTATGATGTCATAACAATGATTTTTTCAGCTTTATTGTGTTCCGGTAGTTTGAGATAAGATAATATAGCCAGTTCCTCAGTGATTGAGGACTCCGGGAGTAGTGAGCTTCCACCTTCAGCCTTATCACCACTTATCATCAGGTGTGATGAAGGCTAAGTGCTACCCCGTTGTGGATAAAAAAAAAACTTTAAGCATCATGGGGCACTTTTCCACAGGTCCTCCAAAAAACAGGGGTTTTCTTTCACTGTTTTTCGCCGGGTGAATATGCGCGTTCCACGCATACAATCGAGGTAAATCTAGCCCTGAATGAGACCTGTCGCATCATAGGAAGATGACTCAAACTAATAAAAAATATACGCGCTTGCAGTACAAAGTCAAACTCGGCTTGACCGATTTGGATAAGTACATCGGATAGTTCTTAGTACCTCCGGGGTTTATAAAGGGTATAAAAATTTCGTTAGAATTTACCCACGACGCGACGCGCCGTTTTCAGGATATTCTCATTTTTATAAAATTTTATAAGTAAAGTATTCGAAAAATTTACAAGTCACTGCTCCATACAAAATCAGTCGAAAATTTTATAAGTCCTGCGCCCCCTTTTCGACTCATAGTGGAAAGAAACAAAAATTCTAAGTCCCATCTTCTATGTAATAATGATTCTATGTAAGCAAGTCTATTTTTTCCAAAAAAATATTTTTTTGTTTATTCGTCTATTTTTTTCGAAAGCTATGATTAGTCTCCACACTAGTTACAAGAAATATGTACATTTTTCACAATACTATTGATGGTCACACCACACACTACATTCACATCACATCATACTGTCTTAATTCTTGTAACTCTAGTGTTTAAAAAAGCAGTACAACTGAACTACAATAAAATTGAAACACGATTGAGACACGATTGTGACTTAACGTTAGCAGGCTTGGCCCCCTGTACCTATGCAAAATTTCGTTTTCAGCTCAATCGGACACTGACATACACTGCAAGTTAAATAAAAGCTTGTAAAAAAATACAGTTATGAGAATTTGGTGTCCTAATTTGCTGCACCATCATCATTCCCTCACCAAACCAGCCAGGATCACGGGACAGCTGCAGGACAGAAATAAAAGAGTTTACTGTGTTTCCTCGTATAATTTCACCGCCCCGATCCTACATAAATATGTATAATTACAACACTATAATTATGATACGGAACTGGCATGTAGTCAGTCGATTAGTATACAACGTGTTAATGAAATAACCAAAAAGCCCATACAGCCCAAATAATTTATTTTTTATTAAATTGAATTTCAAAGACAACTTCTAAGATATTCGTGCTTATTGGTCTCTGTGACTTTCTGATAGATTTTAAGCTCAACTATGACGTAAGAGAGCACGTGACGGGTCGCGCACGTATTGAATGAATGGGCAGTAATAGCCACAAACATGTTATTTTTTTTATTTAACTCCTATCAAAAATGTGTGGAATCGATTTTACTCTTGATTCTGAACAAACTATTTTCTCCGTTTCGGTTAAAGTATTATCACGTTGTATATGTTAACTTACAACTAAGTACAGAATAATATTGCTACCGTCACAACCGGAACGAAACGGCAATACAATCAAAACAGCATTTGAGTGCGAAACAAACCAGGTTCATACAAAAAATAGCTATCGCTTTGCTACAGCCGGCAATCCCCCTTATTCACAAACAATCGGAAACGTTCCCGACAACGGAGTGTGCATTGGCACTGTCACTCACATTAAAATTCGAAGCCGACTCCGTTCCCGACGGTTTCTGAATCAGGGCCTAAGTATATCTAAAATGAGATTTTTCAATACTTATAATGCCCCCATTGTCTACAAATTTATATTACACAAAGTTAAAAAAAATATCGATAAGTATACAAAATTACATAAAAATAAATCCAATGATACATAAGCTAATCGGATAGATATAGCTACTTAATTCATTAACTTAAATAAACATTTCAGTCCCCTGATTCACAAACCGTCGGAAACGGAATCGGATTCGAATTCTGTGCTTTGTCTTTGTCTATTCTTTAGTGAGTGACAGAGAGTGCATACATTCCGCTGTCGGAAGCGTTTTCGACGGTTCGTGAATCAGGGGGCTGAATCACAGTCACCTATCACCACCATCGAAATACAGAAAAGCTAATATAGTAGGTAGGGCAGGAGACTTTAAGTAGTTTTTCACTTTTAAGCAATTAATGCTCAATGGTCTTAGGTGTTCCAGACAAAAAATATACTTATCTTGAATTAAGTATAGAGAATTTATCTGCCTCTAGAGGTACAATTTTCGAATTTAAAAATATAAAATTATTTTTAGTACCTAAATAAAACAAAATATCCGAAAGGTGCCAAATGCCCTGGTTTTGGCCACTTCTTGATAGCATAACTCTTGTACCTATAGCGAAAAATCAGACCAAACCCAGGTTTAATCAATAGCAAAACAATTACTTACTTATTTATTTAATTTAAAAAACAAAGGACTTTAATAAATTTCATCCTTAACAAAATTCTTAAAATTTTCATACAAAAAGTTTTAAAAACAGAAAATGGCGTTTATTGTAAAAAAATCGTATGACATAAAGAATTCTAATGATTGTTATTATTACCGTATTTAAATTGGCATTAGCAAAAATCACGAAAAGTTATTTAGAAATATATAGAGCTAAAAGTGGCTAAAACTGGGGCAGTGGCCAAAACCGGGACTTCTGCCCTACGTGGTCTTATAATAATATAACAACGCTATTTTATTCCTATTACACCTAGTATTGTACTCATTGCGTTCTACACAGTGGTGTAGTGATGTGATACATAAGCAATTTGCCTTTAGTAAGGTACAAATATACCTAATCGTTTAGATAGAATTACGTATTATTATTACTTTAAATGACTGCAAAAATATTAACATGTTCAATAAAATTATTACAGAACAATGGTCAACTTGTCGAAGATTTTGACCAACTTATATCTATGATTATGATCAGATGATCACTATGGCCGGGCAAACGATTCACAATTTCTTCATCTTAATTTTTATAGTGGCAAATACCTACAGTGATTCACTGATTAATTAGTTTGGTTGATTAAAGCCTCGTACCCATGAGGATTACTACCACACTGTCTGCGCGCCCCGTGTTCATCGAAAACGACGGAAACGAAAACGACACGGCTCGTAGTTCGCGCATGCAATACGTCCAAACTATGAGAAATTGTTACAAAGTGAGTTTCATGATACATTTCATGTTACGTAACACCAATCTGGCAAAAGTGCAATATGAGCAATATTTTGTGCAACATTTTGCGCGTCAAATGTTGTCAGATGGATACGAGGCTCAAGAAAATCTTAGACAAGGTAGGATAGACAGAAAAGAAGACAAGACTGGGCAAATTTCTTTAACAAGTAACATACTAGAGTCAGGTAATTTTTCTTATTTTTAAAGAGTTAATTGACTAACGGTGCGTTATAGATATTTCTTAAGAAAACATAAGAACCTTTAAGAATTTATCATAAGACGTGAATATCAAAAGGCGAAGCGTTTCTCGATGTTTACATTAGAGATTGTATTATACAGGGCCATTTTGAAAACATGATACTTCGAAATGCCATTTTTTTATTTGTACATCGTTAAACATAAGAACCTTTAAGAATTTATCATAAGACGTGAATATCAAAAGGCAAAGCGTTTCTCGATGTTTACATTAGAGATCGTATTATACAGGGCCATTTTGAAAACATGATACTTCGAAATGCCATTTTTTTATTTGTACATCGTTACCCAACCTGCGTTATTGAAATGTGAAAACAATATTTAAGTATTAATCTAATAAGCCACGTACTTACTTAGCAGTGTACCGCGTAGCGTAACTAATACTGTTTCTATCATCATTCATGTAGGTTAGGTATTATACAAGTGTACTAACTACGGCTCCACTCAACGAGCTCACTGCAAGTCAAAAGTGCGCCAGTCGACCGATCGCCGCGAGCTCACTGGGAGCCTCTTGCGAGCGGTTTGCAGTACGCTCTTGATGGTACTGTATCTGCTGCGTTACCTGCCACACCTCTAGGAACGGTCTCCGCTAGACGAGCCGAGCAGGAGCGGAGCACGAGCCGTGCACAAATTCGTGTAGTGTGAACCGACTACAAGCCTCGAACGAACGCGCTTCGAGCGTTTGGTTCGTGAGAGAATATTAACATAAAAAACAACCTGTATCGTTATGACCATTACGTTACGACATCGCTCACTCTTTACAGCACACTTCTTTTTTTTATTTTACAATTCCCGTGGCAACTGTAGGATTTAGCGCGCTTCTAGCGTTTGATTCGTGCTCGACGTTGACTCGGCTCGTGCTCTGCTCGTAAGCGTAGACCCACCTTAAGTGAGTACGCGGCTTTAAAGTATTATACCCAAGCCATTGGTCAGTACATTACAATCTTATATTTATTAAAGTAAGAAAATATCCTTCTTAGAAGTGAAATATCAATGCGATTGTAAAGCGTAATTATAGCGTTTTACAAACAGTCATTCATCAAATAATACTATTGAATAAATATAAGTTAAATGGATGGATTCCGCTTTATTAAAAAAAACAAGGACTTCATTAAAATATGAACTAATTTAACACTTTTTATGTGTAAGTTTCACCAATTTTGTTGCATCCACAAAGTATTTATTTTTCAAAATGAAATGGTATTATAACATTATTGGTGCAATCTTTACAAAGGAGATGTTTAATTTTGTATGGAGCAAATGCCAACACCAAGTACACCCCACCAAAAGCTAGTTAGTGTACGAAATAAACTGATGCAAAATTATTTTCTTCTAATAAATATGTTATTTTCGTGTACTTATAAATTAACTGAAATAGTAACGTGTCAGATATGATTGTGGGATATATTTGTCTTTCGGTACCTATCGACAGTTGGTGACGTGAGTTTTGGAGTGCGTCTGCGCGCGGTCGAAAACGAAAACATTTTACCATAACCTTAGAACAAAGAAAATATACTGTAGGTAACTAGCGCCAAAAACGCCCCTGTTGCGCGCAGAGTTATCGCGCACGGCCACGAACACTAGTTTTGACATTTTTGATTTTTAGCATAATGAAGACATCTCAAGTAGCAAAACTGTGTTTCTTTATTTAATTTGTACACTTTGTAACCTATGTCAACGAAATACATGTACTTATTTTATACTTTTTTTAAGTATGTGTACAGGGTCTTGGCAAAAAATTAAACATCTCCTTTATTTATCTCATGAGATATGTAAGTAGTAAAGGAATAAATTACATAATTTACTTGTTGAAAGTCTGTAAGACACATAATTGGATCAATAAATAAGGTACCTATGTAAAGGAAATATTTGTAAAAATGTTGATTAACACGTTAAACGCCATGGCAAAAATCAGTTTTTTTTTTCATTTTTTTGCGCTTTAATGTAGAATCTCTAGATTCGTACCTATGTCTTAGTTAGGTTTCGATCTAAGGTCTAGTTTCAGAGATATTCCTGAAAATCATGTTCAGATTATCGGTGTTCGTAGTGGCGCTGCAATGTTAAATTTGATAATTTATACAAATACAAATATTTTATTTGCAAAACACAGTTATAACAGATCTTATAATATGACGTACAGGTACATGTGTTTAGCCTGCTCGCAGACATGCAAAAATTTAAAATTGGAAGGTTAAATTTCGTTATTTTAGCGCCACAACGTACTCCGTCAGTCTTTTATTGAACCCAAAATTTATTATAACGCGACAACGTACTCCGTCAGTCTTTTATTGAAACTAAAATTTGCATTTAATTTGTTTTCTAAATATTTGCCAAGTTTCATCATATCTGTTCAGTTGTATCAGCACTGTGGTAACAAAAATATTCAATTCGTAAATAAACTTTTCTCCACAAAAAAGGGTTATAAATAGGTAAAACCTTAAATTAGGTGAGAACCACTCAGGCAAAATGATCTACAGCGCCACCCTGGTCACCCCGTTTGCCAAATCCACATTAAACGGCGCACAAATTCACTTTGAAAACAGTAGGGCTAGCACAACTTGAGCGCGACTCGAGTGAGAAAGAGTCGCGGGCACTTTCAACCAATCAGATCGCTCGTAGATAGCGCGCGTGTCTTAAGGCGACGTGCTGATTGGTTGGAAGGAGCGCGACAAAGAGTCGCGCTAAGTTGTGCTAGCCCGGCAGGTCTGCTATGAGGTCACCGGTTACCAACGCGGCGCCTAGATTAAGACAGGGTGCGGTCACCGATGCCATACGTGGCGTTCAACGTGTTCATCGGTTTCAAGACATCATTACATTTAGTTACCACAGTTACTAACTTAATAATGCCAAATACTCTCGTGCACAATAAAATCGAGTCACTGGACTTTTTTCGTATAAACATGATCACTTTAGTGTCTCATAGATATGAAACTATTTGCATATTTGCAATGATTTTTACAAGAGGCAAAACGCCCAATTGTCGAATCACACTTTCAAAATTCTTCCAATCTTGCGAAAAACAAAATAAATTAACCGAACTCATCGCTCTAGGTAACGTTATATGAGAGATAAAGATTGTTTTATTGTTTTCCTTTTTTATAAAAATTCAGCGCTCATGTAAGTAAATTGTTAAAACTGTGATTCGTTAATTGGGCGTTTTGCCTCCTCATCAGCGTAAAAATTATTGCACAGATGCAAATAGTTTCCTATCAATGAGACGCTAAAGTGTGCATGTTTGTATGAAAAAAGGTCCAGTAAGTCGATTTTATTGTCCACGAGTGTAATTTGTATTAAACGATCTGTTATTTTAAACGAAATATATTGACCCAACGAAACCACTTCAAGGGAAATGGCAAAACAAAACAAGGTTAAGGTATAATTCCGATGTTGGTGACCGGGACCCGCCGCGTGATCGACTGCTTAGTGTTAATTTATAATGCTACGCCCATAGTTAGCGCAACGCGGCCGCTTGCGTTGTTTACTGTTTCATAATATAAATTCGTACTAAGCAGACGGTTGCTTGTCGCAGGCGCCAAGCGCCAACATCGGAATTATGAGTACCTAAAAAGAATAATTTAAGTACCTACCACATACAATACAGCAAGTGAGAATATGACCAAATTGTTTACCTAAGTTATAGGTGGCACATTCAATAGATGATCTTGCTGGGCGGAGCAGCGGTGTTTGTGCTCATAGCCTGTTCCAGGGTGTCGAGTCGACGGTACGCGTGCCCGCGGCTGTTGCGACGCCGACCAGACTGCCGGCCTTCCACTATCAGTCCCAGGAACTGAAAAAGGAAACAAGAATTAACACTCTTGTCCGCAAAAAGAAAACGAGCCACTAACATGCACTCTTTCCAGTTAACTAGACACGCGGTAGCGACGTATAGATAAGGCTCAGAAGCGAGATGGGTCTGTAGTTCTTCAAGAGTCTTATCACCCTTCTTGAAAAACAGCATCACATCTCTTCTGCCCCATGCCTATGGCTTTTTGCCTTCAAGGATGACTGAATTGGACCTGAAGTATCGGCTTTCCGCCCGTTCTCGGAAGCTTTGTTATGATTCCGTCTTCGCCGGCCGCCTTGTTGTTCTTAAGCTGCTTGAGAGCCATTCTAATCTCGTACAGGCTGACGTCCGGGATATCTTCTGTATAGTGTCGGGTAAGTAAGCTTGGCTCTAGGGTCTGTAGCCTTGCTTTGAACAGGTGTTTGCGTGGAATAAAGCTGTCCATAGAAAATCTCAATCTCCCTCAAGATTTCAGATGTTGACGAAATGATGCTGCCATCCTCAGTTTTCAGCCTCGTCAATTGAGTTTGTCCAATAGATACCTAGTTCTTTCGCGAATACTTTGGGGCCTTTGTTCCACTTATGGTATTAAACTGGCTAAGGTCGCTCGTCAACGATTTAGATATCTGTCTATTGAGCTGCCGATAGCGATGGGCATCCGCCGAGTTCTGTAGCTTCATTTTGTGTCTCTGATCCATGAGTAGGAGAGTCTGGCTGGAGAGTTTCTTTAGTATGGGACGGACGGTGTGCGGACAGTATCCACCACCATGTTGTATAGATCGTCCACATCTGTTCTCAAAGGCATCGAAGCGGTTTTGGAGCTCGAACTAAAAGCACTCGGGGTTTTGAATTTGAGCCGGTATTGGTCGGAGCGTGGATTTTATCAGTTGCGATCTTTCAAGCTTGACGTGGATATTTAATGTGCCTCTGACCGTGCGGTAATCGCTTCCTGTCTTAGCAGCGTTGATCCCACTGACATCATTGAATATGTGCTTCTTCGTCGACATGATAAAATCGATCTCGTTTTTTACTTTACCGTCTGGACTGATCCAGGTCCGTTTGCAGCTTACGGGCTTCCTGAAGAAGGAGTTATCATATAGAGGTTCTCCCTCTCCATAAAGTTTGCCAGCATCCGGCCTCTTTCATTCCGTTGCCCAAATTCAAATTGCCCCACTCTCAACTCATCACCACAGCGTTGCCCCAACTTTGCAATGAAATCCCCCATCACAACAGTGTAGTGGGTTTTATAGCTATGCATGGCTTTAGAAATCTTCTCGTACATAGCCTCCACTTCGACATCGTCGTGTTTTGAGGTCGGAGCGTAGACCTGGATGACATTCAGCGAATATTGTTTCGATATTCTGAGTATCAGCTTGGCCTGCTTCTCTGTTTTTTTTTTCATTTATAGCGAATTCTGAACTTATAAAGTAAAAAAAAAATACTTTTAAGGCAATCGCTTCCAAAAAAAACATTAGACTCTAATATTTTTTTTATGAAATACAGTACAACATTTTTTCACTGTCTCTTAAGTTCATTTCCTACCTAGAAATGGCCTACTTCCAGCAGTGGACTGCAACAGGCCGAGATGATGAAGTTAATTTCGTTTTAGGTGTTTCTATGTCATTTTGTTTATTGTGTTTAATGGAAATTGAAATATAACAAAATCTACAGTGTTTAATAATTTTTCAAAACTTACCACTTTGCTTACTTTGTTTTTGTTGTGATACAGAATGTATAGAAGAACAATCATAATAATAGCTGTTAAGAAGAATGGGAAGAAGTGGTCATCCTCTTCATTAAAGTCAGGAATGGTGTTGGAATACGTTTCTGAAAAAAACACAAATAAAAAATTAAATAAGTAATTAATATTGGACACCATCACATACTTTGTTCCAATGCCAAACTATAGTAGCTTGAGCACTAGTATTATGGAAATTGAAAACAACGACGGGTGTCATCACCCAGACTCAAGGAAATATTGAAAAGTTCATTTTCAATATTTACCCGACCGGGAATCGAACCCAGGACCTCTAGAGATAGCGGCACCTTGAAACCGGTGCGTATACTACTCAACCACGGAGGTCATCACAAAAGTATACTTAATTAATGGAACAAAAACAATTAAGTATAGGATATTATTTGTATGTAAATTATGAAAACAATAATAGATATTCTCGATTGTAATCTGTTTTGTTGTCCATATTCATGATAAAATAAAATAAATAAAAATAATTAATTTTATTGTAAATATGAAGCAGCTTAAATACCTTAAGCATTGGTTTCAATAAAATTAGGTAGATAATTTTATTAAAAAGTGTTGCATAAATACTATTTAATTGTTGGTTATTTCTTTAATTAGAAAGTTTTTTATAGTATGTAGGAATAACTAGCCTCAACCTTGACATGAGCTAATAAAGCCATGGCCAGTAAAACATTCTTAACTTGAAAATGACAAGGCTGATATAACTTGCTTAAAAACTTGATTTAAAAACCATTTGAACCAACCATTGAAAATATTACTTTTGTCTCAGAAGTTAACATAACCAATAAATATTATTTTATTTTATTGTTTTGTAGATGCCAAATTGTAAGCAATCATCATCATCATCATCATTTCAACCGTACGACGCCCACTGCTGGGCATAGGCCTCCCTCAAGGATCTCCAAAACGATCGGTCCTGCGTTGCCCGCATCCAACGGCTTCCCGCGACCTTGACCAGATCGTCGGTCCACCTTGTAGGGGGCCTGCCTACGGAACGTCGTCCGGTTCGCGGTTGCCATTCGAGAACCTTTCCGCCCCAACGGCCATCGGTTCTCCGCGCTATGTGTCCCGCCCACTGCCACTTCAACTGAGCAATCCTTCGAGCGATGTCGGTCGTTTTAGTTCTCCTGCGGATCTCATCATTTCTGATTCGATCGAGCAGGGAAATACCAAGCATCGCTCTCTCCATTGCTCGCTGGGTAACCTTGAGCCTTCTTATGAGACCCATAGTAAAAGACCACGTCTCGCTTCCATAAGTCATAACTGGCAACACACACTGGTCAAAGACCTTAGTCTTGAGACGTTGAGGAATTTTGGACGCAAATATATGCCGGAGCTTCCCAAACGCTGCCCATCCGAGCTGGATTCGAAGAGAGATCTCTTTCTCGAAGTTGGACTTACATAATTGGATTGTCTGTCCTAGGTAGACATAGTGGTCAACAACTTCGAGTGTAATGTTCCCAACATTAACTGGAGCAGATGCAACATGGGCATTGGACATGATTTTCGTCTTATCCATGTTCATCTTCAGACCCACTCTTTGGGAAGCATTGCTGAGATCTTCGAGCATTGTGTTCAGGTCTTCCAAGGTCTCAGCCATGAGAACTACATCATCGGCAAACCGCAGGTGTGTTAGGTACTCGCCATTGATGTTAATGCCGAATCCTTTCCAGTCCAGTAGCTTAAAAATATCCTCCAACGCAGCTGTGAACAGTTTCGGAGAAATGACGTCTCCCTGTCTCACACCTCGCTGTAGTTGGATAAAATTAGAGCTCTGGCTCTGTAATCGGGCCGACATGGTGGCGTTTTGGTATAAGTACATCAGCACCTCGATGTACCTGTAGTCTATTTGGCATCTCTGGAGAGACTGCAGCACTGCCCAGGTCTCGATCGAATCAAAGGCTTTCTCATAGTCCACGAACGCCAAGCATAGTGTCAAGTTATACTCTTCGGTCTTCTGTATAACTTGCCGCAGCGTATGAATGTGGTCTATGGTACTATAGCCTTTTCGGAACCCGGCTTGTTCGGGAGGTTGGAAGTCGTCGAACCTGCGAGCGAGACGATTGTAAGCAATATAAGCTTTGAAATAAAAACAATAGGCCTACAACATTGATAACGGCAATAGAAACGGCAATGCATCATAAAAACCCTTCGATGCTATTATACCTACTTCAAAAAAAACCATTAATAGTGTTGTATTACAGTATGGGAAATTAATTTTTAGCTATAGCTTTGTGTGTACATTAACAAAGTTAACATTGTGAGACAAAGCAACAATCATCCATTTGTTTAATCAGTGATCAGAGCAAACACATGAGCAACAATACCAGTATAATTTATTAACGAAATATTTTATTTTATTATCTACCCAGATTTTTACAATAAACAAGAGAAAAATACGAACCTATGCTTGGTATGAATATACCTAAGGACAATGAAAAAGAAAAGATATTGCTTAATGATAAGGTCACATTTTTTGAGACAGTACTCAATATTTTTATTGCTTTAGTTTTGGTTAGATAAAATATTTAATACATATTTTATTAGCCAGCCAGGAGTATAGCATCTTTTTATAAACATAGTTTTAAAGAATATTGCATTGTCTGTTTAGAACTTTACAATCTGCCATGGCCAATTTAGATAGATAGGCTAGAACTGTCTGGACCAAAACTCTTTGCACTGACAGACAGTAATTTAATTTCGACGCCTGTTGGCCCAGAGCCGATCGCGCCCATCCCGACGAGCTGGTATGCAAATAAGATCCGTGAACGCACTACAGAATTATACCAACAGAACTGGAGCTCGCTGGATTCGTGCAGACAGGCGAAGCTCGCACTGCCGCGCGTGGACGCGCGTCTAGCCAGGGCCCTGATACAACTATGCAGACCGCAACTTCGCCTGGTAACAGGTGCCATTACTGGTCATGGACAATTTAACAGACATCTTTTTAATTTAGGTGTCACCGACAGTCCCCTATGCAGAGGATGCATGGAGGAAGAAGAAACAGCTGCCCACGTACTGCTGGAATGCAAGGGGGTGGCCCCCTACCGGGCGAGGTACCTCGGCTCGCCGGGCAGCGTCCAGGAAGCGATCACTAATGTGATAGCTCTTGGAGCGTTCCTGGCTGAGCTGGGCTGGCTGGAGTGATCTGGCCGCGCACCCTCCGGACGCAAAATAGGCGCAATAGACGTCGAGTTGCGGAAACCGCCCGTAATGTTAAGAAGAAGACAGTAATTTAAATAATTAAAAAATATTGGGCACCAGCGCATACATCATTCCAATACCAAACTGTAGTAACTAGCATTTGGAAACAACAACGGCCATTACTACATACACCCAGACCCGAGGCAATATTGAAAAGTTTGTTTTCAATATTTACTCAACCGGGAAGCGAACACGGGATCTATTTTGAACACTGGAGAGTTAACCACTCAGCTATAGCAGTCATCAAAATATCCCATATTTTTTAAATTAAAATCATACCTTTTGGTGCAATTGGTGCACTTAATTCCCCAGCTAACTTTGTATCTAGTCCATCATCAGGGTCATCTCCACCTTGGGTATCTCCGAGACCATCTCTGACTTCCTCTGAATCTGAAATAGAGAGGAGTCAATGGAAGTTATATATGAAACTATTTTATACCACATAAGGAATCTTTATTACAAACAAAATAATATAACTTATTTAAATAAAATCATAATAAGTTGATTAAAATAAGCTTAGTGAACTAGGAACAAACTTCACAATAATACTGTGATCTGTGAATGTATCGTTGAGCTTTATAATATGACTAGCTTTCCGCCCGTGGCTTCGCCCGCTTGGACTACACAATGTTATCCCGCGGGAATGTAATATTTTTCCGGGATAAAAAGTAGCCATGTTCCTCTCCAGGCTACAAAGTATGTGTCCCAAATTTTAGCCAAAATCGTTCAGCCGTTATGGCGTGATTGAGTAACAACATACAAACATCCAACAATCTAAACTTTCACATTTATAATATTATTAGTAGGAAGTAGGATGATTTAGTAATTACTCATGTCAGCCGTACAATGCTCACTGCTAGTCATAGTCCTCCCGCAAGGATCTTCACAATGATCGGTCCTGCGCTGCCCGCATCCAACGGCTTCCCAGGACTTTCAACAGATCACGGGTACAAGTTATAGAGGGCCTGCGCCAGCATGCGGTCGCCATTCAAGAACTTTCCACCTTTTGTATTAATACCCATAGTCTTTCACATGGAAAAGATGGAGTAATTATGTACTTACCAAGATCATTAGGTTGATAATCATCGGGATCGGCATTATTTCTTAGTTTCTGGTGTTCTACTGGATTTACGATAACATCCTGATTTCCTAAATGTTTATTTTCAATACCAGCCTCTTCTTTTTTTATTTTATTGCTTCCATTTTGACTTACAGTAGTTGTTGTTAACTCTTTTGGAATAAAGTCTTTGGGAAACGCTGGCATTTGCTCCTCATTTGTAAATAATGGTGGTTTACCTGCCAGAATGTGGTTTTCAAGTTGAGGCTTTTTAATTATACCATTATTTTCAGTGTGTTCTTGTTGATTTCTAGAAGTAGAACTTGCTTCAATTTTAATATCTGTAGGAATAACGTCAGGATTTGCATTGTTTGATGGTAAAGTATTATTAAATGTTAACTTAGAAGTGTCAGGCTTCAGTTCCACATCTTGACTTGGCATAGGTTTTTCAATTTCTGCTTCATGTACTTCTTCTGCAGCTGCATTGGACTCACTATTCTTCACAGAAACATTTTCATTTGTTGTTTGAGCAACAATACTGGTTTTCTCCGGTATTGTTTTGGTATTTAATGAGGATTTTAACATTTCCGAACCCCATTTGTAATATTTACAATAAAAGGTAGAGTCTACAATAAGGATATTGTCGCTGCTAAGAATACAAAATTTAAAGCACTTTAACGGGTCACGAAACAACGAGTTTACAGTTTGATTATAGACTATACTCATATTTGTAAAAGTCCAATCTTTAGCGATATTACAAAGTTGTGATACGTCTTGCTGAGAAACTATTTTTGAAGTATAATCTCCCGTGAGTGCGAGCTTGGCAGAGGCAACAGCTGCACACAGTTGTCTGCTTATATCGTAGAAAAGCAGACATTCAAACTGCTTCTTATGATATGGAGGCACAGGCACTTCACAATCCTTAATTCTGCTCTTCATTTGAGTCACCAAAAACGGGCTTTCGCAGCTATTAGCAAGTTCGTTGAGTAAAGTAGAGAGTAACATTGTGGCAGTGGCATTTTGGGTTGGCGCTCCCCAGCTGCCCGAATATGAGTTGATTAGCAACAAGGCAACTATGAGGCGAAACATTTTGGAAATCCCTAGCACTTGTATTTTGTTAGAATTTACAGAATTTGCCAAACTGACTGATCTCTGAACTGAAGAACTGAACGAAAATCAATGTGTCAGTGTCACTGAGTGTCACTTGACTGTCACTGCCGTCACCACAGATCTTTTTTTCTGTTCTGTGGCCGTCACTCACTGCCACAGGACTGCGTTCCGTCGTTTTGGTTGAAAAACAACCGGTTGTTTGGTTGCTGCACTCTGGCGTGCGTTCCGTCGCGTCGCTTCGATCGAGTGCACTCGAGCGCACTCCGGGGCGCGCTCTAGCCGTTCCGTGGCTCGGTGAAATTTTACTCTGACACCTGTCAGAGTGTAGTTTCACCCGTTCAGTGGCTCAGAGTGCAGCAACCAAACAACCGGTTGTTTTTCACTCTGACAGCTATTTGACGTTTGAACAATGAAAAGTGTCAAAGTTTGAATGACGTCTCGAATTTTTTTTACTTTATCGCCTTAAATTACTTCGTCTATCTCATCTTCCAGGAGGATTAAAGTCAAAATGTTGCAGAAATTGCTCTAAAACTCGAGCAAAAGTAAATAATTTCCAACACAAGCGTCGTCAAAAATTTTGAGGTTATGAAAACAACTTATTAACTTTTACTAAGTTTGTCCGTCTGTCTGTCTGGTATTTGGTATTTGGTATTGACATTTTTCCGCATTTAGACTCATATTTGGTCCGTTATGCGTGAGCATGGCTAGTCGAGCCATCCTAGCTCCTTCCAGAAGCGCAGAAGCCTCCTGGGGCGTTCACAGGCTTCTAGGAGCGACCTCACCTCTGTGAGGATTTCTGTTCGTTGTGCGGCCAAACCTACGCACTCCAGGATCACGTGGGCGGCTGTTTCCTCAGCGTTCAGGCAACCTCTACATAGAGGACTGTCTGTCGCATTCATAATAAATAGTTGTCGGTTTAAGGTAAGGTGACCTGTAAGTGTACCAACAACTATCCGGAGGTCTGGACGATTGAGGCTGAGCAGCCTGCAGGTCAAACGCGGCGAGACTGCAGTCATCGCCATCTTAGACTGTCTACAGCTTGTTAGAGCTACCCAACGAGTATTATGTGCAGCACGAGTTCGTTGCCTTAAGGTAGACTTCCGAGCATCGCGGCCGATCGCAGCCGCGCGCGATCGATCGCGTGCGACTGACGCGTGCGGCTGATGCGACAATAGTCAGTGTATGAAAATGTATGGCGCCGCTTCCGAGGTATGCGACGCGTGCGGCCGACGACAGACGTCGGCCGCACGCGGCCGTAACTATAATGAAAACTTCTTTGTATTGTATAGATACTCACTTTTCTGTCATCTTCTTTATGTTAATCTCTAATTTATGGTTGTCTGTCACTGTTAGAAAATTCATGTGTCAACGCTGAATTGAGATGATTTTTATAAACTCTCCTTTTGGGCGTTTGTGTACTACACTGAATGTTACCGTCCGGCAGTCCGATTTTTTACGGTCCGATATAGCAGGCCATAGAATGTATATGTGCGCTTGTGCACTACACGGAATTTTACCGTCCGACATTTTACTTTTCTCCATTCCGGTCCGTTTTTTTCCGTTCCGAGATACACTAAATTTTACCGTCCGGAAAAAAATGGATGGTTGTATTTTAATCATAAATTATTTATAATACATAGTAAAAATTTATTTATTTTGTGTAGTTTCGGCTTTGAAACATTGAAACTGTGGTATTGAACTAAAAACGTGATATTCATGAGCGGGCGGGGCCCCCGCCCCGGGGTAATCACTGCGCTGCCCCGGCGAGTAAAAAGACGGACAACTGCACAAGCCAATCATCCGTGTTTTTCATGCCACGCCGCCGGTCCGTAAAAAAACGGACCGCCGGACGGTAAAATTCAGTGTAGTGCGCAAACGCCCTTTCTGTAACACGCTCACTGCGGCACTGAATTAGCTATTCTTTCTACCTATTGGTGCGGTACGCGGCGTTTTAGACCTCATACTAAACCAGACATTGTGGCGGTACGAAGCGTTTTCGACCCCACCGAGATTTAAGAGACTGAAATTTCTTTTTTTAAGCGTGAAGTCAGAAACAATAGTACCCCAAGAGCTATCTGATATTTTTGTAAAAAATTCAATAACATGCCAAATTTTTGTAAACGGCCCTTAAATATAATTTTAAGAGACTATATTTTGGAATCCAACATAATATCGCATTGGAAGGTATAAAAAAAAGTTATACCCCGAAAATGGTGCAATTCTTTCAGCAAATATGCTATCACCAATTTTATCGTTAACATGTGTTTATGTTAACCATATCTAAGCACCAAAGTCGAAATCCATAAAGATATAAAACGGGAAACTAATACTTTAGGAAGAAGTCGGTTGTTTCTGATAGCATTTTTAACATAGGTGTAATGCCAATTTGAGTTTACGTAGAGAGTTTTTTTTTAAGTTTATTTGTTTTTCATTTACAAATATAGGGGGATTATATACTTTTACGAAAGATAATAATAAATGTATTCAAATGTAAAGTGAATAACACTTATACCATTTTTGCCTATTTTTTATAGATTTTTTAAAGCTTTGTATTTGTTTTTTTTTTTAATGTCGCTGTCATAAATATTGGTGGATTACTAATGAATTATTTATTAAACTAGATAATCTAATTTTTAATGTTAAGAAATTACTGATATAGAATTATTGTTGAGTCTCCATAGAGCGAATTAGTTTGGCTCTCGGGCTAATAGGTATGGATTTTAGTCTTGATAAGTGAGTATCTATACAATACAAAGAAGTTTTCATTATAGTTACGGCCGCGTGCGGCCGACGTCTGTCGTCGGCCGCACGCGTCTGTCGCATACCTCGGAAGCGGCTCCATACATTTTCATACACTGACTATTGTCGCATCAGCCGCGCGCGTCAGTTGCACGCGATCGATCGCGCGCGGCTGCGATCGGCCGCGATGCTCGGAAGTCAACCTTTACCCATGAGCGCAGTTGGCTGAATGGGAGTGGCAGAATGGGTGTAGGTCCTGTCACTATTGTGGAGGATCCCATTCTAGCCAGCTCATCGGCGGCATCATTCCCGTGTGATCCACTATGCCCTTTAATCCATTGTAGGATTACTCCGTTGTTGGATGCTAAACGATCCAAAACTTTGTGGCATTCGTAGACGATACTGGAGTTGATCGTGTTGGCCTCCAGTGCTGTGAGGACGGCCATGCTGTCAGTCAGTATGCGGATGTTTAGTTCCTTTATACCTCTGGACAGGGCCGTGGTAGCGGCGTTTATTATTGCAACACATTCGCATTGAAATATCGAACTGTGTTGGCCCAGCGCTAGTGATATTTTGATATTCAGATCTTGTGAGAATACTCCAGCTCCAGTTCCAGTCCCCATCTTGGAGCCGTCCGTATAGATTCGGACTTCATGTATGCCAGAGTGATCTCGGTCATTTTCAAATAACTGTATTTGGTATTTCTTTTCGAAAATGCATTGCTTGGGTATTAGGATACCCAAGCAATACATTTTCGAAAAGACTGCTGCCCCATGCGATAGGTCGCATGGGGCAGCGATTAGTGACTCATGTTTCACTAAATCATTCCACAATGTGGAGTGAGGACCCTCTCGATTGTACCACAGACCCAGGTGTTTAAGCCTTATAGCAGCCATGGAGGCTTCTTGTTGTATAAACAGATCCAAGGGTGTTAAATCCAGGGCTACTTCTAGGGCGGCTGTGGGGGTGGTTCGCATGCAGCCGGTTGTCGCAGAGCATGCCAATCTTTGGAATTTCTGCAGTTTGTTGATGACGGTGCTTTGCTCTGTTTTGGACCACCAGGCAACGGCTCCGTATGTGATTATGGGACGTATAACGGTTTTATACAGCCACATCGTTATTTTCGGTGATAGTCCCCAACTTTTGCCGAGTAGTCTTTTACATTGGCAGAAGATGATTGTGGCTTTGTTTAGTTTACTTTCGAGATGTCTATTCCAGAGGAGTTTGTTGTCTAGTATCATTCCTAGATACTTGACTTCCTTGCTTAGGGACAGATTGGTATTAAAAAGTTTTGGGAGTTTAAGATTTCCTAGACTCCGTTTGTTTGTGAACATGATCAATTCTGTCTTTGTTGGGTTCACTGTTAGATTGTGTTTAGTGCACCACTGTTCGACGACCTTTAGAGCGGACCTCATTCGGTCACATATCACGCTCTCAACTCGCCCGCTGATGAGTATGGTCAGATCGTCTGCATAGCCTACTGTGAGAAAGTTGCGGTCGTTGAGCCTACTAATCAGCTCATTGACCACGATATTCCATAGGAGAGGTGAGAGGACACCCCCTTGGGGACATCCTTTGGCTACTACTCCTCTGGTAGTATCATTCACAGTAATTTGTATGGCTCTGTCTCTTAACATGCTGTCAATCCACCCGGCAATAGTAGGATCGACACCATGTCTGGAGAGGGCCTGGCTTATGCTGGTAAAGTTGGTTTTGTCAAAAGCTCCTTCTATGTCGATGAAGGTGCCTAGTGTTGATATTTTGTGTTTGAGATTGTCTTCTATATAAGAAACAACCTTATGTAGGGCGGACTCTGTTGATTTGTCTGCAGAGTAGGCGTGTTGGTTTGGATTTAAGGGGTTCCTGACCAATACAGTGCTCCTTATCTCCCTGTCTATTAGTCTCTCCAACACCTTTAAAAGGAATGATGTGAGGCTAATTGGTCTGAATGATTTAGGTTGAGTGTAGTCTCCTTTGCCGGGTTTAGGGATAAAGACTACTTTGACTTCCCTCCATTTCATAGGAATATGGCGGTGTGCTAGGCAGCTTCTGTAAATGGCTACGAGGTGGTCAATGAGACCTCCGTCGCTCCACCTCATCAGCCCTGGAAAGATTCCGTCTAGTCCCGCTGATTTGAATGGAAGGAAGCTGTTGATTGCCCATCTTACTTTCTCTGGGTTGACAACTTTGTGGGCGGTGATCCAGTCGGTTTCAACAGGTGAAATCTCCTCTCTTTCTTCCCATGTGCGACTTTCCGTTATGCGGCATCCTGGGAAGTGAGTAGTCATTAACAGTTCTGAGGTCTCTTGATCTGTTTTGGTGTATGTTCCGTCAGGCTTTTTCAGGAAACCAAGATTATGAACTGGTTCGCTGCACAGAATGTTTTTCACTCTGTTAGCCTCGTTGTTGCTTTCAATATTGGTGCAGTAGCGTCTCCAGCATTCTCTTTTACTGAGGCGAATACGCTTCCTGTAGTCATATTGGGCTTGTTTATAGGCGTCCCAGTCATGCGCTTCTCGAGAGTTCTTTGCTTTGTTGAACAACTTTCTTACCTTCCGGCGTAATTTCTCCAGGTCAGGTACCCACCAGTGATGTTTGTTGTCTGGCCGGGAGCTGGGAGTAGAAAGTGGGCATGTTTCTTCAAAGCTGGTGATTAATGTTGTTGTTATGCGATCAACGTGGTTATCAATATCCGCTTTAACCGCGTGAGTTGTAGGTGTGTCTAGACACCTTAGCTTCTCAGCGGTCATAAGCTCATACTTACGTCGGTCCATCTTGCGTGGATTACGTCGGGGCTTAGGCGGTGTGAGAGTCGTATTTAGGTTGTATTTGATCCAGCGATGATCGGAGCACGACGCCTCATCAGAGACATGCCAATCAGAAATGTGATGCGACGCGTGTTCACTTGCTAAAGTAATGTCAACGATTGTCTGGGCTCGTGATGTTACGAAAGTCGGTTCCGAGCCCCTGTTGATTATATTCATGTTAGTCGCGAGTAAAAAAGAAACGAATTCCTCACCTCGCGTGTTGTTTTCTTTGCTGCCCCATAGCACATGGTGTGCGTTGGAGTCAGCTGATATGATCAGTTCTAGTCCCTCGCGCTCGCAGTGTTGAACCAGCGCGGCCAGTTCAGGTGTGGGGATATCCGCGTCGCCCGGCAGGTAGGCGGACGCCATCACCACGTCAGGCAGGCCTGGGGAGGGGTCATTACGGAGCCTGATGGTGGTCAGGTCTCTGGAACAGAACTCGGTCATTAAGGTTGTGTTTGCGTGTTTAGGTGTGTAGATACATGTACGCGGGTTGTCTGTGGTGGTGTCTAGGAGTAGCTTACCTCCGATGTTGTTTAGACCGCATATTCTGCCCTTCCTAATCCACGGTTCCTGGATTAGGGCCACGGTCTTGGGATTGACCTCCAGCATTCTGCGTATGGTGGCTGTTGCAGTCTGGCTGTGCTGGAGGTTGGCTTGGAGGACGGGGAGGTTATTGCTGAGGGGTGCTGCCAGCGCCATCGTCGCTGTCAAGCATAACCTCCTCGTCTACGTCGCTCTCACCGCTTACGTCTTCGTCAACCCCCATCCCCTCCTCCTCCTGGGGGACTTCCCTGGGGTTCACTATAGGCGGCTTAGCGTCGTCGGTCGTGTGTGGTGGTTGTGGAGGGCTTTGAAGTGTGCTGTGGTGGAGTGTGCCGCTGCCTGGGTCACTAGTGACCTCCCCAGGTGCATTGGGGTTCGGCGGGGGCGTGTGTGTGTTATCAAAGAAGCGGGCGTAGATGTTACCCAGCTTGTAGTAAACTCTACGCTCGCTTGCCTTGAGTTTCTCAACGTCTTCTTCCGGGATTCCAAGCACGAGGAACAGGCATTGTTTCTCCTCCTGCTCCTCGGCGTGGTAAACAGCCCAGTTGGAGACGTTAAGATGGGTGTTCTGGCACGTGAGGCGTCTGCGTACCCGGTCTGGTGTGTCGTCCGGTCCATATTGTGGCACCAAGAGCCCCGTTTTGACGCGTTTGGGTATCTCCAGTTGTCGCTTGACAACCAGTTTGGTGCCAGGACGCGGCGAACCGATTTTCGCTGTTGTGCGATGGAGCCACTGGAGCGAGAAGTCGTCCCTGCACCAGAATTTAAGGACGCCCTCACTATAGAAGGCGTTCGCCTTAAAAGCCGGTCCGACATATGGATGGCTTGATGAACTCGGAGCAAAAATCTCCTCGTCCAGCAAACCATCCACCTGCCTCTTGACGACTTCTGCCTGCTCCATGGTAAGGTCATGGTAGGGTTCCACCATGATCGCGACGCTTAGGTCCGATTTCAAGGCATCGGCGTATGCAATGGAGCTGGTGGTGGTGGGATGGGGCTTACTACGCTTGCCCTCGCCTCGCGGAGTAAAAGAATCGTCGGGGCGATTTCTCTTTACAGGCTTGGCGGGCGTAGCGGTATTCCCTTTCCCACGGTTACCCCGCCTGGCGGGTTTACGTGATTCAGATGCGTTGTCGGCAGCTGGCTTCGAGGCGTCAGATGGTGCCCCTTTAGGTGCATCTTTCTCCTCGACAGGACTGTGGTCCACGTGAGGAGTCAGCGCATCACTAGTGGGAGCATCGCGGGGCTTTGCAGTCCCTTCGGCAGCTTCACGCGGCCTACTACCATCCGTAGCCTTTCGCCGCGCCTTCCTCGCTTCCAATCGGGACTCCGCTCGTTTGGCCTTGCGTGATTGGCCAGGCGGGTTGGATGTCTGTTTGGGCTTCTGCTTCTTAACGACTACTGTGCTCCAACCGGATTCCTCCTGTTGGGGCACAGACGTCGTCGGCATTGCTGCCTTCAGAGAGGAGAGGTCCAAACTGTGTTGTGTTGGCGGCGCTACACTTGGGTTGTGCACCCGAGGAGCTGCCGGTGTGTTTTGTGGCGCTACACTCGGGTTTTGCACCCGAGGAGCTGCCGGTGTGTTGTTGTGTGGCGCTACACTCAGGTTGTGCACCTGGGGAGCTGCCGGTGTGTTGTTTGGCGCAACACTCGGGTTATTCACCAGAGGTGCAGCCTTGGTATGCTTGGGTTTTGTTTTTTTGTTTGTAGTATCCATGAGTTGGTGATAGTGATGTTCGTCTTTGCTGTTTTCCACCCTCCTTGGAGCCCTCAAATGGGGACGCTGCGGCAGAAGGCACACAAACGCCAGAATTACAGCAAAGATATAGAGCCCCAATATAGCAGGAAGTGAGCCGAACATAGCCGGAAGACAAGTCGTCCCGCCCGTCGTTCACTCCCACCATATCAGGACTCTTGCCTGACAGCCCTCTGACGGGAAGTCCCAGCCGATTGACCTTGGATGGCTAGTCCTAGGCCTCCCGTGTGAGAGGAAATCCGGGCCAAAGTGATGTGTTGTCTCAGGAATGTTTAAACAACCTACACTCCATCGACTCAATCACCAGGACACCTTCATCCCCCCGTACGGGTCCCCGCGCACGGCACAAACACGCGGGTGGTTGCCCCCCCCCCCCCCCCCTCACCATCAGTCATGTTTGATGATGAGGCCGCAAGTACCAACCACATATTACCCGCAGTAAGGTGTTAGGGTAGGATGGAAGGATGGGAAAGGTCGGGTGGGAACGTCTAAGCCGTTTCAGTTACGTCTGTTTCAGAGGAACCAGACCAATAACAGGCAGCAACCGCGGGAAGGATAATCAGCTAGACTTGCCATGGGGATCAGCGACTGTTGCACTCCTCCCATGGCCATTCGCCATGTCAGCTCTCCGGACAGGAGGGCAGACTAGGGTTGGATCTGCTCTCGGCGATCAAAGGCCATGGGGCTAACCCCATGAGACCACATCCAACCCCGCCCGTCTGTCTGTCTGTCACTAGGCTGTATCTCATGAACTGTGATAGCTGCCTGCGTCTATTTGCCCGAATGACTACAACCCTATAATTTTTAAAGCTAGAGTGAATAGGCTGCTTCTGGGTAAGCTCGCTCCATCTTAGGCTTATTCTCAACCCTAAGGTTCAGTGTGAAGCCAAGAGAAAGCCATAGAGTACTATAATACATTGGCAAAGCCCATTACACATTTAAAAAAATAGCTACTTCTCATATTTTTCTGCCGTTTTTGCTCAATATTAATAACGGCAATAGGTTAGACACTTTAAAGATTTACAGAATATTTAGTTGTATATTTATTTTAAAAATAAATAATTAGGTACTTACATTAAAATAAAATACATACCTACAACAAACGTGATTTTTTGATGGTACGGAGCCCTTTGTGCGTGAGTCCGACTCGTACTTAGCCGGGTTTTTTTACTATGTAAGTTGCAAGCTGAAATGATGAAATGATGAACTTATATCCCTACCCCCTCCCCCGCCCCGCCCGCTCATGAATATCACGTTTTCAGTTCAATATCACAGTTTCAATGTTTCAAAGCCTAAACTACACGAAATAAATAAATTCTTACTATGTACATAGTTATTTACTAGCCTTCCGCCCGCGGCTTCGCCCGCGTGTACTACACGACGCTATCCCGCGGGAAGGTGATATTTTTCAGGAATAAAAAGTAGCCTATGTCCTTTCTCAGGCTCTAGACTATCTCTGTACAAAAATTCATTCAAATCGGTTCAGTAGTTTAGGTGTGATTGTGTAACACACAGACAGACAGAGACGCATTTATAATATAAGTAAGGATAAGGATAAGGATAAGGATTAACTCGTTACTTAAACATTTGACGAGGGGCGTGCCACAGGTTCAATACAATTTTGGGCCCAGTACCTACTTTTTATTTTGTCCTGTGCAGATATAATTGGCTGTTTCAGGAAATGTCGATACCATAAACTTATTATACTACCCCTAGTATAAATAAGTTTATGGTCGATACCTACCATATCTACGCCGATGATGTACAGGTCCATATTTCGTTTTATCCAAAAGACCACGAAACTGCTGTAAGAGACCTTTATGAGGAGTTGAGTGCTGTTGCGGGGTGGGCTGGGAATAACTGTTTGGTACTTAATCCGTCAAAAACTAAGTTCATGTTGTTTGGCACGGACAAAATGAAACGGGTATTGCCAGATTCTTTGAATGTTGAGTTGATGCGTGTGATAGAATATCAAATTTTGTTATTGATTCAATTTAGTATTTATTACACCTAAATCCATTAAATTAATTTTGGGGATAACATCGTACCTTATTTATCGTGTTTTCATTAAAAAGTAGTTTGATTTGTGTCGGTGCCATCCGACAACAAAGCGATATGATATGGAGTTTTGTTATTAATCTCATATAGTTATTCTTACATCTAAATTCATTATATTAATTATGGAGATAGCATTTTACTACATGTATCCTGTTTCTAATAAAAAGTATTTTGATTCGTGGCGGGGCCAACCGTCAACAAAGCATGATCAAGCAATTGTACTTTAATTTACCTATAAGTACTGAATAATGTGTATAAAATCATGTTAATATTCATATCAATTAATTTATTACTGAAATGTAATGTAATATAAAGTATCTAAGTAGCGTGTACTTTTACGTTAGTAAGTACACGTTACTTCCGGTTGAAAAGAAAACAAATAGATAATTATTGTAATTATTGTATTTATAAATAATGTTATGTAAAATCATTATTTGATTTTAGAATACTTTTTCATAATTGTTATGTTTGTATTATGGTGTTTTCTGTAATTTTCTAAAACAATAATTATCGGTTGAATTGGCGGTAGACGCTAACATTTATAAGCTGAGGCAGCCATTTTATTTGGTTAGTCTGGTTCGAGCCGTGAGCAGTGTACAAGTTAAGTAACTATTCCGTTGTTTCATATTTCTCATTCCTTGTTATTTCTTGCTGTTTAATGCTGATGTATTGTCTAGTAAATATTGCTGAAGATTTGCCCTTGTTCGAAGGATATTCGGTAACTTGTTAAATGTAAATTTATGCTTATTTGTTGATAATATTAAATTAAAGTTGTCCTTATCGGTTTCGAATAAATTATGTGAGTACTGAAATAATATAAAGTAACAGATTATAGAAAATGCTTGATGATATTCGTAAATGTTGTTTAATCTTTTATCATGAAAAGTAATGTTGTTGTAAATGTTGTTAAATGTGTTGTATGTTCAACAACGACATGATAATTTGTAAATGTCGTTGTTTCTGTTAAAGCTGGTGAGTTTTTTTCGCCCGTTTTTCTTGTCAGCTAAAAGATGTCCTTAACGGGTGGTAGGTAAAAAAATAAAAGGACGATTCAAAAGAATAAAATAGTTTATTAGAGATTTGAGATTTTTATTAATCCTGACCTTATTGAAATAGAAGCTTTATAGTTTTGTTTATAGTTATTTGAATAGTTTAATGCTTTTATCAGAATAGTTATATTTAGATTTGAGATTTTTATTAATCCTGACCTTATTGAAATAGAAGCTTAATAGTTTTGTTTATAGTTAATTGAACAGTTTAATGATTTTATCAGAATAGTTCTATTTCTATATTATCCGCCCTAAATCTATCACGTGCGCCTATAGAGAGAGAGGATGTTGCGCGTAACCCTGGGCTTAAACATAGATGCGGGCCTAAGGTTTGAAAACACCTAGCTGACACTGTTCAAAATTGCTTTTACAAACTTTATGTTTTATATGACATTAGACCTTATCTTTCTGAGAACCTAAGATTGCGCTTGGTTGAGTCACTAGTCTTATCCAAACTTAATGAGCGATTTTCTGAGAGGCCATTTAAAAAAAAAAGCTTCCAATTGCTTCACTAGATGGCGTTGAATAAGTATGTACATGTCTATGGTATATTTTGGTATGAAACATATTTAAATTAATTACTTTTTAACAACCCAAAGGAAACGAATAATGTATTAAATAACTACTGTGAGGAACACAAACGAAATAGGTAAATTTAAAGATTTAGGTAAATAAATAACATCTGTCTGACGTTCCGTTTTACGTAAAAAAGTCGCGTCAAAGTAAAATTTATAACGTTCCGTTCCTTCTAACTGCATAGGTGGGACAGCGCCATCTAGTGACTGAGCTTTCAGAAAATCGCCCATTACGGTGATACTATCTATGGTCAGCGTCTACTGGCTCAGTCGAACAGGCTTATTCAAAGAGTGCAAAATGCATGTGTTTATACCAAACACATGCATTTTGCACTCTTTGAATAAGTTAAGTTATAGAGTGCTCGTCAGATAAGTCTGCGCGCGGTAAAAATCGAATACTAATGTTTTCTATAACATTAGAACAAAAAAAATGCACTGTAACTAGCGCCAAAAACGCGCCAGGCACGTGCAGAGTTATCTGACACACACTGTATAAGTTAAATTTGTTAAGTTTTTATACCAAAACGACAACACTCAAGTTAATTCGATTCAAAAGCATCCTTGCAGTTTCTGTAATTTTGGAGTTCAATGAGTTCCTTGTTCCTGCATTCCTTCATGAACTTCACCAGCGTCCGCGCTAAAAGGGTTACCAATCAGTTTTTGATCAACTTTAGCTTCTTCGGTATATTCTGGAAAGTAGGTAACGATTGAATTCATCAATCAACATTTGTAAATTAGTCTTGATGTTTTCTCGAATATTTGCTTTACTAGCGTCATACTTTTTGTCTTGCACCAGTGCTTTTAATGTCAATTTAACTTTTTTTATTTTATTTTATTTATTTATAATAAGGAACAAACAGTTACATACATAAATTAACACAATATAATTATGTACTTAATAAACCTATAGTTCCATATATATTTTTCACAAAAAGAGATAAAAGTTATTTAAACTTAGTACAAAAATTAAACAAAATATGCTCGAGATAACAGTACCTAACTTAACCAAATAAAAATTTAAAGTATCTTAAAAAAACAGTAAATTAGTAAAATGCAATAAAATGCAGCACACTTCATATTTTATTAGTATATTTAAAGATTATCTGCGAAATGAATTTATACTCAAACTAAATAAATCAATTTCATGCAGTTTATCGTCATAAGTATTACAGCCGCGTTTCGTAAAAGTGTTACTTCCGTAACAAGTTTTAGCGACTGGGTACGAAAACATTACTTTTTTACATGCTTTGGGGACATGGAATGAAATACATTGCAAAAGTTTAGGGGCATCAATAAGATTATTTACTATTTTGTAAAGAAATGTAAGATCACAGAGAGTTTTAAACGGCATATTGTGATTTTTTGCAGATGTCTCATAATCAATGTATGTTTGACCAGTACGAAAATCCAAAGCTTTGACGAATTTCTGTTGTACTCTTTCAATTCTATTCGCATGAGTATCAAAACAAGGTTGCCAAACAACTGAAGCAAATTTAATAAGTAAGTGGATCTTTGAACGGTTTACTAACCCTAAGTATGAAACCAAGTTGTTTAAAAGCCTTCTTTAAAATTCTATCAATATGTGGAACGAAAGTTAACCCAAAGTCCAGCGTCACACCCAGATCGCGCACCTCTGACACTCTTGCCAACACCCTATCGTCCAAAGTATAATCATAAGTAATGGGTTTAGACTTTCTGGAGAAAGTGATGGTAAGTATTACATTTATCAATATTTAGATGCAGACTGTTTTCGTTTGTAGATCTTAGATAACAATGTATTATGACATATTTTGTCAAAACATTTGGCAAAATCTGTATAAACAACATCGACCTGCAACTTGTTATCCATGGCGCTTAAAATTGTATCAGTGATGATTTACATAACCACAACTGAAGTGTGCAAATGGGTAAAAGCGCGAAGTTTATCTTCAATAATGATTATGAATATATTTGCAACCTTTTCTAATTGTTTATTTTGCGGAACCTTGTAGTTGCATATTTTTTATTTAGTTTGTGAAAATATCAACAAGATAAGCCAAATTGATCTGACATCACGATACACGCTCAATTGTGGGCAGACGTTGTATCATCGTCTTCGCCGAGCCGGCCGGCGGGCGGCGGCGCGGCCCCGCGTACCGCTCTCACCACCCGCACTTTTCTCACTCATTGCACGGCGACCAAACGGCTTACCGCCCGCTAAATTTAAAATCATTCCGCGGACCATATTCTGGCTTCTGCGGACCACTGGTGGTCCAAGGACCACTGGTTGGGAACCATTGATCTAGAGCATTGTAGGAGGACTTCTCTAATTTTAAGGATAACACTAAAGTTATGCCTAGCATTGAAAGGCAGTTTTGCTATGTCTTGGAGGCAAATGAGGCAATTTGAAAAGATAACTGATTTATTTAAACTGTGGGACTGGACGAATAGGACAGCCTCGAGAAAAGCCAAGGCTTCTCCCGTGTTTACATTGAAAAGAGGGGAACAGGAGCATCAGGAGTGCTTTTTGTTAAACCGAAATTTAGATGGATGTTGGGTTGAAATGAGGGCCTCGTAGAAGCTAGTTTTTTTGTTAATGTCAATAATATGCAGTGTTTATTGGTTAATTTATTGTTCATGATTATACTAAGATTTCTTTACGGGGGTGACATAGTCAGTATGTGACTAAACCCTCTTTTCAAACAAGAATAAAAAAGGGGACCTCAAACTGTTTGAGTCAAACAGAGAGTTTCGAGGCAATGGGCGATTTTCTGAAAGCTCAGTCACTAGATGGCGCTGTCCCACCTATGCAGTTAGAAGGAACGGAACGTTATAAATTTTACTTTGACGCGACTTTTTTACGTAAAACGGAACGTCAGACAGATGTTATTTATTTACCTAAATCTTTAAATTTACCTATTTCGTTTCTGTTCCTCACAGTAGTACTTATTCAATATATTATTCGTTTCCTTTGGGTTTTTAAAAAGTAATTAATTTAAATATGTTTCATACCAAAATATACCATAGACATGTACATACTTATTCAACGCCATCTAGTGAAGCAATTGGAAGCTTTTTTTTTTTAAATAGCCTCTCAGAAAATCGCTCATTTGACGACCGATTTGGCGCAGGGGTAAACTACTTGCCTTCTGCGCCAGAGGTCTCGGGTTCGATTCCCGAACAAGACAAATATTTGTGTGCATGAACATGTCTATTTGTCTTGGTCTGGGTGTTTTCTATGTATATTAAGTATGTATTTACAAACAAAAAGTATTTAAGTATATATTTATCCGTTATCAAGTTCACGTAGACACAGTTTCTTAAGAAATTAACTACGGGCTTAGATAATTGGTGTGATTGTAAGAGAATATTTATTTATTTTTTATTTATTTATTTAATTTCGATATCGTATCTGGGAGATCAGAGAACTTCCTAAAACTTTTTACCAAAGGGGTGGGGGATTCTTTGTGAGTCCAGTATTCGGAAGAATTTGTAAGATTGCTAAAATTTTGCAATTTGTCTAAAAGGGGGTGATTTGAGTATTGAGATAAATTAATAAAATACCTATTGCACATCATTTGACGTCTGAGGCTCAATGGAGGGTCGAGGCACTCGACTTGGAGGGCATTCAATGGGGACGATCTCATAGCACCTGCAATGATCCGGAGACATCTTGACTGGATAAGAGTTAGTTTGATCAGCGCGGCTTTGTTGCACGGTTCCAATATGAAGCTTCCATAGTCAAAATGGCTCCGAACGACCGCGTTATATAACAACTTTTGACTGGTCGGGTGAGATCCCCAATGTAATCCTGACAGAGATCTTAAGATATTGACGTTTTTTTCCGCCTTATTGCTGATGTAACCTAGGTGTATGGCACGCCTGTCATTCTAGAGTCAAAGATCACTCCCAAAATTTACAGTTACTGACGATCTCAATTGGCTGTCCACTTAGAGATATATCAGGTTTCGGGATGGATCTTTTACGTGTTAAGACAATTGCTTTGGATTTTGCTGGAGATAAGGATAATCCATGGTCAGAGAGCCAATGGTCCAAGTAGTGCAAGGCAGAGTTAATTCTTGATTTTGCTTCTTCAGGGTCCTTGGATGTAGCATATAGAGCGATATCATCTGCATACTGAAGGATGCTGCAAAAACTGGATACAGTTCTGTCAAGGTCGAACGTGTAGAGGTAATAAAGTAAGGGGCTCAGCACCGAACGCGTAGCTTTTAACGACGGACGCTGCGCAATATCTAACCAACATTAATTTTCCTTCAGATGATATTAGCTCCACCTCCATATCGTATAGGCGAGACGTGTGGAGGCTTCACAGATATGCTAGAGCCGGCAAATGGGACAGATATACTTAATATTAGTGGCAAGTACGCTAACTAGCACTAGAATGAAAAGGAGTGGCGTGCCAGTAAGGTAATTTGGGAGCAGTTTGAGTGTCATAGGACTAAGTCACGAGCGTAAGCGTAAATAGATCACCGGTGGTTTTTACTCTTTACAGGGGGCTGAGTGGGCTGGTTCACTAACTGTCGGAAACGCTCTTGACAGCGGATTGTATGTACACTGTCTCTGCACACACTATAGAATAGACAAAGACAGCATATAATTCGAACCCGATTCCATTTCCGACAGTTCGTGAATCAGTGGGCAGATATCAATTATTTTAAAGTATTTTTTTTATGTAGGTAGGTATGTACCGAAAAACCGCGCGCTGGACTCAAATAAAACTTGGGAATACTCATTGACAAAAGCGTTAGAGCTGGTACACACTGGGCGCTTTCGAGCGCGCGTTTTGGTAACGCGCGCTCTGAGAACCTGTCATCGCATACATTTTTGATGTTTCGTACACATTGAACCGCGCGCTTTTTGACCGCCTTGGGGCTGTACATGTGATCGCGCGCTTTCCTGTAGAGTGGACACACGTTGAGGAAAATTTTAGGGAAATTGACTCTCTACATTTTTATGAATCGCCCGTAATGTCAGTTTATAAAATATGCAGAAATTCATCAAATGGTTTTATACAAATTCTATAACAATTGAAAAAGTTAGGTCCATGTTTTGATACAATGTTACAAAAATTCCATGAGTCTTTTTTATCTTTTAGTATTAGGTGCACCCAATATTCTTTTTTCTCCATCGTCGTCGTCTTTTGAAGTGATTGTAGAGGAGCCACACTCAAAACAATTACTTCGGAACCCATATCCGCACTAAGCCAGAAGTATACTCGCCCTAGTAACGCTCGTCGAACGCCATGCAGAGCGCTGAGTGGGTACGCTATCAACGCAACGATTTTGCAAATGATGGTGTTCATGTTCAATTTCATTTTATACCACCAAAAAGTCCTAACTTCGGCGCTTTGTGGGAATCAAGTGTAAAAACGTGTGTGCGCTGCAACCGATGCTCGATGGCGTTGTGCGAGTGGTCAACATGTCCACCGGCGTAGGCTCCTGCAGGCGCCCGGTCTCCAAGCTGGTGCCTCTCGGCGTCGATTGAAGCCGATGCCTTCAAGGGGGCTGGCATGTTGGAGCCTCCTTGCTGAAGCACTTTCTTTTTTACTATTCAAAATGTGTGTCACGATGACATCGATTTACTTAAATTTTTTCAATACACAATTGGTTGTCACAAAGCATGAAATATTTTAAGGGTAGTAATTAAACCGCCTTCTTTTTAATAGCATTATGCGCCTTAAAAAATCTGCATTGCATTCTAATTACTAAGTCGGCCGCTATTAAAGCGCGTCTGAATAATACTGTCTTGACCACTAGTTACCTTCTATGTGAGCCACTATAAATCTAACTCATCATGGTGGTTATTATTTAGCATCTAAATTTGTAACACACATTCAAGTAGTAAACTTCTAAAATATTAATTATCTGACACTAAAATAATAACTCTATTAGCTTCTAATTTTATAACTCAGTGCGTTTAAAATATAACTCGTCATACATTAATTAAACGTCAAATTGGTAAAAATCTTAAAATAAGTCGCCTTGCTAGGGGTTTTTTAGGAGGTGGGAGGGGGAGGGAAGGGTCAAGGGACCCCCCTCTTCAAGTTCCACCTGCCCGAAATGCGTAGTTTTCGAGATATGCGATAGAAGTTAGTATGAAAATCGTTACAAATCGCCTCAATAGGGGATTTTTGGGAGGGAGGAGGAGGGGGAAGGGGAGGTGACCCTCCTCTTCTAACCCCACCCACCAGATTTGCGTAGTTTTAGAGTTATGAACGATAGAAGTTTAGTATGAAAATCGCTGCCGCTTATTAGTTTCCGAGATAATCGACTTTCAAAATTCGCTCGAGAGTACGCAAGTCGTTTCTGGCGCTGGTTGCCAGTCGCTGGGTTCATGTCAACCTAACACGCTCGTCGCTACGCTCCTCGCACCTATCACGTGACCTACGGTCTACGGTTTCTAAGTCCCAGCCCCATAGTGCCCCCTTCGGTGCAGAATGAAAATTTCCACGATGAAAATAATAGTCCCTCTCTACACACGTTCCGATCCGACAGCCGATTTGGTCTGCTCCCAACGCAAAAATCGCAAAAATCTGCTATTGCGGAACACCTTATCCACTCAGGGCCAAATCACTGGATTGAGTTTTAGCTGAGCTGATGATCAGGTTGGTAACTCGTCGGTTCATGAATCGAATGACGATCTCTGATTGGTGCAAATGGCCCGTCGCTGTCATATCGCGCACTCGCGCCAAACTTAAAAGAGGCTATTTTCACGATATTAGAATTATGATGTATCATTTTACATGCTAAATTATAATATATGATGTTGCTTATTAAAGCTTTAAATTACAGTATTTGAGGAACTTGTGTCGATGCTGTAAAACTTAAAATAATGTTAAGTTACAAAATCCGTGGCTGAGTGTCAAGTTATTAATCAAAAGGACAAGTTAAAATAATTGTTGATCTTTACTTGCCGCTTTGTTTAAAATATTTAGTGAACGTTGTAAAAAAGATGAATTAGTTTATAATAATATAATTTATTTTCCCGTGGCTTGGTTATAAAGAAAGAAATTTAATCACGTGGCCAATTAAAAATTCTGTGGCTCTACTTATTATTTCCCATATTTTAATATCAAATGAAATTCGTTTTTTTCCTTTTCAAAAGCAAGTCTCAAACACATGCTCACAGTACACAAGCCTCGCTTTAAACAGAAACCCGTTCTATCTTCTATCTTGGACCCCATCAACAGCCTTATAAGTGCTGCGGGCGCAGAAAGCCACATTCGCTTTAGCAGCGGCATGGCCACGGTGATGAAGCGAGACATGTGTTGTAACGCACTCTCTGCAGGTTATACGCCAAAATGTAATATGATCGCTTTATCTCGTACTTTGGACCATGCTAACGGCCCTAAGTGCTGTGGTTGCAGGAAGCCACAGGCGCTTCAGAGGCGGCACGACAGCATTGAAGAAGCGTAGCGTGTTACATGCTTCCACACCTCCTCGCTAATTAAATCCGCGTCTAGATCAATGTAATAGTACCTACTTACCTATGTTTAGCCACAGAATAAATAATAGTACACACAGGTAGTTTAGCGTGCTTACCTGAAACAGATAGAAGATAGAATAATGCGGGTAGTATTGTTAAGTACCGTAAAATGCTGCAACTTTGCCTGGAATTTGACGTTTTTTTTAATAACGCTGAACATATTTACTTTTATGGCGTTTAATGAGTTTTAGATGGAAAACAGACCTTATGCCTTGCTAGATAGGACCCAAATCTTTGTAAAACATTCAGTACTTTTGAATTACAAGCACTATAAGTCGCAGGCAAAGGCAAAGGTCGCAACATTGCTTACTAGGATATCTCAATAAATAATGTGTTGCTATTTGTAATATTTTTCTTGCCTGTGCAGAAAACACCGTGCTTGTCCCTGGCAGTCAAATTATTGCAATAATGTTGATATATTTTTTTTCACAGCCCGTAGGCAAACTTGTAGCAGGTTTTACAAACGTTCCATACCAAAATATCGTTAACTTCAGGGTTGAGCCAAAATAATAAAATGATTTTTTAAATATTTTTATTGTGTTAACTTTAAAAAGTAAAACTTCAGAGTTAACCTTCCAGCAGTCGCACCCTTGCGCCGAACATAAGCAGTCGCGCGCGGTCTGTGATTCCGCAACTTTACGTATATTTATTGAGAAAACTAATGAATATTTCAAGTCATTGTGTAGCATATAAGTAAAAGAAGTCTTAACTGTGTTAATAATAGTAATAACAAATTATCTATGTCTATATTTGTTTACTTGTCTGTTACTCTATAAATCAACAAAAACGAAACAAAATGAAATTTTCTTTAATTTTCCTAATAACTAATAGACATACTAAAATAATAATGGCGATGAATCAGTATTCATCATTTAGCACTACCAAGTTATGAGAACTCTAAAATCACACTTATTTTTCATATGATTTGTTATGAATTTTTATTACCTTAATTGTAATAAAACAAATAAAGAAAACAAAATTAAAAAATCTTCTTATAACTATTTTAGGGTTACTACACAAATCTATTCATCATTACTCTCCATTATATCTACTGGACATGCACATTCTCAGCATATATCATCAGATTTTACTCGTACACAATCGGTCGCGCGCGGAATCTGAGACCGCAAACAGAAATAAAAAAACGCGCGCGCATGCAATGAACGTCATAGGCCTACTGAAGTGTAATACCTCACCTCCTCGAGGATATCACGAAAGCGCAACCGTCTCTTGATTTTAGTTTTAGTACACTGACTAAAATAAGTTCTCTGCGGACTCACAGACCGCTCGCGACTGCTGGAAAGTCAAACAGTGTGCAATTACAAATTTACGAGCTCCTGATTTTCTTCTGCTTGGCTTTTTATAGCCTTTCCCATTTTACATTTTATTTTTTTCATAGAACTGCAATAGAATTAAGATTCACGAAATTACATAATACTGTTATTACGATAATGATTTATATTCCGTTTGAACGTACGAGATTCTTTTTTAAAGCAGTGGATGCATGAAATCACATTTGAAAAAATTAACAGGTATTTAATTTTTTTTTTAATTTCTAAATTTTGGCTCGTAACAGCCCTAGACCCAGGCAAAGTTGTGTCACTCAAGTTTCCAGAACACTGCACAACATTACCTACTATGCTATTTTACTTAAATCGTGTCCTTTGCTTAAAAATATCAAACATTACGGAAAATTGACCTTTCCCTAGGATGTTACTACTTCTCAAAAAAGTACCTTCTTGTAGCTGAAACTTCAAAAGTTGCGAGACACTTAAAAAAAACTGCCACTCAGTTCGACTATTGACGCCCAACTGACGGAACAAATATCGAATTACCATCATTAAAAAATGAAAATATGTTGCCCGAATAATGTAAAAATACTACCAATTAGTCAAAATCAAGAGAAAACTTAGCAATCGAGAAATATCGTAATTCGTAACTAGAACAAAATTGAGCTTAAATGGCAAAGTTGCAGCATTTTACGGTAGGTAGTATTTAAGTGGTATTTTAAATTTATTTTACTCGCAAATCACAAGACAGTACTTACTCAAAATTTTGACTCTACTACTTTTTATCCCGGAAAAATATCACATTCCCTCGGGATAACGTCGTGTAGCCCACGCGGGCGAAGCCGCGGGCGGAAAGCTAGTTCAAAATAATATCCTATTAATTGCATTACACTTGGTTTTTACTTTGAGAAAGAGATCTTTCGTCGAATCCAGCTCGGATGGGCAGCGTTTGGGAAGCTCCGGCATATATTCGCGTCCGAAATACGCGATATTTTCGTCTCAAGACGAAAGTCTTTGACCAGTGTATGTTGCCAGTAATAATGACCTATGGAAGTGAGACGAGGTCTTTTACTATGGGTCTCATAAGAATGCTCAAAGTCACCCAGCGAGCAATGGAGAGAGCGATGCTTGGTATTTCCCTGCTCGATCGAATCAGAAATGATGAGATCCGCAGGAGAACTAAAACAACCGACATCGCTCGAAGGATTGCATCATTGAAGTGGCAGTGGGCACATAGCGCGAAAAACCGATGGCTGTTGGGGCGGAAAGGTTCTCGAATGGCGACCGCGTGCCGGACGACGTTCAGGCCCCCTACAAGGTGGACCGACGATCTGGTCAAGGTCGCGGGAAGTCGCTGGATGCGGGCAGCGCAGGACCGATCGTTGTGGAGATCCTTGGGGGAGGCCTATGCCCAGCAGTGGGCGTCGTTCGGCTGACATGATGATGATGATGATGATGGTTTTAGTTAATGAAAAATATACAAAAATAATTGTATTTAAATAGGCGAGGCATTCCGGCCGTAATACCTAAGTTTTAATTCTTAAGGCTGCTGGGATTCCCCAAAATAGGGTATTTTAAATTATGGAATACTCGCAAATCACAAGTACCTACTTAAAACTTTGGAAAAAATATATGTTAATTTACAGTTATTTATCTAGTGCTTCCGGCCGTTTTTTTCGATTGGTGATATTTAACTGTGTCAAATAAAATCCCAAACATCCGTCTATAGCCCGAGAGCCAAACTAATTCGCTCTATGGAGACTCAACAATAATTCTATATCAGTAATTTCTTAACATTGAAAATTAGATTATCTAGTTTAATAAATAATTCATTAGTAATCCACCAATATTTATGATAGCGACATAAAAAAAAACAAATACAAAGCTTTAAAAAATCTATTAAAAAATTGGCAAAAATGGTATAAGTGTTATTCACTTTACATTTGAATACATTTATTATTATCTTTCGTAAAAGTATATAATCCCCCTATATTTGTAAATGAAAAACAAATAAACTTAAAAAAAAACTCTCTACGTAAACTCAAATTGGCATTACACCTATGTTAAAAATGCTATCAGAAACAACCGACTTCTTCCTAAAGTATTAGTTTCCCGTTTTATATCTTTATGGATTTCGACTTTGGTGCTTAGATATGGTGAACATAAACACATGTTAACGATAAAATTGGTGATAGCATTGTAACGATGTCGATTCGTACCAGTCATTATGGATGGTTAAAAACTCTATGATGACTGGAAACTCCATCTAGTTCTACATACTGGCCATTAATTTTATCGAATCCTATTCTGTTCTTTCAATTCAAATTCAAAATCTTCGTTTCACGTGTCCTGTTCATCATTTTTGATTCAGTTCTACTAAAATCACCAAACCATACAGAGCTCTCGGAGCATTACCAGTTTTTTATACCAGTTTCAATTTTTTGTCATAGTGTTAAATAAGTGGAACCCTTGACCCTTGGAAAGGGGTAAGTTTTCATCATCATATCCATTACTACCTACTTACCTACCTACTTTTTGTTATTCATGTATTTTTTATCATTTTGTTACAGTTCCTATGCTTCCTAATCTTCCTATTCTTCCTATACGTTTCGTTATTACTACCTTTACAATAAAAGTCAAGTCCCTATAAACATCATCTTTTTATTCATCTATTATCTACAAATTAAATACTGGGCGGTGACTTCCGACGTTCCGGCTAGTGTACCGCTGGCCGACGAGGACGTCCCGCTGCACTGGCTCTCCGGCAAAGAAGAATCGAAGAAGGATCTCTCTCCGAGGCTAGGACTCCGGAGTGCAGATAACCATATCCCTTTCCCATTTTAACGTTCCCATTCTCCATTATCTGTAAAAAAAATATTATTAGGACTTTTGTGTTAAGTATGTACTAATTTTTCCCACTTTCCTTTTTCTATGTTTTAATTTTAATATATTGTATTCTATCAACCATCCCCATTTCGACACACTATACCGTACAATTTCATAACTTAATACACTTTAATCACCCTAACACACATTTTACAGACAATAAAACAATCGACGCTACTACTGCTGGTTACAAATGTAATCGGTTCCCGATGCTTTAGTAGCGAAGGCATTACATTCATAAACTTATTACAATTTCTACTTATTATCACAAAAATACTTTCAGTACCCCATACTAATTTACACTACAGCCCTACAGACATCACCTACTCTACGGCTTGTTTAACCGACAGCTACATAAACACTCGAGGTTTTGGGATTTAAACCATTGGTTATTCCAAATCTCGTTTGTTATTACATCCTCGGCTTTGGAGAATATCCAGACCCGGGTTACTACACTCTTAGCTTGTAATTCTATAAGCTAAGTATACTCACAAACACGACATACACCAAACAATCAAAATTTTTACACAAGCTATACGACTACACAATTTTTTTTTTCATACTTACCATCAAATTATCATAATTAAGTACTATTTTTTCTTATTATTGTTGTAAATTATTGATAAATTATTATTGATTCACGTAGGTACGTTACTTTTACGTTTATGTCAATAATTTTTCCTAGTTGACATTATCGGACGTTGTCACCATATTATTTTCAAAAAGAACAAATTTCCTTTTTAAATCAAGAAAAAGTTTTATACCATACGATTTTTTTTAAAACGTATTGATTAAATACTCATTGCTTATTTTGTCATATTTAAATATTGTACCATAGTTCCACAAATTATTAACTATGGATATTTTACAACTAAACAAACCTGAAATTATTTACGAACTTAAATTACGTAACGCAAATTTCCAACCGACTCAAACTGCCGTTGAATTGCGTGAACTTCTAGCAAATATTTTATCGGAACCGAATTTACATCCACCATCCACATCAAGCCCGTATACATTTACCCTTGATATGGATGAAATAAAAAAATGTTTAGACGTTATAGACGTAACGCTTTCTTCTTACCCCGCTAGAAAATCAAAAATTATACCTTATATCACTCACATTCGGAACAGATTATCGTTAATAGAAATAAACACAGAAAGTACACCCCAAGAAATTCAAATTTATAAATCTCTTTGGGATCAACTTAAAATACATGAACAGCATTTTAAAACTCTCGAACCATCTACATCTACATCTACTTACCATTCAACGGTTCAGGAGACTACTATTCCAAATTCATTTTTTGAAACTTTAACTCAAACTTTATCAAATATAGCAAATACACGACCAAACACAGAGATTAAAAATTTTTCTTTTTCTAGCGATGGTTGTCCCAGGGAATTCATTCTAAAAGTAGAAGAATTTGCTACTGCGAGAAACATGAGTCATAACACATTATTTAACCACATTTACGACATACTTTCAGGAATAGCTTGAGATTGGTTTAGAGCCAACAAAGATTTTATTAGAGATTGGGAAACCTTTAAAACATCCTTATTTAAATATTTCGAAATTACAGACTATGATTACAAACTTAAAAAAATTATAGATTCACATAAACAAAAAAATAATGAACGGGTTATTATTTATTTTGCCACAATGGAGTCTTTATTCCGTAAACTTCATGAACCACTCACAGAAAAACAAAAAATTGAAATTTTACGACGAAATTTAAGACCACAGTTCGGTCAAAGATTATTACCTAACGATTTATCTTCATTAAATACATTATTAGAATCTTGCAAATGGTTTGAAAACTGTTTGGAAGTTTCAAATACTAACTCTGAATTATCTAATATTTTACCTACCTCATCGAAACAAAAAAGTTTTCCTATATCTCACAGCTTCGATAATATACATTCACATACCTACACACCCTCAACACCCATTCATGCAGTTTCGACCACTCAACAACGGAAAATATTTTCTTGTCCTCGTTGCCGAACAGATGACCACAACTTAAATGATTGCACTAAAACTAATAAAGTTTGTTTTCGATGCGGAAAACAAAACGTTATCTTTACTAGTTGTCCAAAATGTAACATTACACATTACTCCAAAAAACCAATAAGTGAGGATCGTGGAAAATCGAATTTCGACAAGTCAGATTGGGACAACTGGCTAAATACTATTAAAATATTTTTTAAATCTTATAAAATTTCTACGCTCCTCTTTACAAATACTACTGATACTGAACGTCCCTACATTAATATTAACGTCAACGGTTTATTATTATCCGGACTATTAGATAGTGGTAGCGCAATCACTATTTTAGGCAATAACTCACATAAATTATTACTCCAACATGGTTTTAAGATAGAACACGACACCATTATACACGGTACGGTTGCAAATGGTCAACCTATACGTTCCATTGAGTATATTAACTTACCTACTATATATAATAATCAATTTTGTAATACTATTGCTCACATTATACCTAGTATCTCAGAATCATTTATACTAGGCATTGACTTTTGGAAGAATTTTAACTTAGCTCCCCAGATTCTTTCCAAAATTACTATTCATAAATCCTCAAACGCTCTAACTTTCTTAATCAATACTACTAATATTAAATTGAATAATTATAACAATCTTTCGGAAACCGAGCGCGTTATAACCGATACTATCATTCAAAATTTTAAAAACATTTCTACTGAAATTTTACCTCTTGGGAAAACTCATTTAGCTGAACATCACATTGACACCGGTGATCATCCTCCTATACGTCAACGGTGCTATCGTTTATCTCCTGTGAAACAAAAAGCTCTTTGCGAAGAAGTAGATAATATGCTAAAACTAGATGTGATTGAGCCTTGTGAGAGCCCTTGGCTTAACCCCGTTATTATTACCCCTAAAAAAGATGGTACTTGGCGTTTCTGTGTGGACAGCCGTAAACTAAATGATATTACCAGAAAAGACGCATATAAATTACCTTTTATTTCCGATATTATTGATAATCTTAAAGATGCTAAATACTTGTCATCTATTGACATTGCTAAAGCTTTTTGGGAGATTCCCCTTCGTGTCGAAGATCGTCCCAAGACTTCTTTTCACGTTCCGGGTCGCGGAACATATCAATTTAAAGTTATGCCTTTTGGTCTCACCAATGCACCCGCCACACAGCAAAGATTTATAGATAATCTTCTTTGTAACATCGACAGTAATGACGTTGACAGCTCTGTTTTCTGTTACTTAGATGACATAATAATCGTAAGTAAAACATTTGACGATCATATTACCCAATTAAATAAAGTTTTCAATAAACTAAAATCGGCTAACATCACTATCAATTTTCCAAAATGCGCGTTCTTTCGGAGCGAACTTCAATATTTAGGCTATGTAGTTAACGACAAAGGTTTACATACCGACCCCGACAAAATAAAAGCAATTCTAGAAATACAACCACCTAAATCTAGTAAAGAAGTTAAAAAGTTTCTTGGTACAGCGAGCTGGTACCGTCGTTTTTTACCAAATCTCAGCACTTTGGCTGCCCCTCTCACAAAGTTAGGTTCAACCAGCAAAAAAGCACCTCCTTTTAAATGGACTTCTGAAGTAAATGATGCATTCAATTCAATTAAACGAGCTTTAGTTTCTACTCCAATTTTAACTTGTCCTAACTTTTCAAAACCTTTTGCTGTTCATTGTGATGCATCAGCGTACGGGTTGGGAGCAATGCTTACACAAGAATTTGATGGCATAGAAAAACCTAATGCTTACATGAGTAAATCCCTTACTCAAACTCAAAGGAATTATTCAATTACTGAACGTGAATTATTAAGTGTCATAACTGCTCTAGAACATCGGCGTTGTTATGTGGATAACGGCCAGAAATTTATTATCTACACAGACCATTCTGCCCTTCAATGGTTTTTACGTCTTGATAATCCCACAGGTCGATTAGCCAGATGGAGTATTCGTTTATCCATGTTTAATTTTGATATAAAACATAAAAAAGGTAAAGAACATCTTGTACCAGATACCCTATCTCGTATTAAACCCATTAACGCCATTAATATTAATATGTCCAATTCCAATGACGATTGGTATAATACCATCTTATCAAAATGCAAAACTAATCCATCTTCTACCCCTGATTATTCTATTAAAAATAATAACTTATATAAATATACACGATCTAATACTCCATATCATTCTGATTTTTCTTGGAAATTAGTTGTTCCTTTGGAACTACGGGATTCCGTCATTACGGAAAATCATTCTACACTTACAACAGCTCATTTCGGTACTTTTAAAACATATCACCGCATTAAAAATAGCTACTTTTGGCCTGGCATGTATAAAGACATAGCAACATATATATCCAAATGTGAAACTTGCCTTGCGTACAAACATCAAAACCAGCATACAATTGGTTTGATGGGTAAACCTAAACATTGTTCACGTCCTTTTCAATGTTTATCAATTGATTTAATTGGACCATTACCATTATCTCGCAAACTTAATAGATTTATTTTAGTAGCAACTTGTTGTTTTTCCAAATATTGTTTATTATATCCGATTAAACGTGCTACATCTTCAGTCATAAAACATATTCTTGAAAATCTAGTTTTTATGACATATGGTATTCCTGAAACAATTATTTTGGACAATGGTCCACAAATGATAAGCAATGAACTTACAGACTTATTTAAATTTTACAATATACCCAAGGTACACTATACTCCACGCTATTGCCCACAAGTAAATACAGTAGAACGCTACAATAAAACCATAATTACCGCAATCGCTTCATTTGTCGATGACGATCATAGAACATGGGATATTCACCTCAATAAAATTCAGTTTGCAATTAATTCTGCCGTAAATGAAACGACCCAATTCACGCCATCCTATCTAGTGTTTGGTCGTGAACTTGCCACATGCGGTTCCATTTACAACGCCGACACAACTGAAGATTCTATTCTAGCACCTAAAGATAAATATTCTGAGAACATTGGTTTACTTAGCCCAATATTTGCAGAAGTTCAAGCTCGTCTTTATAAGTGTCACCAAACTAATGCTCATTATTATAATAAGCAACACCAACAGTTAGAATTTAACCAAGGTGATATTATCTGGAAACGGAACTACCCCATTAGTTCATCAGATACATATTTTTCGGCAAAATTAGCACCTAAATTTATTAAATGTAAAATATCAAACAAAGTTTCACCTCTTATTTATGATTTATCGGACATGTCCAATAAACCTTTAGGTCGTTGGCATGTCAAAGACATTAAACCCATTCCTAAGTTAAGATAATTACCCTACTCTTTAATTAGAAATTTTATTTGTTTAACTACGTCTTTAATTTGTTATTTATTATTACTTTAAGTGACATGCACACTTAGTCTTATGATTTATATAGGTACTGTTTTTATATACACTTCCATCCCTTCGGCTGACCCATCAACTACTTTATCAATACATAATTTTGTACATACATATAAGATAATTACATTTTTTAAATTTAATTACAATACTAAATCGTTTAATTACGATTATTATAATAAGTTGCCTACTGCAACATATTTAATTTTAAACTATAATATTACTTATTTATCTAAATACTTACGTGTTAGTTAGTAACACTTACTTATTTTAGTATTTTAACAAGTACCTACTTACTTAATAGTCTCTAAAGAGATTAAAGTCTTATTTTCTAGCCATTTGTTAAGGCTACTAAACTTGTAAATTTTGAAGACACTTTACACAAACATTTACACATGACATTCATCACACACATAAACACTAAACATGATCACCAAAAGCCAGCGGGTTGTGACTGGCATATTTAAATAAGCCTGCACTAATCTGGGTTGGTTTCATGAGTAACATCTTCTATTATAAAAGATTTCTCTACGTAACTGATGCCTTAATTCTAAAACTTATGGAATTAAGACTTTGTTAGATACGACGGATGTTAGTATTTGTATGGAACCGAAACCAACCTAGTGTAAATTTCTCACTGTAAAAACCATTCATACACTCAAAATTCTATCATGCACTTCCATTAAATTAATTAATATGTTACTTGATCTGTATTTACTTTTTTATGGGACTTGTTTGTAAATACCTACCTATCTTCTAACTAAAAAAAAAATCCTTAGAGATTTTTTTGCCCCGGCCGCCCCGGTATTGTAACGATTTCGATTCGTACCAGTCATTATGGATGGTTAAAAACTCTATGATGACTGGAAACTCCATCTAGTTCTACATACTGGCCATTAATTTTATCGAATCATATCCTGTTCTTTCAATTCAAATTCAAAATCTTCGTTTCACGTGTCCTGTTCATCATTTTTGATTCAGTTCTACTAAAATCACCAAACCATACAGAGCTCTCGGAGCATTACCAGTTTTTTATACCAGTTTCAATTTTTTGTCATAGTATTAAATAAGTGGAACCCTTGACCCTTGGAAAGGGGTAAGTTTTCATCATCATATCCATTACTACCTACTTACCTACCTACTTTTTGTTATTCATGTATTTTTTATCATTTTGTTACAGTTCCTATGCTTCCTAATCTTCCTATTCTTCCTATACGTTTCTTTATTACTACCTTTACAATAAAAGTCAAGTCCCTATAAACATCATCTTTTTATTCATCTATTATCTACAAATTAAATACTGGGCGGTGACTTCCGACGTTCCGGCTAGTGTACCGCTGGCCGACGAGGACGTCCCGCCACAGCATATTTGCTGAAAGAATTGCACCATTTTTGGGGTATAACTTTTTTTTTATACCTTCCAATGCGATATTATGTTGGATTCCAAAATATAGTCTCTTAAAATTATATTTAAGGGCCGTTTACAAAAATTTGGCCTGTTATTGAATTTTTTACAAAAATATCGGATAGCTCTTGGGGTACTAATCGTAATCCAAATATCCTATTACTAGCAGTATACTTTGTTTTAGTTAATGAAAAATATACGGAAATAATTGTATTTGAATAGCCGAAGGATTCCGGCCGTCATAAGTTTTTTTTATTATTTAATTTTTAACTGAATTTTAAGTGATTTTCGATTCGTGGGGCGCTCGCGAGTTCACTCACAGTCACAGTTCACTGATGGCTGCCGCTGCGTCCGCGTGAAGTGTATAGCGCGCGGCCGAGCAAGTGTTAGCGTCCCTATTTCGGGCGGAAATCCTCATTTCCTGTAAACTGAACTGAGACGCGCGAGAGGTCCCACCGTTAGCGGTGTTCTTCAATTGTTTCTGCAGTCGGGAATAGTAGGTACGAGGTACCTAACTGGAGAAAATATACCCTCATCTGTTATTTAATCGAAATACATTACATTAAGGCTCTCATGGTGATAAATCAGCTCTTTAGTTGAAATATAATAGTGTTGAGAAACACCGTTCAGTACCTAGATACTAAAATAGTGGTGTCTTAAACGTTTATGTCACAAACTCGCACTTTAGGGTAGGTAACCAAAACATGTTTATAGTGTGCTATTTTGTACCTTCTAGTGCTGTGATCTTTTACATCACAATGTGACCGTCGCTCGTCGGTCGTCGGTCACATTGTGTCGGTTGTTCTCCAAGGTAGGTAATTATAATTATTCTTTTATGTCATTCGCCATAATATTGTTGCTTAACGTAACATGTATATAGGTACGAATGATTCATAGACCGTAACTTTGCCGTAACTTGCTTATATGAAAAAAATTGTATCGATAAATTTTTTGTGTTGATTTCAAATTTGACAGTACGCCCTAATAATTTTCGTGTTTTAATAAAAATTTTATACCTAAAAAATAAGGACTTGGTCCAACTGTGGCTTCTTCAAATTCTTCTCTAATAAATGATTATTTGCATAATGTTTAATTACCCCTAACATTTGTTTACCTACGTTACCTTAAAATCACAAAGCTCTATTATCCTTGTTTTATGCTCGAGGCACCAACAACTACACAGCTTTCACGTTCACATGTCATTGTGAAAACGCTTACGGTGTTTTGGCTTAATACGCGTTCTTGTACCTACGAATTTAGTGAATAGGTACCCCCTCGTTTTCAGTAAGTATTGTGGCTAATTATTTACCTTGTGAGAGACTCGTTACGCAATCAAAATATCCTACACCGCAAATACCTAAATGGAAGTGGCATTCATTTGGTGATGGGCTTTTAGAGCCCCTTTTCGTAAAAGAGGTAGGTATCTATTGAATTGCATAAGTAGGGCAGGGGTACCCTTTGTAGCCAGTTTAAGGATTTTTTGACTTTTAAGCACTAAGTACTAAATGGTCTTAGGTATTTAAGACACAAATTATATCTTAAATTATAGATAATTTATCTACCTTTAAAGGTACATTTTTTTAATATTACACACAATGTGTGAGAGGTGCCAAATGTACCGGTTTTGGCCACTTACTGATAGTTAAACTTTTGTAAGTATTGCGAAAAATGAAAACCAAACCCAGGTAAAATCAATATATTCTAATGCGCTAGAAACCAGTCAATTGCAAAACAACAATTTAATTGTAAAAAACAATGGTTTATAAAGTACTAGCCTTACGCCCGCGGCTTCGCCCGCGTGTACTACACGACGTTATCCCGCGGGAAGGTGATATTTTTAAGGAATAAAAGTAGCCTATGTCCTTTCTCAGGCTCTAGACTATCTCTGTACCAAAATTCATTCAAATCGGTTCAGTAGTTTAGGTGTGATTGTGTAACACACAGACAGACAGAGACGCATTTATAATATAAGTAAGGATTTCATAAAACAAATTTCTTAAAATTTTCATACAAAACATTTCTTCAAACAGAAAATGGAATTTATTGAAAAAAAATCGTATGACATAAGGAATTCTAACGGATGTTATTATTAACTTAAAATACCTTATTTTAATTGCCTTTATCAAAAATGGCTAAAAGTTGTTTAGAAAACTTTTAGAGCAAAAAGTGGCCAAAACCGGTACAGTGGCCAAAACCGGTACGCCTGCCCTACCTACTTGGGGTAATTGATAAGTAAACGCGCAATTAAAATCTGAACCTGATTTTGTAAGTAGGTACCTATCTGTATTTTCCAATCGGTTAGAGACGCGTAGGGTCTCTGACGCGGTCTAGTTGGTTTGTCTGATCGGATCGTCTCAAGTCTTTACTTCGCTTTTCCTTTTCTTTTAGCCGTACGTAACTGACGTGCCATATGGACAAAGGATTTGGTCTGCTTTATCCAAACCATATCCAACTGTCTGTAGCGTAGTCTTCTGACCACGATTATTATCTATTAATCGTGTCTGGCGCAGTCCGGCCGGGTTTGGTTCGCACGAACTTCGCTTCGTACAAAACGAAATCCGAGCGTGTGAAAGCTCCGGCCGGACTAACTATATGTTGAAAACTTCGGACAAGTTCTAGTAGGTATTTTATCAAAAATAACATAAAATTAAGCAATACATTAAATTCTTATAAACAAAATAAAAACCAGAAATATTTTTCTTTTTATCTATCGATTGAAGGAAAATTGTTTTTTCCAATATTAAAAAATTAAATAAATATTGGAAGATGAGCAGTGGCTGGCAACACACTTCTTGTCAGTTAAAAAAGTCTTGAATGGGTGGTAGGAAAATATTGACGATTCATAAGTACATATTTATTATGTCTAAGTGAATAAAGAATATTTTTATCTTATCTTATCTTATCTTACTGCAACTACTGGCTGGTACGGAAGATCCGGCGCTGTCTACGTGTATAGCGAGTCCGCTGCGAGGTTCGTGCGCAACCAAATCCGTTGTCCGGTCGAAACGTCTGTTACGGCTATAAGAAGTGTGTGCAGTTGAAACGTTTGCACAAACAATATATTTTTTAACTATAGAGCCAACTTTCAAAATCAGGTTAAAATTTGCGAAAATCATTAAAGTTAAGTTATGTTAAGCAAACATCAGTTTGGAACTTAAATGATTTTACCACAACCCTCATTCACTCCTAAAAATCGTTACCGTTTGCCTACAAACTAGCAATATTGGCCGTATAACCCCTTTCGCTATTCATAATCCTCTTGAGCTTAAAACTTCGGAAGGGTCAAAAGGCGTCGTGTCATTTGTGTTAAACTGTATATTTTTCCGGGAACTCCCACAAAGGTCCCATAACGAAGTGAAATAGCCAAATAAGAAGCTCTTAATGTCGCAGTTAGCTGAGAATCCTCCCTTGTGAATGCTGGGTCATTAGCGATTTGTTATTGCGAATTGCCCCCAGCACTGGGCTCGCAGTCATGTTTAATCTGAATTTTCTTTATACGCCGCTTAAAGCTTTTCGCATACGAAAATTCACGGAGTTGCTTGCGAATGCAAAATTTAATTATGCCAATAAATTTTTGAGAGCTTCAGCATGTTTGTCGAATGCGATGAGAGCTTTTAATTTAAGTCCATAACCTTTTCATACAGCAGCATAAGGTAGGTGGATGATATATATCTATGTTTTGTAATGCCAGTGTCTGTTTGTGCTCAGATCTTTGCTTAGTTGATACATTTGTAGGATATAAATCTCTGTTTATTTTCGAGGAGCTACACTTTAATGTCAACAGAGGGTTTAACAAGAGCTTTTTCAACTGTGTATTAACTAACTAACCAAAGTGTGGCAGATAATGGTGATGATCGTCGGGAGCATATACATAAGAATAGCATAGATCATAGAAGCCGGCAATATTCTTACTCGTTCCGTGAGTACTAAATATAATAGTACTAACGTGTATGGCGACGAGTCGTTGATTAGGTATACTTAGAAACCCTACACGTGAAAGTGAAATAGTAAGATTCGATCGTATATACGAGTAAGAAGTGAGAGAGATCGATTTTATTCGCTTACAAAGCTTCCGTCGCCGTCGTCTAAGTTAGCTCTAATAAATAGCACATAAGCCTTAATTAAGCAAAAGTAATTAAAACGGGCTGTCGTAATAGCTTTTAGCTACTGATTGGTAAAAAATAGTGTTAGTCGAGGGTTTAGCAAAGATTAAAGTGTGACATTCATTAAGGGCAATCAGTCAAGGGAACTAAGCAGGGCTGCCTTCCGACAGGCAGCTACTTATCTAAATAAGATCGGCGCTGCGTGATGGATTTTAAGACCCTCGTCCGGCGGACGCCATTTTATAATTCAACTAGCCTACTGGCCAGTGTGATTTTCAAGTGGATTGAAGTGTGATTTTATACAAAAATGGTTTTTATCCACCACGGGGTAGCACTTAGCTTTCATCAGACCTGATATTATGTGAGGATAAGGCTGAAGGTGGAAGCGCAGTACTCCCGGAATCCTCAATTACTGAGGACCGGGTTATCTAATCTCTTAACTGCCGGAACACAACAATGCTGGAAACATCGTTGTTATGGCGTCAGACTTAGATAAGCTGGAGATAGCTAGCCAGGCGAACTTTGAACAAGCCCTACCAGTACCACTAACCAACCAAACCGATTGTAACTTATATTTTTAACTATAGGTTTTGATGTAAAATAAAAGAAATGGAAATATAATGAAATGTGAAGTTTTATTTTTATAACATGTAAAATTAGGTCCTTACAAGAAATGCAGGGCGTGGGGATAAATATTCTACTTTGCAGCTCACTTGTTGCACTGTCAGAGGGACTTAAATTACAATATTCTCACTGAGTTGGAAATTACATAAACAGGTAATGAAGTTTAAACTAAGCAAATAAGGGTTCAAAAGAAATTCATATGAATAGGAGACCTAGGCTATCGCTATCCTTAAAATAGGTTTACAACGTGTCAGACTGGATATACAAATACAAACACAAATTAAAATATGGTTGTTATTCAATATTAAACATTTTATAAGTTCACAAGTGTAGTTTAAATCAAGTTGGGAGTGTTACAAAATTGAAAGGCAGGTAGGTAATACTTATATGTATGTAGTTAAGTTAAACTTATGAGAGAGGAGAAGATTAGAGACAATTAATGGGCGCCACGTTTATGAACAGCTCATAAACGAAGAGAGTATGGAGAGATGTAGTTAAGAGATAAAGATATAAGAACGATTACACCTGAGATTAATATTCCGAGGAGGGGTTGCGAACGCCGGTCTCTCAAGGCCTAAGGTCAGCGAACGAGGGCTCGCCGGTATGATATCAGCTTCGCAGGTGCTCGCTCCGGACAGGTAGTCCAGTCAATAATAAGAACTGTCGAGGAAGAAGAAAACACAGCGTTATGCCAAAGCAGTGACATAAAGAGATGTTGGTAATTTGTTTGCCATTTAGCAGATCGACTTACCCGGACGCTGAAGATCGAGGACGAATCAAGAAAATTGCAGTGTTCACACAATGATGCAGCTTAGGACGGTTAGGTTTATCAGGGAAAAACTACGTAGGTAAAAAAAATGTCTATGCAATAACAGTTCACAGTGACTTTGCTTCACAGTCTTTTTCACAGTCAGTTAAGTAGAGGTTATCGAGAGAAAAAAACACTGGGGCGAGACGGGCCCTATTTATATGTTCTGCCACGACTTTTCTAGAATCTTGTTTTTAATTCATATTGCTTTACCATCAATCTCGAATTTTCCAAGGTAAGTAGCATAGACAATGCTCACTTGTACATTTCTAGAATGATCCGAATATAGTCTATGGTTAAGAAAATTAGCTAAAGATAAATGAAGAATTATATAAAATCAAATAAAGGAAGATTTGTAGATTATGAATAACTAATTACTTTCATTGTAAATTAGATATTCATAATGTTATTGATAAAAGTTTTTAGGTACCATAGATAATCTGGACTCAATATGTAGAAGTTCAATTATTAAAGCAAGAGAGCTACTCTACGCCAGATGTCAGTTTCGGTGCTGTTGCATGAACGAGATGACAGGATGGCTATGCATTTAGGTGTGAGAGAGATGACAATATATGTGCGACATACTTTGCCACTATTTGACACCAGATGACGCTAAAGTTTGATGAAGTGTGGACTCTCAACGCAAGGTGTCTTTATAAGAAAAAGAGATGGAAATAGCTGGACATCCATGCAAGAATGAGAAGACGTATATCTCTGGATAATTGCTCGTGGAAATAGTTCTGCTGTTCCTCACAAGATTGAGCCAGTGGTTCAAAAATTATGATGTTTACTCTGATAAAATTAAATGTCAAACGTCAGACGTGATAGATGTTTGTTGACAAATATAAGTGTACCTAAGATGTAAAAATTAGCAATTATTGTTTGGAATTGAGTTAATGAGAATGTATGTACTTTGCAATAAGGGATGTATAAAAACTGTGTTGTGTAAAGGTACAAAATATTGGATAAAAAACAGGAATGAAGGTTAGTACTATCATAGTTTATTATGAATGTAACATATAAAAAAAATGATATGTTACACGATCACAATATTTATCCTCACTGTAAATCGAACCCGGGACCTCTGGGTCTGTTACAGGTGGTATGTAGGTAATACTAGACCACAGAGGTGGTTAAAGAATTAAAAAGTTGGTGGGATACATAATCGATTTATATAAAAATCTACTATAGTTTAGGTATATTTGGGTTGATTGATTTAAATCGTTTTTATTTAATCAATGATTTATATCAAACCTGGTTTTTTGATATTGATAAAATAATGTCATTAAAATAAGTAAATAACAAAAGAAGATATAAGAAAATACTAATTTTAATATGATAAGATAAATAAATTCTAAAACAATGAAGTAAACATGAAATTACTTAAAATGAAATGAAATGGCAGCGAAATCGGTATTTTTGTTTATTTATATAATTATTATTTATTATAATATTTATATAGAAAAACCAATTTTGCTGCATTTTCATTACCTAGCCTACTTCTCAAATTAGACTGCACCATGCAAAAAAAAACCTCTCATCTGAGGCTGATGAAGCGATTGCTGTCACGATTGCTGTTAACAACTGAATCAAGATAGTCCTAGCGGTACGCCAAAAAATGCTGCAAATGGTGTTAAAGGCATAAAAATCGGAACGATTGATCTTTAGGACATAAGAATCAATTTGACCCGTAGCACGAAAAAAAAAATACGAAAAAGGAGAGGAGTTATGACTTCATCTTCATCTTGTATGAAAAAAAAAATATTTTTGTTCTAAAACCTATCGTGTATGTAAGGTATCTAATAAAAGGGCTTACTAAGCCGATCCTAAAAATGTATCACATCATTATATTTCAGTCACTAGTTTTAAATGAAAATAAAAATAATTTTCAAAACATACCAAGTTTGGGCTCCTCCAGATATGATACGGTTGAATCATTATTTGTAATATATACCTTTAATGATAGGTAATAGCCTCATATCCAACCCCAAGAAAGCAATTTTGAAAATATTTACATTTAGTATTTTTTTATAATTTTTAAAAATTACAAAATGTGATAAGATCACAATTAGTTGAAACATGTGTAAAAAGTTCAATTTCAGACACTGAGGATGATAAAACCTAATGCGCAGAGTTTTCAATCGCTATCGCTTCGCTGCGCTTCGCGATACCCTTAAATTTCTACCCTATCATGTGTTTTACAGGACTTCCGAGGGGTACATGTAACATGTACAGGGGTACATTGTAACTCATAATACGTTATGTAGAAAGCGAGGCTAGGGAAAGGGGCAATAACGGAGAAATTAGAAGCAATTTTATGTTTTCACGTTTGCGTTAAAATCTCAACTTCTAGCAAAAAGTGTTTTTTAATTCCTTTAAGTATAAACTTATTCCACCTAGCAATAGGTACGCATACAGGAAGCAAGGCTAAGAAACCATTAACAGAGAAATTAGAAGCGATTTAACGTTTTCACATTTAGGTAAAAATCTCAAATTGTGGTAAGAAATGTTATTTGATTCCTGCATATTATACTCATTTTAACTCGTAATACTTACGTATGCAGATGGTACCTATTTGAGGCTAAGGAAACATTAACGGAGAAATTAGAAGCAATTTTATGTTTTCACATTTAGGTCAAAATCTCAACTTCTAGCAAGAAATGTTATTTTCTAACTTTATTAACTTATTCTACCTAGTAATAGGTACGCATACAGAAAGTAATGAGGCTAAGGAACCATTCTCAAAGAAATTGGAAGCGATTTTCACGCGCTCACGGCACGTCAAAAACGACTAACTTGCCGTAGGAAATATTTCTGGATTCCTGCAGATCCTGAATCAGCATTACTTACTCTACAATCGTGCCAAATTTGAGCGACCGACAGGGAAAATTTATCGGGTTACATATGCCCCGTTGATCGGACTATGCTGCCATACTTACTTAACCATCCGGCAGATTCAACCATCCCTCTGCGACAAATATACAAATAAAAAATATGACAATATGTGCAAAAGGTGCCAATTCCCATGGATTTCGCCAATTAGCCAAACTTTTGTCAGTATCACAAAAGTTTGTACCTTGTACTATTAATTAGGTATTCTGTGGTACGGCGACAAATCAAAACCAAATCCAGGTTAAATCAATATAGGTATTATAATGTGCTAAAAATCAATCAATTGCAATACAATAAATGGTAAAAAAACAAAAGGTACTTATAACAAGCTTCATCCTTACTTAACTATCTTAAAATTTTGGAGAAAAAAGTTTAAAACAGAAAATGGCGTTTATTGAAAGAAAATCATACTACATAAGGAATTCTAACGATTGTTGTTATTACCTTAAAATGCCTTCTTGCTTGCCAGTGGCAAAAATTACGAAAAGTTATTTAGATAACTGTTTTATTAAAAAGCTGGTAAAACGTGGCCAGAACTGGGGCAGTGGCTAAAACCGCCCCGGTTTTGGCCACTGCCCCGCATCATAATGATTAGGTAGAGCAAAAAGTCCTACTTTAATTAATTCATCATTGTGCCAAAACGAAAACGAAAACTGACAAAAGGAGATGGGCTGCAGCGTCTCCATTTAACAGCAGGCCATACTGCGATCGCCAACCCGCCTGGCAAGCGTGGCGATTATGGCAAACACCTACATTTAATTAATTAAACCTTTTTAAATTAATCAAGCCGCTTTTTTGTATTCTAAATGCTCATTCAATTTCGAAACCTGTAAGTTGTAATGTTGTTAACGTGATTATTCGTGTTAACCGTTATTTTCACGATGTTCGTATCGCGATCATAAACGCTATGTAATTATCTCGCGGAGCTGACCATTGGTTCATTAGCATCGCGAAATAATTAACCGCAGAGCCGTACCGCAATCCGTTTTGGGCAGAAAACTCACATATTGTCCCTTCGAGACCAAAATCAAACCCTTACCTCTAGGGTACAATTTGGTTACAAATAGTACAGCTTAAAGGGTAGGAAGTATCATTATTACGCTGATATGTGATCCTTTATTTGGGTCAGGGAAGTGCTTCTTTGTTTCGGGATAAAATTGTACTGAGATACTATTTATAGTTCAAACTCAGAAATAGTGTTTCTTAAGGATAGTAGAGTGGAGGAATAAAATGTTTTTGCCATTTAATCTAACTTTTTAGATCTAAGTTTTCAATAACAGAACTGTAGAACAGGTGATAGGTTAGAAATTTTAGGCGATCCCGAAGCGCAGCGAAGCGATCGCCTTAAATTTCGTGGTAATTTTTTTTGTGAAACAAACCATAAGTGTTATTGATACAAAAAAAAAACCATGAAATTTCTAACCTATCACGTGCTCTACAGTCCTGTTTTTTTAACTTTAGGTTGTAACGATGTCGATTCGTACCAGTCATTATGGATGGTTAAAAACTCTATGATGACTGGAAACTCCATCTAGTTCTACATACTGGCCATTAATTTTATCGAATCCTATCCTGTTCTTTCAATTCAAATTCAAAATATTCGTTTCACGTGTCCTGTTCATCATTTTTGATTCAGTTCTACTAAAATCACCAAGCCATACAGAGCTCTCGGAGCTCGGAAATCTTCGGTAGTATAGTGGTCAGTATCCCCGCCTGTCACGCGGGAGACCGGGGTTCGATTCCCCGCCGGAGAGCCAGTGTGACGGGACGTCCTCGTCGGCCAGCGGTAGACTAGCCGGAACGTCGGAAGTCACCGCCCAGTATTTAATTTGTAGATAATAGATGAATAAAAAGATGATGTTTATAGGGACTTGACTTTTATTGTAAAGGTAGTAATAAAGAAACGTATAGGAAGAATAGGAAGATTAGGAAGCATAGGAAGATTAGGAAGATTAGGAAGCATAGGAAGATTAGGAAGATTAGGAAGATTAGGAACTGTAACAACAAGATAAAAAATACATGAATAACAAAAAGTAGGTAGGTAAGTAGGTAGTAATGGATATGATGATGAAAACTTACCCCTTTCCAAGGGTCAAGGGTTCCACTTATTTAATACTATTGAACTTATTTAATACTAATACAAACAATTGAAACTGGTATAAAAAACTGGTAATGCTCCGAGAGCTCTGTATGGCTTGGTGATTTTAGTAGAACTGAATCAAAAATGATGAACAGGACACGTGAAACGAATATTTTGAATTTGAATTGAAAGAACAGGATAGGATTCGATAAAATTAATGGCCAGTATGTAGAACTAGATGGAGTTTCCAGTCATCATAGAGTTTTTAACCATCCATAATGACTGGTACGAATCGACATCGTTACAAGGTTATTTTCCTATTAGGTTACTTTAAAGACATTATAAACTAAAATTTAACAACGGTTAGATCCAACGACAATTAGTTGTTTTGAACTTAGGCCTTCTGTCTATAGCTGTTTCAAAGTTTAGGCCTTCCATCAGGCATATCAACTTTAGAGATTGAAATACGTACCTAACCAATATAAGACGTGATGATTAGCAAAGTACTTTTTGTTCTTACTGTTTTTTTATATACCACATGAGCACATATTACCAAATATGCATATTACTAAATAGTACGTGAGTATATTGCTGTTTAGTTTTTTTTCAAGCATAATAAGGATTATGGTTATCGTAAGTATCTTTCTTTGACAGAAAAAGTATTGTTTTTCATTATGTATAATGTCTAGAATTTAATTTGTTCGTCTTTTTAGTAGCGTTCGTGTTTTTGTACTAGGTATTTTTCATACTAAATTGGAAACGGATATCTGTATTGGTTACAGACTTTTCTGAATTAAAAAATGAAAAAGACGAAAAATCCTAGATTAGGTATCAGATTTCGCTTTTCTCTACAACATAATGTAAAATAAAAGAGGTCGTCAGACTCTGTTGTAAATTGGTAATTTAAAACTCAATCAATACGGAAAGCTACTTTGTCTATAGGTAATAGCCTGTTTTTTGACCTGTTGTATCTAGGGTACCACAGTGGCGAGAAATGGTAATATGGCAAAGGTAAGTACAAGACAATGGCCGGTTTCCGAAACGCCAATTAAAATTAAATCTCCAATTAATTGTAGTTTGGGTTTCTGAAAGAAAAATGTGACAGACTGTCAACAGTCTGTTATCAGTCTGTCAATGCCCATACAAATCTAAACCTAATTGTGAGATAATTTTCGTTTCAGAAATCCAAGGTGCTTTTAATTAGGAATTAATTGTGACAGTCTGTTAGCTAATTTTAATTTTGATTGGCGTTTCAGAAACCGGCGCGGCGGTAAGTAGCGGCACGTAAGCACAGAATATATAATAGTACCTACTAACGTACGTAGGTAAGTCTAGCGCTGACCGAAGAAACGAGGAGTTTATGCGCGAAGTCAAAAATAAGGTATTTTGGGCCTTGCGCCATACCATAAACATGCGCAGCTTATTATTAAGCGCCTCTGTGGTCTAGTGGTTCATACCACCTATTTCAGACCCAGAGGTCCCGGGTTCGATTCCCAGTGGGGGTACATATTGTATTCGGTTTGGTTGATGGTAGGACTTGTTCTTTGTCCGCCTGGCTAGCTACCACCATCTTATCTAAGTCTGACGCCATAACAATGATGTTTTCAGCATTATTGTGTTCCGGCAGTTGGAGATAAGATAGCCAGTTCCTCAGTGATTGAGGATTCCGGGAGTAGTGCGCTTCCACCTTCAGCCTTATCACCACTTATCATCAGGTGTGATGAAGGCTAAGTGCTACACCGTTGTGCATAAATAAATAAATAAAAAATAGCTATCCCCTCCACGTCACGTTCAGCGCTATAGTTACGTCACAGGGTAAAAAAAATACTACTACGGTTACGTGCCGCTACTTTTAAGCCAGACCACAAAACCACTTACCACGTGATGCACGCGTCAAGCATTTCTTCCGTAGATAAGCCTGAAGAAGCCGATAGGTAGGTAGGTGGAAGAATACCTACTCAAGGTATGTCAACATGTTCAGACTGTCATTATCTATGTGCATCTATCAATCATATCATATACAGGGTGTTAGTGGCACCCTTGCAAAAACTTTAACCATGGCTTCAGATCAGACCATCATGATGAACAACGTACAGCAAGAATATTTGTCGGAATGAAAAAAAAATGGACTTTTCATACAAATTTAACAACTTATCGGGACATTTTGTATGGAGAATCAATTTTTTTTTTCATTTCCGACAAAAATCTTGCTGTTCGTTGTTCAGCATGATGGCCTGAATCCATGGTTAAAGTTTTTGCAACGGTGCCCCTAACAACCTGTATAATCATATCAAGTTTGTGGAGGAAATCAATAAATTATTTATTTATCAAATAACGTTAATGAGGGTGAAGCAGTGGATGGTCACAACAATTTTTTATCCGCAATAGGGTAGCACTTAGCCTTTATCACACTGCACTGATGTTAAGTGGTGATAAGGCCGAAGGTGGAAGCGTACTACTCCTGGAATCCTCACTGAGGAACTGGCTACCTCATCGTCTCTAACTGTCGTAACACAATAATGCTGAAAACATCATTGTTATGGCGTCAGAATGAGATAAGATGGTGGTAGCTAGCCAGGCGGACTAACAACAAGTCCTACCACCAACCAAACCGAATACTATATGTACCCCCACTGGGAATCGAATCCGAGACCTCTGGGTCTGAAAACGATGGTGTGAACCATTGTTTAAAAAAATTAAGGAAAATTCCATCAAATTAAAACAGCTAAGTTCATTACTATTAAGTTATTATTACTGTTAACAAGTAGGTACGTAAGCTCCTGCCAAGCCCGAATCAGACGAGCTTTGTTTGTTCAACTGCCGTAGAACTGTCTTATATTGTTATTTCATTAGTTGAATTAACGACGTAAGCTAGATCTGAGTTAAGTAATTATATTATACTCTAATTCGTTTCATTTCTAACTAAGTAGTGGCTTTCCGCGGTTTCACCTGGGTGGTTCCCGTTCCCGTTGGAATATCTACACAAAATACTTATAGCCTAAGTAGGTAAGTAGGTATGCATAATTGAACTTTCTACTGCTAAAATATTTTTTTTAATTGGTTCAGTAGTTTTTGAGTTTATCCATAAAAAACAAACAAATTAACAAAACAAAAAAAAAAGATTTCTTACAATCACACCAATTATGTAAGCCCTTGGAAATTACGTTTAGAAAGTTTGTCATGGAAGGCTTGATAACGAATAAATACAGGAAAATTTTTAAACCAGTGCACAAATTTTTGGGATCAACTCAGAATCGTTAAGTGAACAACTTTCTCCTAGAAACATGGGTCGAAATACGACAAAAAATTTTTGGACTTCCCATACTAAACCGATCACGTGATCAGTCCGATTTGTATGAAGAGTCAAAAAATTTTTGTCATATTTCGACCTATGTTTCTAGGAGAAAGTTGTTCACTTACCGATTCTGAGTCGATCTTAAAAATTTGTGCACTGATTAAAAATTTACCCTGTATACACTTTTACTGGTACTTTTTGTTTGTAAATATGCAGACGTGTTCATGCACACAAATATTTGTCATGTTCGGGAATCGAACTCGAGACCTCTGGTGCTGAAGGCAGGTCAGGTATCCTACATCTGGGCCAAATTGGTCGTCAAATCTTTCCTCTTCCTATTATTATTAAAGACAAAAATTAATAAATGAGTTTCAATAGGTTGTATCTTTTATAGATTTAACATTTAAATACATTTTTGTAACAAAAAGCGGTCAAAATGCGGTAAATTTTAACAGAGCATAAGTAACACTCGTTTATCGTTTAGCTTTAAAAGTAGAGGAACAGCCTCCTTGCAAATTTTATCGTCGTGCCTCGTGGATTCCTCGTGCTGTCGGTATTGTTTTTGTTTTTTTTTGTAAGGGGAATGCGTCTACTATACCCCGTCCGCGTGCGGTGTGCGGACGGTGGTTATACCGATATGGATGGACACTGGATGGACGATCAGGAAAGTGGAATATATTCTGAAATGTGTTAATAAAATACCTGCTTCCCGAATTAAATGCGTTCAAGTCACGAAAGCTTCATTGAGAATTTTTTTCGTAGTTGTGGGATTTCAATTTCAACGAAGTGCTGACTGCATTTTATTTGTGTAAACTTTATTTTACGCTCAGTCATATCGATATCACTTTATAATTTATTTGTAACAGTCAGTTGCATAAGTAGGTTGAAGTTTTAAAATAAAAAAAAATATATTATTTAAGATATCAATGTGTTTGATGAGTTTTGCTTGAAAGATGAAACTAAAAAATTGAAAGTATTTTAATCCGTTGTCAGGTATCTGGCACGTATAACTGCCTAGGGGAAGGGAGGGAAAAGTGGAACTGCTAACTTTTAGTAGTAAAAAAAAACTATTAAGCTTAAAGCTTTTGATGAGTCACACCAATGATTTTTGTTATCAGCATATCTAAAAAATATGTGCCTCGAGAAAAAAGAAAATGTTTTTATTTTTTTCCTATCTTCAAAAATGACTGAGATATTGAACGTTAAATTACGGCCTCCGAGGAAAATTCGGGTGAACCAATGGCATTAACGTGTGACGTCACATCGCGAGTTGGCCCTTCATATTCTCCTTTGGCTATATAGTTGCGCTCTCACGGTCGGTTTCGCAATTTTATTTATTTTACTTATAGTCGATCAATGATCAATTTTGTATTGAGCCCATGTGAAAAAACACTTCAAATACATAAGTTGTATTTTCGTGATTAATTAATTCAACTTTCGCAATGGAGGGCGGTATTCTGTCAATATAAATAGCAACCGTCAAACTTTGATCAACATTAACATGAAGCCGTCAAATGGACAGTAGGTGACAGTTTTAGAGTGAGGCTGCGCGTGGTCGAAATCGAATACTAATCATTTACTATAACCTTAGAACGAAGAAAATGTACTGTAACTAGCGCCAAAAACGCACCAGTTGCGCGAAGATTGCGCACGGACGGACTCTATGTAGGTACAGTTGGATGGGAATCACCCGCAGCAGCCGCAGTCGGAGATGTCACTGCGACATGACGTCATCGCAATAGCGCGCAAGGAAAGCAAATTTACAAAAGCTGGTGAAACTTTGCAACGCTGTAACTTTGGAAATCCTGGACAGATTTCGATGAAACAAAAACTGTTATGCACGAGTACGCGCATTAAATGCAGTATTTTTTATAGTCATATTTTGATGTGTTGGTGTGACTCATTGAATCAGTTCCAATATGTTATAAAACAACAAAAAGAAACTTCTAATACAAATATTTAATATTAAGTTAAAAATTCAGTTATGATCCGTAAAGTCAGACCTTGATATTTTCCATTTTGCCCTCATGTTGCAGGCAAAATGTGAGCAGAATGGGAAATACAACATACCTAAGTTTAGGTTTTGCACTTATCACAAAATAAACAGCTCTTCAGCCCAGTCTTCCTCGGTTCACTAAACAGACAAAATACATCTCATTGATTAAAATGTTTTGCTTTTTCATTCCTATTATTTGTTTTATCGGTTTTCTTGGCTATTTTTTGTTTTCTCTTCCCTTTTCCCTGGTGTCTACAGTTAAGTTTGGCTTATTGTTAGAACTTGCATTTTCATTTCCCATAATACCTTCCTTCCATTTTGCCCTCATCTTAGAATTTCCAACTTTCCTGTGCGCTTGCTGTAGTAATAATACCGGTTATAAAATGCTTAATTACGATTTTGTTTTGCTCAAGATATTATTTCTTATTCTCGACTCCTAGCAGAAAAATATGGATAAAACTAAAAAGTCATATCTTTAACCTTGTTTAAACAATTTGACTCCAAAATGTTTGGTTTTTGTAACAAATTACGGAAAAATAAACAAACAACGCGCACTCTTCCATGGCTGCCGCGAGCCGGATTTAACGTCGGCAATGTAGCTGCAGTGGCCGAATGTCTCTATGTGATAAGCGCCGCGCGCAGTAGATTACGTGATTTGTTCATTTGGAAGTTTCTATTTTGTCCGCTCCTTCCATCTTGCCCTCCCTTCCCCTAAACATGATATAAACTTGTAAAGCCTTACGTCTGAGATGAGGACCTAGTAATGAGAGAAACCGGCAAGAAACTCGTCAAGGGCTTTTTATCCGATTTCCTAGAAGGGTTATATCTTAACAACGATTAGGTCTTGAACGAGGAAATAGGCTATCCACGTGTAGGTATGTGTCGTAGGATTTTGCAAAAATATGACAATTAGATCATAATTCAATAATGGTGAATACATTTCTCAACATTGCTGAAAATTTCTGACGTTAAAGACGGACAAACAAACATACTTTCACATTACATACAGGGTAAATTTTTAATCAGTGCACAAGTTTTTAAGGTTTACTCAGAATCGGTAAGTGAACAACTTTCTTCTAGAAACATGGGTCGAAATACGACAAAAAATTTTGGACTTCGCATACTAACTCGATCATGTAATGAGTACGATTTGTATGAAGAGTCAAAAAAAATTGTCATATTTCGACCTATGTTTGTAGGAGAAAGTTGTTCACTTACCGACTCTGAGTCAATCTTAAAAAATTGTACACCGATAAAAAAATTATCCTGTATATTTTATGGATTAGGCGAATCGTATATTGCAACGGGTCCGTTAATAAAGAAATAAGCTAAGTCGCATCGCATCAAATCTGATACAAAAAGCGTTCCAATAAAGAATGATATCCCCCAGACTTTAGATGGAACGAACGAAAAACAGTCTGTTTTATCTCGAATCTGTTTGCTTTATGAACTGTTTCATTTTTCACAATTCCGAAACGGAACGGAAGCTTGTGTCATATGGACGCTCGCTTGCTTTATTCGTCTTTTTTCAACAACATCCCTTTGAAAAGTACAATATTATAGAGAGTACCGGGTATGATTTTTAAAACAACACAGCTTTTATGGATCAAATTTGAATAGAATGGAGTAATATTTTTCAAGTCAAATCTAACATTCTGATTTACCTTGGAATAGTACCCATTTAATCCCTATTTACTTTAATAATAGTAATTGCAATAATAAAATTAATAGTTTGACGACCTCCGTGGCCGAGTGGTGTACGCGCCGGTTTTCAAGGTGCCGCTATCTCTAGTGGTCCCGGGTTCGATCCCGGGTCCGCTAAATGTTGAAAACGAACTTTTCAATATTTTCTCGGGTCTGGGTGTATGTAGTAATACCCGTCGTTGTTTTCAATTTCCATAATATTGGTATTGGAACAATGTATGTGATCCATTATATATATATTTATTTATTTAATGGTCCTTCAATAAACATGCACATTATTTGAATATTGTAGGTATTGTGATGTGACACACATTGAGATTTCATAACTACTACGACGTAGCACAATTTTTTTTCCTCTGTGGACGTAGTAGGTAGCTACACGATAAGCTCATTAATTATACGTAGGTAGGTATACTTTTATGTTTCAATGAAATACAATAATTTGTGACAAAATCTTAATGTTTACTTGTGCTATAAAGTTATGTGTAGGTACCTATACCTACTCATTTCGTTTTTTGCAAGCTTTAATCTTCATTTAACTATGAGTAGGTACTGAATATTGGCATTTTTCGTGCGAACTCTCTGCTATACCTACGGACTTTTCAATTTCAATACTTACGACGGATTTAGTTACATTATGACAAATAGATGAATGGACGAGCAACTAAGTAAGTAATAATACTTCTTCCTTTATCCTCAATCGAAGAATAGAACCCAAAATAGGTCACTTTAGCCTATCACGTTCCAAGCTCACGAAATGACATTTCATAATACCCACCCAAACACTCATTAAGAACGGCGCTTTCAAGTTAGGACTAGTAATAATAGGAGTAGTGGCTTATAACGCACTAAGACATTAGTCTAACAATACGATCACATTTACACAAAAGGAGTTAAACGCTCGGAACGCCTGAAGCTAATAAATGCTTTGTATCGGCTCCATCGGAGACAAAGGCGATCGTTTAAGGCCATTGTTCTTATGTATCAAACGCCATTAGTAGAGTACAGTCATGGGCAATGACACGTATACGCCATAGAGTCACAGGTTAAAAAAACTACTACGTTTTAGAGTGTCATAGAGCGTTGTAACATTGAAAACTTCTGAAATGAATCTCGTGTCGTGCGTAGAAAACTAGGAAACAATTATACTTTTGAACATTAAATATTGTTTTAAGGTGGTATTCCAATTTAGATAGTATTATTTGTAATAGGTACCTACCTAAGTACTAGCTGATACGGCGAACTTCGTACCGTACCGCGGCGCCTGCGCCTTATCGACAGCACGCCACCTACCGGTCCAATTGTAAATCTAAACTATTCTCGAATCCACCTGAAGAAACACAAAAATTTCATAAAAATCGGTCAGCCGTTTAGGAGGTGAACATACATAGGCACAGAAGAAATATGTATATGTCACCGGAAAATAATAAAAACCGAAGGTAAATTTATAAATTTAAAAAAAACCACGATATTTAAGGCAAACCTATCACGTGTTCTACAGGACTTCCGTAAATAGGAAATTTATAAATTTGCTGTTCTTGTTATTTTCCGGTGACATATATATAATTACTAATATTATAAAAAGAAAAGATTTTTATGTGTGTAATGAATAAACTCAGAAACTACTGGACAGATTTCAAAAATTATTTTACTTTTAGAATTCTACATTATCCCTGATTAAAAAAGGCTATATTTTATCGCGATATTCCCACGGGAACGGATACTACGCGGGTAAAACCGCGAGGATCCGCTAGTATATACTTAAAGATGACCATTGATTGATGCATTATTACAAAAGGGAGCAGTATGAATACTACGAGTACCTACCTATATGAGGAGTTGATCCAAAGTATGATAATGTATCAATTTATGCTCTAACTAAAGTATGACGGAAAATGGTCTAAATCCCAATCAATTATAGTTACCGTATTTAAAATACGGTAACTATAATTGATTGAAAAAAAATTGAAAACACTTCATACCTAAATAAGTTTCTCTAGAAATCGCTCTTTAGTTCAGTAATGAAAACACAACACGACAATGTAATTACAACCAAACTACAGACTAGTTCCCGAATGCCGAGTGGCGTCCTGGTGTTAATTTGGAAAACCAAATGAAAGGCATTGGTTCAGGCGTAGGTACATTTGATCCCTTCGGGAGTAGCGCGTTAATTATTGGCCAGAGACGGGACCGGTTCGATCGAAATTGCAGTGTAAACATATCAGTTAACCCTCTGCTTCCACTACTGCTTACACGGCGCTTACAAATATTGCTCGAATGAGTTTGTGTTATCGTCATTCTATTCTTTATTAGTTAGTTAGTTAGTTTTCACAGTAATCACATATTTAATACCAAAAGTGTTTGTGGCCCACTCAGATGATCTGAGATCTTTGTCAGACTCGCCCTGTGCCCATGCTGAGCAATCTAAAATGATTGAGAAAAAAGTTTCATTAGCCCTTTTCTGTTATTTCACTCACAAAGCAGGCTCCACATAAAAAAATAGATGTGAGGAAACTTCCATGACGTTTTGTTGTGATCTCGACTCGACGTCCGCCGAGGCGCCGCGACTCCGTTGTTATCGTTGCGTGAATTAGGTACTCAGGTAATGGGTCGCATTTACAATGTACGTGCCCCGACATTCATTAAAACGACTAATTAAAGCTCCAAGATTCCGACGAATCCGCCTTTTGAGACGCCCCATAATTTCTACATATTTCTTTGCTGAAACGACCGTCGTCGGCTGGAATTTTCTTATTCGTCGCGCCGATTTTCAAGTAGCGAGTAAGGATAACTCTTGAGTTTTCGCTTTTGTATTTTACTGTTTTGTGAATAATTGTAAACGTTGTTCGTGAAGAGTCTTTTTAGCTTGAGAACAGCTTTATAAGAATTTATTTTGAGATTCTAGAAATTTATTTAGGTCGTAGGTAGTGTAGGCAGGATACGGTTGGCCTGTTAAAGGGATTTTCACTTCTCGGACTTTGTTTTATTTTTAAAGCTTAGTTTGTCTGGAAATATGACCAATCTTCCAAGATACAACTTCAGTATTAAAGATTTGCATTAAAACTATCTCCCATTTGATGTTATCAAAGTTAAATTATGGAATTCATAAAGAGCAAAACCGGGTCAGGGCTGTCATTCTGATCTTCAAAGCTCTAAATAGCGATGTTACTGAAATAAGAAAGTAGGTTTTTGCTATTAACTTCACTAAACCACAGATAATAATATAATACTATACTAAACGAGTTTTTATCAAAGGACACACATCTGGAACGATCATCGTCCCGTCTGGAGTAGCCCAGGGTTCAATTTTGGGGCCCCTCCTTTTTTTGTTATTTATTAACGACATAGGCCAATGCTTTAGAAATAGTAAATATTTATTGTACGCAGACGACCTCAAAATATATCGCAGAATTACAACACCATCTGACTGTCAAAAACTACAGGATGATTTAGACCGCTTAGCAGACTATTGTATAGTAAACAAGCTACAACTAAGTTTGACTAAATGTAAATCCATCACATTCACAAAAAAAACTCACACTGTAAAATTTACTTATACCCTGTCGGGCACCCCCTTAGAACAGGTCTCAGTTATAAAGGATTTAGGTTTGTTCATGGATAGTAAACTTCACTTCGACGTCCACGTCAATCACGTCGTCGATAAGGCTTTTAAGATGTATGGGTACGTAATGAGAATGTCTACTCATTTCAGAAAACCCGCATCGTACCTTCTGCTTTACAAATCTTTGATTAGATCTCAACTTGAGTATATGCATCGTGTATTTGGAATCCACATTACACCAAATATAAAAATCAAATTGAGAGAGTACAGTCTAAATTTCTTAAAACTATGCACTATCGTTGTTTTCGATCTAAGTCAAACTACGTTTTACTTAAAAAAAAATATCTGATTCCTTCCCTTGATATGAGAAGAACTTTATTAGACCAAATGCTTCTGTATAAAATATGTCACAATAAATTTGATTGTAGCCAGTTGGTCAACCAAATTTACATTCGTATTCCGTATCGATCACACCCAACACGAGAGGCTCGCAAACGCCATTTGTTTGCACCAACACCTTGTAAAACAAACGCTGGTATGCGCGCACCTTTGCGCAGACTAATGGAACAAAATAACGCTCACTTTGTCGATGTCGAGATCTTTGCAACTTCACTCGCAACTTTTAGAAATCTACGAAGATAATGTACTTTAAAGTACCTAATACCTTAACAATAACCCTACCTATGTTATGCACCTTGATTCTTTTATTTATCGTTTGTTTAACCCGGGGTGAGCACAGTGTAAAAGTGTTACACCGAGTGTAGTGTTGGGTCAAGATGACCCGTTTAAAACACTTATATTTTTCCAATATACGAAGGTATTTTAAGAAAGTGTTGCTGTAATTTCATTAAGCGACTATCATATAAAGGGTTTTTAGTAAAATTAAACGAATTCATTATAAAATTTGTGTTTAATGTAAATTAAAAGAAACTAGTACGAGAAATCAACATAATTGACGTCTTCTGTCTTATTGCAATAAAAATTTAACAAAACATAAATCTTCTAAAAAAAGACTAACCTAAGATGACACTTCTATCATAAAAGTTTGTAAAAACATTATAATAACATCAATTTTCAGTCTTATTAGTCATAATTTTCAGGCTCTCCATTTACATAATTGCCGCAGTATAACATTGCGTGTTCAGTACATATATATTTATTACATCTCGAACATATATTATTAGTTTTTATTGTTATGTTATATTTTAGTCTTTTTTGGGGGGACAGTCTTGATATCGTTTTCTTACATTTGGATTCTTTGTTGGTGACTCCTCATCTGGTTCTCCTAAGAAATCTCTTATTATTTTACGTAACGAGCGTCATTAGGTATGTGTAAATGTTCACAAACAAGAGAAAGACCTAAATTCTTTAGAAATATACGTCTTTTACGTCAGTTCGCGTTGTTCCCTGTTCATTTTGAAAATAAACCTAAAAATAAAAAGATAAAACAATAAAAAAACGTTTTGCAAAAATGGCGCGAAACTAGGACATCGAGTGTATGGTTGGGTCATATTTACCCTTTTGGTCGTTTGGCCACGTCTATCTCTGGATTCAGGTGCAACCCGACTGAATAGTGGTAAGAAACGAGGAGGGGGCACTGTTAGCTCCAGCTACTGAGAAGTACGGCAACGTCACACTATAATTCTGTAAAATACACGCGATTTAAAATGGCGCGGGTCAAATTGACCCAACTGTGCGCTCCCCGGGTTAAAGAACTAAGTTAATTTTAATACTTTTTTTTGTGTTACTTTAATAATTATTATTGTTTTCACTGCCCCTATATGTTTTCATACTTAATCTGCGCACAACGGGGTTGGCTACATTTAAAATAATATGCTATTTTTAAAATGTTTTTTAAGAATCTGTAAATGTAGTTGTTTGTTGTGCCATAAATAAAAAAATAAAAATAAAAATAAAAATAAAATAAAATACTAGTACTAAACGAATGTCCCTGGCTGCACACGGGCCACCGACCACAACCTCAAAACAACGCCACCGACCCACTGACCTCTATTATTACAAGCTTTTTATTAACTTGCCATGTTAGTTAGTTAGTTAGTGGGGGACAAATCTTGCAAGCTTAATTTGACCCACTTCCCAGTGACCGATGGAGCTGAAATTTTGTATGTATACAGGTTTGGTTTAGATGACAATACAATATTTAAGTACAGTCAGCAAAAAAGCTTCATGAAAATGAAATTTTTACTAAAAACTTATTACACACACCGACCTCTTTCCTGTAGTTTCATACATTTTATATGAACTCGTCGCACACGTTAAAGCCACGCCGCCGGTGGTCGCCACATGCTACAAATCGTCGCCACTCGCGTCTTGTGCCCGCCACCGACCACTAACGCCGACACAAAATACTGCAAGCAAATGGGTTACAAAAAGTACCGGCCACCGACCGCAAGTGTCTACTATCGGCCACAAGTGTCTGTCGCGCGCTTCAGGTACCATTGTAGCCGCTTCTAGCTTCAAGTGGCGGCGTTTATGTATATCGCGTGTGGCTCGTGTGCGGCGACGCTTAAGCCTGGCCGCACACGGGCCACTCCCCAACCACAACCACAAAACGCCGTCACCAACCTATTTCTTGTAGGTTTCATACATATTATAGGAATTCGCCGCACACGGTTGACGCCGGGGTCGCCACTTGTTTCTTCTTCTAGCTTCAAGTGGCGACGTTTATAGCTGTCGCGTGTGGCTTGCGTGTGGCTCGTTTGCGGCGACCGTCGCGGCTTGTCTCACCAAAACACGGTGAGACACGCCAAAAGTTTACTAAAAAAACTTCGATAGTGAACTATGAAGAGCTTTATATTCTCTTAAAAAATCAGCAATTTACTATAATACTTGTAGGCACATTTTTTTTACTTATCCATACTAATATTATAAATGTGAAAGTGTGTTTGTTTGTTTGTTTATTTGTTTGTTTGTTTGTTTGTTTGTTTGTCTGTCTTTCACGTCAAAACGGAGCAACGGATCGACGAGATTTTCGGTAAGGAGATAATTTGAGAGCTGGAGAGTAACATAGGCTACTTTTTATCCAGGAAAATTATAAAATAATAATGGTAATTTTGTATAGAAAACCGTTAAGCTGTCATACTTCACACAACTCTCATTTCTAAGCAGCTTCCAAAGAGAAGGTATGTCAAAGAGTATGTAGTCACTGACATTTTTGCCGCTTAGGATTTCTTTTTTTTTAATAAGTGACATTGTGTCAGGCAGTTGATCCGAAGTTCGTGTCCAATAAAATTTATATGGCAAAACAACGTTTACCGGGTCAGCTAGTCTAAAATAAAAATTAAGACATCTTAAGACGAACGTTATCATCAACACACATAAAATAGTGGCTTGAAAAAGCTTATCATTTTTCAGTCGCGACCTATTATGCTAGAGTAAGACAAAAAAAGCAGGACCGATCGTTGTGAAGATATTTGGGGGAGGCCAATACCCAGCAGTGTTAGGCTGACATGATGATGGAGACAAAACAACTACCTAAAACTCTTTTAGTATTTCATGGCCCAAAGTGTGCAAAAGCTAAATATAATTCTTTAGTAAGTACTTTTTCTTTCAACATTCTATTATTAAACAAGTTTAATTGAGACAACGGCACTAACGACAATTACTGTGAACCTGGTTAATATTTTTTTAAAAGCTTTTATATTTCTACTTATTAATGCTAATTTGAAAGTCGGCGGGGAGTTATAAAAAGTCAAAAATATCACGGTCGGAGACACGGGCTGCCGTAAAATGGTTTGAGCGAGCAAACTTGAAACATAATTTTTTGCCATTTGCTGTACCCTCTCGCTGTAGAGTTTGCTTTCTGGTTTAACAAAGTCACGTTAAAAATGTAATTTTCTGTTTCGAGTAGGTAATTTGGTACTAATCTATTTATTCTAGAACATAGAAACTCTTATGATCCATATCATAAGAGGAGGACTCTTATGATCCATATATAATCTGGAGAAAAGGTTGAGTATTATAAGATTGAGATGAGAGTCTTATGGATGGATACGGAGAAATAGGCCATGACCTTCCACTCGGGCCCAGTGCGGATTGATGGGTATTAATAACTGCAAATGCAGCCGGGACCAACGGCTTAACGTGCCTTCCGAAGCACGGAGGAGCTCGAGATGAAAAGTTTTTGGTCACCCATCCCGTGAATGACCATTACAAAAGTTGCTTAACCTCAACGATCGCAGGCCGAGCGCGCTAACCACTGCGCCACGCGTAACTAAAATAGGTAGGTACTATCCCATCAAAAACATAAATGTGAAATGAGAGCGAACTTCAATATTATGAAATATGCCTTGGTTGTTGACTTCAACGACGAAAGAAGTGAGATCTAAATGGGTGCCAAGTTCAACGGTCAGTCTTGAATTTTTTTTATAACTTATAAAAGATTTTATAGCAACTTAAAATATAATTTCTTCTTATAACTTAGAATAATATTATTGAAGCCAAAGGTCTGACTTAGCTAGTTCTCATATAAGAATTATTATTAAGTACCTGCTAAAACAGTCATGGAAGAGCCTTATGTTCGATGTCTAGTTTCTAGAACTTTCTCATCACAGGCCTTAAAGCTCAAAGAGAAACTCCTACCCTTCGTTTCCTTTTGTATAAATACTGATAAAGACAATAAACTTTTATTTTTTTTGTCTACCAGCAAGCCAAATTTTCGGAAGAATAAAATAAGAACTTCGGCTTTAGAGCTTGCGAAGACTATAATATAATTTGTATATGAAAACTAGCCAAGTTAGATCTTAGGCTTCAATATATTATCCTAAGTTATAAGAAGAAATTATATTTTAAGTTGTTATAAAATATTTTATTTTATAAATAAATTTCAAGGCTACCGTTGAACGTGGCACCCATTCTGATCTCACTTCTTTGTCTTTGAAGTCAACAACCAAGGCATATTTCATAACACTGAAGTTGAGTCTTATTTTACACTAGCTGTGCCCGCGACTTCGTCCGCGTGGAATAGTGACTTTCGGCAGCATTTTTAATTTTTAAGGCTAATAAGCTATTTTGTTTTTTTATTTATTTATCCTACTTATCCTACTTCCTACTAATGTTATAAATGTGAAAGTTTAGATGTTTGGATGTTTGTATGTTTGTTACTCAATCACGCCAAAACGGCTGAACGGATTTGGCTGAAATTTGGGACACAGATACTTTGTAGCCTGGAGAGGAACATAGGCTACTTTTTATCCCGGAAAAACATCACATTCCTGCGGGATAACGTCGTGTAGTCCACGCGGGCGAAGCTGCGGGCGGAAAGCTAGTAATATTATAAATGTGAAAGTTTAGATGTTTGTATGTTTGTTACTCAATCATTCCAAAACGGCTGAACGGATATGGCTGAAATTTAGGACACAGATACATTGTAGCCTGGAGAGGAACATAGGCTACTTTTTATCCCGGAAAAAATGTCACATTCCCGCGGGATAAGGTCGGGAAGTCCACGCGGGCGAAGCCGCGGGCGGAAAGCTAGTTTAATATATATTAGTACAGCGCTATGAATGCTATGATACATATTAGCACATTAAAAATTTACATAACATAGCCTTCCGACCGCGATTTCGCCCGCATGTACTACACTACGTTATCCCGAGGTAAAGTGATATTTTTAGTCTATGTCACTTTCTAGCTCCTAAACTACCCGCACATACTAAAAAACACGTCAATTCGTTGCTCCGTTTTGATTTGAAAGACGGACATACAAACAAACATACTTTCACATTTATAATATTAGTATAGACTGTATGTCAAAAGAAAATACTTATAACGCTGAACAACTTCTCTTAAGATGCTATATTTGTATCTCTTATAGTTTAGCTGGGTTCCACATCAGGTGTGCCAGACCTTCGATATTTTTCCGTCAATAGAAAATGTTCATTACGTGAAACAACTTTTCTTAAGACGCCATGTTTGTATCTCATATAGTTTATCCTGACTGCTAGGGTTCCACATCAGGTGAACCAGACCTTCAAACTTTGTACGTCAATAGAAAGTGCCCATCACGTTTAACAATTTTCCTTAAGACGGTATTTTTATATCTCTCATACTTTGGCTGGACTGCTATGGTTCCACATCAGATATTACGATCTTCAAAATAAATTATAGCCTATATGTTGGCGAGGGCCAATAGCTGTATAACAAAAAAGTTTCATCTAAATCCGTTCAGTAGTTTTTGTGTGAAACGCGGACAACAGACAGACAGACAGACAGACAAAAAATTCAAAAACTATATTTCTGGTATCTGTTTCGTTTAAGAAGACCCCTGGTGGTATTTTTTTCTATTTCTTTTCAATGTACAGAATTTGATCGTTTACATTTTTATTATAAGTATAGATATCTGTTTTGTTTAAGAAGACCCCTGGTGGTATTTTTTTCTATTTCTTTTCAATGTACAGAATTTGATCGTCTACAGTTTTATTATAAGTATAGATTTCTTTTCAATGTACAGAATTTGATCGTTTACAGTTTTATTATAAGTATAGATATAGATAGATAGATATAGATATAGATAGATAGATTGTATCTCTTATAGTTTAGCTGGGCTGCTATGGTTCCACATCAGGTGTGCCAGACCTTCGATATTTTTCCGTCAATAGAAAATGTTCATTACGTGAAACAACTTTTCTTAAGACGCCATGTTTGTATCTCATATAGTTTATCCTGGCTGCTAGGGTTCCACATCAGGTGAACCAGACCTTCAAACTTTGTACGTCAATAGAAAGTGCCCATCACGTTTAACAATTTTCCTTAAGACGGTATTTTTATATCTCTCATAGTTTGGCTGGACTGCTATGGTTCCACATCAGATATTACGATCTTCAAAATAAATAAGCCTATATGTTGGCGAGGGCCAATAGCTGTATAACAAAAAAAGTTTCATCAAAATCCGTTCAGTAGTTTTTGTGTGAAACGCGGACAACAGACAGACAGACAGACAGACAAAAAATTCAAAACCTATATTTTTGGTATCTGTTTCGTTTAAGAAGACCCCTGGTGGTATTTTTTTCTATTTCTTTTCAATGTACAGAATTGGATCGTTTACAGTTTTATTATAAGTATAGATATCTGTTTCGTTTAAGAAGACCCCTGGTGGTATTTTTTTCTATTTCTTTTCAATGTACAGAATTGGATCGTTTACAGTTTTATTATAAGTATAGATAGATATAGATATAGATAGATAGATTGTATCTCTTATAGTTTAGCTGGGCTGCTAGGGTTCCACATCAGGTGTGCCAGACCTTCGATATTTTTCCGTCAATAGAAAATGTTCATTACGTGAAACAACTTTTCTTAAGACGCCATGTTTGTATCTCATATAGTTTATCCTGGCTGCTAGGGTTCCACATCAGGTGAACCAGACCTTCAAACTTTGTACGTCAATAGAAAGTGCCCATCACGTTTAACAATTTTCCTTAAGACGGTATTTTTATATCTCTCATAGTTTGGCTGGACTGCTATGGTTCCACATCAGATATTACGATCTTCAACATAAATTATAGCCTATATGTTGGCGAGGGCCAATAGCTGTATAACAAAAAAAGTTTCATCAAAATCCGTTCAGTAGTTTTTGTGTGAAACGCGGACAACAGACAGACAGACAGACAGACAAAAAATTCAAAACCTATATTTTTGGTATCTGTTTCGTTTAAGAAGACCCCTGGTGGTATTTTTTTCTATTTCTTTTCAATGTACAGAATTGGATCGTTTACAGTTTTATTATAAGTATAGATATCTGTTTCGTTTAAGAAGACCCCTGGTGGTATTTTTTTCTATTTCTTTTCAATGTACAGAATTGGATCGTTTACAGTTTTATTATAAGTATAGATAGATATAGATATAGATAGATAGATTGTATCTCTTATAGTTTAGCTGGGCTGCTAGGGTTCCACATCAGGTGTGCCAGACCTTCGATATTTTTCCGTCAATAGAAAATGTTCATTACGTGAAACAACTTTTCTTAAGACGCCATGTTTGTATCTCATATAGTTTATCCTGGCTGCTAGGGTTCCACATCAGGTGAACCAGACCTTCAAACTTTGTACGTCAATAGAAAGTGCCCATCACGTTTAACAATTTTCCTTAAGACGGTATTTTTATATCTCTCATAGTTTGGCTGGACTGCTATGGTTCCACATCAGATATTACGATCTTCAACATAAATTATAGCCTATATGTTGGCGAGGGCCAATAGCTGTATAACAAAAAAAGTTTCATCAAAATCCGTTCAGTAGTTTTTGTGTGAAACGCGGACAACAGACAGACAGACAGACAGACAAAAAATTCAAAAACTATATTTTTGGTATCTGTTTCGTTTAAGAAGACCCCTGGTGGTATTTTTTTCTATTTCTTTTCAATGTACAGAATTGGATCGTTTACAGTTTTATAATAAGTACTAGCTGTGCCCGCGACTTCGTCCGCGTGGAATAGTGACTTTCGGCACCATTTTTAATTTTTAAGGCTAATAAGCTATTTTGTTTTTTTATTTATTTATCCTACTTATTATTATATCATCATCATGTCAGCCGAACGACGCCCACTGCTGGGCATAGGCCTCCCCCAAGGATCTCCACAACGATCGGTCCTGCGCTGCCCGCATCCAGCGGCTTCCCGCGATCTTGACCAGATCGTCGGTCCACCTTGTAGGGGGCTTGCCCACGGAACGTCGTCCGGTACGCGGTCGCCATTCGAGAACCTTTCCGCCCCAACGGCCATCGGTTCTCCGCGCTATGTGTCCCGCCCACTGCCACTTCAATGATGCAATCCTCCGAGCTATGTCGGTTGTTTTAGTTCTTCTGCGGATCTCATCATTTCTGATTCGATCGAGCAGGGAAATACCAAGCATCGCTCTCTCTATTGCTCGCTGGGTGACTTTGAGCCTTCTTATGAGACCCATAGTAAAAGACCACGTCTCACTTCCATAGGTCATTACTGGCAACACACACTGGTCAAAGACTCAAAGACTTTGACCAGTGTGTGTTATTATTATATATAATATTATAAATGTGAAAGTTTAGATGTTTGTATGTTTGTTACTCAATCACGCCAAAACGGCTGAACGGACATGGCTGAAATTTAGGACACAGATACATTGTAGCCTGGAGAGGAACATAGGCTACTTTTTATCCCGGAAAAATGTCACATTCCCGCGGGATAAGGTCGGGAAGTCCACGCGGGCGAAGCCGCGGGCGGAAAGCTAGTTTAATATATATTAGTACAGCGCTATGAATGCTATGATACATATTAGCAGATTAAAAATTTACATAACATAGCCTTCCTCCCGCGGTTTCGCCCGCATGTACTACACTACGTTATCCCGAGGTAAAGTGATATTTTTAGTCTATGTCACTTTCTAGCTCCTAAGCTACCTACATACTAAAAATCACGTCGATCCGTTGCTCCGTTTTGACGTGAAAGACGGACATACAAACAAACACACTTTCATATTAATAATGTTCGAGATAGTATGTCAAAAGAAAATACTTATTACGCTGAACAACTTCTCTTATGATGCTATATTTGTATCTCTTATAGTTTGGCTGGACTGCTATGGTTCCACATCAGATATTACGATCTTCAAAATAAGCTATAGCCTATATGTTGGCGAGGGCCAATAGCTGTATAACAAAAACAGTTTTATTAAAATCCGTTCAGTAGTTTTTGCGTGAAACGCGGACAACAGACAGACAGACAGACAAAAAATTCAAAAACTATATTTTTGGTATCTGTTTTGTTTAAGAAGACCCCTGGTGGTATTTTTTTCTATTTCTTTTCAATGTACAGAATTGGATCGTTTACAGCTTTATTATAAGTATATAGACAAACACACTTTCATATTAATAATGTTCGAGATAGTATGTCAAAAGAAAATACTTATTACGCTGAACAACTTCTCTTATGATGCTATATTTGTATCTCTTATAGTTTGGCTGGACTGCTATGGTTCCACATCAGATATTACGATCTTCAAAATAAGCTATAGCCTATATGTTGGCGAGGGCCAATAGCTGTATAACAAAAACAGTTTTATTAAAATCCGTTCAGTAGTTTTTGTGTGAAACGCGGACAACAGACAGACAGACAGACAAAAAATTCAAAAACTATATTTTTGGTATCTGTTTTGTTTAAGAAGACCCCTGGTGGTATTTTTTTCTATTTCTTTTCAATGTACAGAATTGGATCGTTTACAGTTTTATTATAAGTATAGAATAGATATAGATATAGATATAGACTATGGTTCCACATCAGATATTACGATCTTCAAAATAAGTTATAGCCTATATGTTGGCGAGGGCCAATAGCTGTATAACAAAAACAGTTTCATTAAAATCCGTTTAGTAGTTTTTGTGTGAAACGCAGACAACAGACAGACAGACAGACAGACAAAAAATTCAAAAACTATATTTTTGGTATCTGTTTCGTTTAAGAAGACCCCTGGTGGTATTTTTTTCTATTTCTTTTCAATGTACAGAATTGGATCGTTTACAGTTTTATTATAAGTATAGAATAGATAGACTTTTATCTCTTATAGTTTAGCTGGGCTGCTATAGTTCCACATCAAGTGTGCCAGACCTTCAATATTTTTCCGTCATTAGAAAATGTTCATTACGTGAAACAACTTTTCTTAAGACGCCATGTTTGTATCTCATATAGTTTATCCTGGCTGCTAGGGTTCCACATCAGGTGAACCAGACCTTCAAACTTTGTACGTCAATAGAAAGTGCCCATCACGTTTAACAATTTTCCTTAAGACGGTATTTTTATATCTCTCATAGTTTGGCTGGACTGTTATGGTTCCACATCAGATATTACGATCTTCAAAATAAATTATAGCCTTTATGTTGGCGATGGCCAATAGCTGTATAACAAATAAAGTTTCAACAAAATCCGTTCAGTAGTTTTTGTGTGAAACGCGGACAACAGACAGACAGACAGACAAAAAATTCAAAAACTATATTTTTGGTATCTGTTTTGTTTAAGAAGACCCCTGGTGGTATTTTTTTCTATTTCTTTTCAATGTACAGAATTGGATCGTTTACAGTTTTATTATAAGTAATATAGATAGATAGATATAGATATAGATTTGTATGTCTTATAGTTTAGCTGGGCTGCTAGGGTTCCACATCAGGTGTGCCAGACCTTCGATATTTTTCCGTCAATAGAAAATGTTCATTACGTGAAACAACTTTTCTTAAGACGCCATGTTTGTATCTCATATAGTTTATCCTGGCTGCTAGGGTTCCACATCAGGTGAACCAGACCTTCAAACTTTGTACGTCAATAGAAAGTGCCCATCACGTTTAACAATTTTCCTTAAGACGGTATTTTTATATCTCTCATAGTTTGGCTGGACTGCTATGGTTCCACATCAGATATTACGATCTTCAAAATAAATTATAGCCTATATGTTGGCGAGAGCCAATAGCTGTATAACAAAAAAAGTTTCATCAAAATCCGTTCAGTAGTTTTTGTGTGAAACGCGGACAACAGACAGACAGACAGACAAAAAATTCAAAAACTATATTTTTGGTATCTGTTTCGTTTAAGAAGACCCCTGATGGTATTTTTTTCTATTTCTTTTCAATGTACAGAATTGGATCGTTTACAGTTTTATTATAAGTATAGAAGAAGATAGATAGATAGATTTATGTTTTTGATGAGATATCATTACTTTTGTGTTTTTGTTAACTTACTGTATTTTCTACTGTACTTGTCTAACCCGTCCGACGTAAATTGGCTTGCTTTTATTGTTATATCATAAAAAAAATTAAGTATTTGTATTTGTAGTTCATCTCATGCAATAAGTGCATACTTCCACAAATATAAGTTTGTCAATGTTTTTTAAGAAAAAATTACTAGTTTCTGAATTTTTCCTTTGTACCTACCTATTCACCCAACATGCATGGAGTATTCTCTCCCCTCTAAAATGGTTCAGCTAAATACCAGTTAGTTGCACTTGACTCAGTGGAACGCAGTATCATAAAACTAATCTGGGATGGTGAGCTGGTAAAAAACAAGGTCCATAGTCTAACCCATCGCCGTAAAGTGGCTTGCTTTTATTGTTAAATAACAAAAAAAACGATTAAAAACTTATATTTGTAGTTCATCTCATCTATACTTATAATAAAACTGTAAACGATCCAATTCTGTACATTGAAAAGAAATAGAAAAAAATACCACCAGGGGTCTTCTTAAACGAAACAGATACCAAAAATATAGTTTTTGAATTTTTTGTCTGTCTGTCTGTCTGTTGTCCGCGTTTCACACAAAAACTACTGAACGGATTTTGTTAAAACTTTTTTTGTTATACAGCTATTGGCCCTCGCCAACATCTATACTTATAATAAAACTGTAAACGATCCAATTCTGTACATTGAAAAGAAATAGAAAAAAATACCACCAGGGGTCTTCTTAAACGAAACAGATACCAAAAATATAGTTTTTGAATTTTTTGTCTGTCTGTCTGTCTGTTGTCCGCGTTTCACACAAAAACTACTGAACGGATTTTGTTAAAACTTTTTTTGTTATACAGCTATTGGCCCTCGCCAACATATAGGCTATAATTTATTTTGAAGATCGTAATATCTGATGTGGAACCATAACAGTCCAGCCAAACTATGAGAGATATAAAAATACCGTCTTAAGGAAAATTGTTAAACGTGATGGGCACTTTCTATTGACGTACAAAGTTTGAAGGTCTGGTTCACCTGATGTGGAACCCTAGCAGCCAGGATAAACTATATGAGATACAAACATGGCGTCTTAAGAAAAGTTGTTTCACGTAATGAACATTTTCTAATGACGGAAAAATATTGAAGGTCTGGCACACTTGATGTGGAACTATAGCAGCCCAGCTAAACTATAAGAGATACAAATCTATCTATCTATACTTATAATAAAACTGTAAACGATCCAATTCTGTACATTGAAAAGAAATAGAAAAAAATACCACCAGGGGTCTTCTTAAACAAAACAGATACCAAAAATATAGTTTTTGAATTTTTTGTCTGTCTGTCTGTCTGTTGTCCGCGTTTCACACAAAAACTACTGAACGGATTTTAATGAAACTGTTTTTGTTATACAGCTATTGGCCCTCGCCAACATATAGGCTATAACTTATTTTGAAGATCGTAATATCTGATGTGGAACCATAGCAGTCCAGCCAAACTATAAGAGATACAAATATAGCATCATAAGAGAAGTTGTTCAGCGTAATAAGTATTTTCTTTTGACATACTATCTCGAACATTATTAATATGAAAGTGTGTTTGTCTATATACTTATAATAAAGCTGTAAACGATCCAATTCTGTACATTGAAAAGAAATAGAAAAAAATACCACCAGGGGTCTTCTTAAACAAAACAGATACCAAAAATATAGTTTTTGAATTTTTTGTCTGTCTGTCTGTCTGTTGTCCGCGTTTCACACAAAAACTACTGAACGGATTTTAATAAAACTGTTTTTGTTATACAGCTATTGGCCCTCGCCAACATATAGGCTATAGCTTATTTTGAAGATCGTAATATCTGATGTGGAACCATAGCAGTCCAGCCAAACTATAAGAGATACAAATATAGCATCATAAGAGAAGTTGTTCAGCGTAATAAGTATTTTCTTTTGACATACTATCTCGAACATTATTAATATGAAAGTGTGTTTGTTTGTATGTCCGTCTTTCACGTCAAAACGGAGCAACGGATCAACGTGATTTTTAGTATGTAGGTAGTTTAGGAGCTAGAAAGTGACATAGACTAAAAATATCACTTTACCTCGGGATAACGTATTGTAGTACATGCGGGCGAAACCGCGGTCGGAAGGCTATGTTATGTAAATTTTTAATGTGCTAATATGTATCATAGCATTCATAGCGCTGTACTAATATATATTAAACTAGCTTTCCGCCCGCGGCTTCGCCCGCGTGGACTTCCCGACCGTATCCCGCGAGAATGTGACATTTTTCCGGGATAAAAAGTAGCCTATGTTCCTCTCCAGGCTACAATGTATCTGTGTCCTAAATTTCAGCCATGTCCGTTCAGCCGTTTTGGCGTGATTGAGTAACAAACATCTAAACTTTCACATTTATAATATTATATATAATAATAAGTAGGATAAATAAATAAAAAAAACAAAATAGCTTATTAGCCTTAAAAATTAAAAATGGTGCCGAAAGTCACTATTCCACGCGGACGAAGTCGCGGGCACAGCTAGTACAAAATAAGTGCATACGCCCGCAAATATAAATTTTTCAATGATTTATTTAAAAAAAATGCTAGTTTCTGATTTTTTTCCTTCGTCTTCACCCAATTATCTATCTGGATGCGGAATTTGAGCTTTCTAGGCTTCGATCATTCGAAGTTTCTAGGTCATCTGGAAGTGGGTTAGAATTTTGATAATATAGGTGAGTCAGTGATAAAAATTCGATTTTTGGACGTTAATATCTAAATAACCGTTTGAGGTGTGTTTATAAAATTTGGAGCACATTTTTATCTTGCAAGTCTCAATACATAAGCCAAATTTGTCATGTTTATGTGTAATAGTTGTTCAGTTATGAGGGGGTCAAAAGTGGCTCCAAGTGGTTCGTGTAAATATACACACGGTGTTGCTCGCCAGTTCTGTTAGCTTGAATTGCGTTTGGAATTGCGTTACGCGACAGTGACACTTGTACTACTCGGTCGAGTTAACATGTCATATTAACTCGACCCGTCCATCTCACTCTCCGGGCATGACATAATCGAGTGAAACCCCAAGCCTCCCTCACCAAGCAAGCAGCCTCGTGCGAGGCCCGCCGCACGTGGCAAACGTTCTGCCTCGCGCGAGGCAGCGCGCTTGGTGACGGAGGACCCGCCTAATAACGTAAAAACGGCTGATCGGATTTTTATGAAATTAAAACATAAAACACTTTTTATCCTGGTTATTGGTCCCCTGAATATTTTTTCGAATGTCCGGACCCGGACGAAGTCGCGGGCGGAAGCTACTACTAAATATATTTAAACAAAATATAGTCAATGTCACTCGAGGTGATATAACATTTCTAATAGTACATCATACATTAAAATCCGTTAAAGCATTCAAAACTTATTAATAAAGAAACAAAACTACATTTACCTACTTACATACATACATTGACCTTAAACACAATACACTCCTTATTTGGGTAGTCGTGTAATTACACATCATGAAAACTGAATACAGAGTAGGCATAATATTAGCTTTTCTAATAAAACCGTGTCGTATAAGTTGGTGTGTTGTTATTAAATTAACTAGCGCTCCACCCGCGACTTCGTCTGCGTGGAATTTAGATATTCACGCGACTTTGAACTAAAAAAAGAATTTGTGTAACTATTAATTATTTTATAAATGGAGATTAAATTAAGTAGGTGAGAACTTTCAGAATCGGTTCGGTAATTTTTGAGTTTATCCGTCATAGCGGATCCGCGCAGTTTTACCCGCATGATACCCTGCTCCTGTAGGAAATGTAATTCAGCAATAACGTAGCTTTATAAAGATGCAATAATTTACGAAATCGGTCCCGTAGTTTTTGAGTTTATTCGTTATAGCAGCTAAATCCATGCTATTTTTTTACCCCGATTTTATTAATGCTTACTAACGTCAGCTGTGGAACCTCTACACATAGTTTCAACTGAATCCACTGAATAAATAAAAAGTTTCATATAAACTCTTCCTTTTTTTATCCCCATAGGAGAATCTCCAAAAATCTTCTCTTATTGCTTCTCTACCAATTTCCATGCCAAATTTCAGCTTCTTGCGCCTAATAGTTTCTGCTGTGCGTTGTCTGTCAGTCAGTAACGCAAGAGTTTTATCTATATAGATATTTAAATAATACGAAACCAAAACACCAACAAAACACCAAAGCAACAATTAACAGAATACGAAAGGGTATCGGTATTATTAGAGCAAAGTATATGGGTAAGGTGTGAAGATACTTAGACAACTACTTATATATCATTCTAGAGAGTTTCTTCTACGTGAACAGTCATACTTACTCACTTGATTTAAAAAAAATGGATAAGTTATCTTACTTAAGTTTAGCTAAGCATGTAAAATATCTCCGTGGATGTGGTTGCTATAGATTGGATGAAAGTTCACCAAAAATATTCAAAAACCTACATACGGTTTACAGAATATTAGTTTTGTTGTTTTTTCTTTTGTATACGGTTCAACAGATTTTGAAGATTCATGAAGTAATTTTTATTTCTACTTTAACTTTAAATTTAAGTAGCTCGTTTGTCGTTTGCTTGATGCTTTGAAATATTTAAATCTACTACTTAGTGAGGACTTATTAGTGGCCGTTTGATGATTTGTATCATATTTAATTTTGTTGGTTTCGTATACAGGGTGTTAGGGGCACCGTTGCAAAAACTTTAACCATGGCTTCAGACCATCATGCTGAACAACGTACAGCATGATGGTCTGAAGCCAAGAATTTTTGTTGGAAATGAAAAAAAATATTAAACTTTTCATACAAATTTAGCAACTAATCGGGACATTTTGTATGGAGAGCCGAAATATTTTTTTCATTTCCGACAAAAAATCTTGCCGTGTGTTGTTCAGCATGATGGCCTGAAGCAATGGTTAAAGTTTTTGCAAAGGTGCCCCTAACACCCTGTAGTAAATTATACGAACCCATGTCACAATTTGATACTTATATCTACTTTTTTCATTCGTTTATTGATAATGAAGTATTAGAATTAATCGACCCGCATCAAAATTCGCTCCGGGACCCACGACATTTCACTGTCCGGGTCTAACCCAGTGGTTAGACCCGGACAGTGAAATGTCGTGGGTCCCGGAGCGGCTCCACGGAGCCTCCATAGCTTAGTGGCTATGGAGGCTCCGTGGGTTCGAGTCCCATCGGAGCAAGTTGTGGCACAGATTACTAAATAGTTACTAGTAGTTGTGGGTCGGGTTGATATTTTATAATATTTCATTTTAAATTTTGATAATTTTTAACCTTTTCAAACACACAGGTGAGAAATAACGTCGACAAAGTAATGGGCACAATGTTCCTGCTCCTAACATACACCGACTGTATCTATAAGGCAGTCATCTTATGGAAAAAAGCGGATCATGTCGAGGGACTCCTTGACGTTATGAAAGGTATATTCTCCCGTTTATTCCCGAGTACGAATGGAAAAGTTTGCGGCTCCCGTAACTTACACTTTATAAGGAATGTATAACTCTGGCGGAAGTATTTTTTTGTTGATATTGAATTATTACTTTTTGTGTTGGTGAAAATACTGGAATATGAAAAATTGTTCAGTACTTTAAAAATAAGGATAATAAGAATCATTATTTTTGTTATCATTTGTACCTTTTTTTATTTAAAATTCAATATTACTTTAGTTTTTCTTATCACTACCATGAATTACCCACTCGCTTTACGTAGATGTAGGTATTATGATTTAAGACTAATAGTCAAAAGAAAAAAGGCAGATATGTATTATAAAATCTGTTATAACTGCAATCGCTAACTCGTTATCCAAGAAATGCGATGACTCTACCTTTCTTTATAACGAGGATTAAGCAAATATTTTTATAAATTGATGATTTTATATCTCAGACTGGGTTTAGTAAGTAAGTTAAGTAGTTATTAAGCTTTTTATTTTTTACAGGTCCTATCTTCAACAAGGGCGAAAAAGAACATCGTGTTTTCTTACTAGACACAATAAAAAATGCATTATTAATGTTCCGCATATTTAATCATGCATCTCTGTTTACTTGTTTTCTGTGGGTATTGCATCCCACAATCCTGTACATTAGAGGACACAAAATTGAGTTTAATATATGGCTACCTTTTGATCCCAACACAAAGTAAGTATTGAAAGGTTCATTCAACAATATCACTAGACTAGATGGAACCGGTAGGGGTGCGCTCCGCGCGCCTCTCCAGGGAGAGACGTCCTAAGGACGCGGCGCCATAGGAAGGGGGTCGGGCGGCGGAGCAGGGAACTTCGTCGTCCACCAGGGCCTTCATGGTGGAGGAGCGCGCCTTGTGTTCCCGGCGCGCCACACCGGACGTGGGACGTTTTGTCGTCCCGAGACGAAGAGAGGGTGCGTCAACCATGGACGCGGACACAGGTCGGAAGGCGCGGCGATTGCTACACCTATCCCGTAGCCTCCGTCCGCGTGTGGAAGGAACACTCCGGGGGTTTTAGTGGGTTCGAGCCCCACATAACCCCCTCGTCTCCCCGGGCGGGGGGTATGCGCAGGCATTTCCCCCGGGTCAACAAAAAAAAGGAGTGGCAAAACGTCCGAGCGAATAAGAGCGCACTTCAAGAAGGGCACAGGGGAAAAACATTCAATGTCACATTTTTATATAATTTGAGCTGGCAATGAAATTTGATAGTCAAAGTGTAGAAGAACCAAATGCTAAAACAAACTTTGCAGTAACATGCAGAGTCACGGAGAAATCTTCATTGAAAAATATTGATACTGTGCAATAACAAGCCATCTCGTATAGGAAAAAATAAGCTTTTTCCGTGGTTTGTCAGCTTGACGTTTGGTTTAATAGTCTAGGTGTTTGCTAATAATTTTATTAATATTGAATAAGATAAAATTTTAAATTTGAATTCTATATAAGTAACTATTTCATGACATGAAAATTCAGGCAAAAATATGCAATGTCAAACATGTCCACAATGGACATAGCATATTATTTGCCTGTGTTTTCTTTGTTCAGTTTTTTACACTAGCTCAATAATTTATGCAAAAAAAATAGTTTTTGTACTATACGCCCAAGTATTTTCTTTATAAATGAATATATTTTTCATTTAACTTAGTTTTAACGTAACAAGGATCAAAAGATTAATTTAGCAATTTCTCAGTTCATAATCTTTGAGATATTGCATGTTTTTCCCCTGTGCACTTCTATGAATAGGTATGGTATTATTTCTTATCGCTTTTTGTCATTTATGACGCAAATTCGTAACCTTTTTCTCCGTTTAAAAAAGTCAGTCGGTGCCATATTCGAGTTTTGTTTTAGTTCGTAAGGCGTTATCTAGTGTTATACTTAATCAAAGATTGCTGAATAACTATTCAATTCTATCATATACTATTTTATACGCAATTCAAAAGAATATCACGTATTCATTTTCCATTTACATAAAAGTGCTAAAGCTTCAGAAATTTAATTTTATTTACTTTATAAAATGTACCTACCTACCTCGGAACGTAGGAACATAATATTTACAACAATAGTTTTCGTAGGTCCAATTTTGGAGTAGGTAATTCTTGAATAAAAATAATTATTAATACCCATTAACTTTGCTTTTAAGAAAGCATAATTTTAAATCAAGTACCTACCTACCGTTAAAAGCATTTAGTATTTTACTTTAGGTATTTGATCAGCAGCATTAGACAAACGGTCCTGTTAGGGCACGTGATAGGTTAGAAATGATGAAAAGGTCAATAATGAAAAGGTTCAATATCTTGATTATTCGATGTCACAATACTTGCTGATCATTTTAGATATTTTTGCAAGCCAAATAGCACTTTTTTGCTGGTAAAATATATTTTGGAACTGTCCAATCAAGTATTGAGATAATTCCAGCGCGCGTACTTTAATATTAATCTTGCAGCTAATAAATAAATAATAATAAATAAATAATAATAAATAAATAAATATTTTCTTACAATCACCCCATAGTAATTTTTTTAAGAAACTGTGTCTACGTGAACTTCATATCGGATAAATATTTTAATACTTTTTTTGTAAAACATACTTAATATACACAGAAAACACCCAGACCAAGACAAATACTTAGACATGTTCATGCGCACAAGTATTTGTCTTGTTTGGGAATCGAACCCGAGACCTCTGGCGCAGAAGGCAGGTAGTTTGTCCCTGCGCCAAATCGGTCGTCAAAAGCTAATCAAATGGTAAACTACCAAAATTCTCAAAACCATTTCAAACATATATCTTAAATACGTAATTTCTAGTAAGGTATACTTACCTACGCTAATGCTAGATTTTAAACACCTTTAACACCCAGTAAATATTAGAATGTAAATATAAGTAAGTAGGTACTAGCTTTGCAGATCAGGATATTGAAGCCCAAATATCTTGATCTGTTACATAGCTTTAATCTATTCTATAGGTACCTATATCTAGGCACTTATTATGCTAAGTATCAAACACATAATTGATCACTCAGGTACTATTCCACGGCGATCTATGTCTGGATCCAGACATCTTGGCTGGCTTACTGCAACACCGCTACGGATATCTTAATCACGTTCTCCCTGGAGCAGTGCAGGACTCAAGTTACCATTCTCAGGTAGGCAGATTATGTACTTATGAAAATGATATGGTTTTAAGCGCAAGCCACACTGCCAGCTAGCGAGCTACCTAACTAACGAACGGGCAAAGCGAGGTGAATAGGCGGGAGAGACGTCGCACGCATGCGGTGTGACGACCTATGAAATATAAGTAGTTTAGAAAAACTATAAAAACTAGCTCTTATAGAAAACCGAACTAAAAACTAGAAAATGAGTTTCGTTTTTTTACTATTTATTAAAATAAAAAACTTATTTTCTACTTTTTAGTTTAGTGTGCTATTAAAGCGTGTATTTTTTTTAACTATATTTTTCTACCAGCACAAAAAATATGATGATGATAACGAACCTAAATTAGGTACTGTATTGTCATCGACGCTTTACCTCTGTGCTAATTTTCAAGCAGATCCATAAAGTTAATAATAATAATAAATAATAATAAATAACTTTTTACAATCACACCAATTATCTAAGCCCATGTTAATTTCATCGAGAAACTGTGTCATGGAAAACTTGATAACGGATAAATATATACTTAAATACTTTTTTGTTTGTAAATACATACTTAATATACCTACATAGAAAACACCCAGACCAAGACAAATAGACATGTTCATGCACACAAATATTTGTCTTGTTCGAGAATCGAACCCAAGACCTCTGGCGCAGAAGGCAGGCATCCTACCCCTGCGCCAAATCGGTCGTCATACCTTGGTATATCAGAGTGTGCGTAAGGACCACGGGTGTACATCACATAATTGAGCTGCTTTCTTACTGAAAGGTGGTACCTGCAGTGAACCTCAGTATACCTCTAATAAAATTCTGTGTACTTCTTTGGATAAAAAGATATGCAATAAAATATGTAGAATTGTACACCCGCCATTCTAACGTTAGGACTGCGGGTGTATATTTTTTATTTTCGGTTAGGAGATGCTTATCACAGTATTTGTTTTTTGTTATGATGCGTACCTGCAGTGTACCTCAGTGTACCTTTAATGAAACTCAGAGTAGGTACTTATTTTGATAAAAAGATATACAATTTTTAACAGAATTAATGTCACATATCACACACACCTCTTAGTATTTAGATAATAATGATAAGGCGAGCTCGCTTCTTCTACCGCCTTAAAGTAAAGTTATTACAACCGTAATTATTTCCAGTTTCCGCCATGACGACCACTACAAGAAAATTATGTGACCACATCATTTTGTGTAGAAAATAGAGTTCCCGACTTTTATTGTGCTATTTAATATTGCGGTATTGACTATTGATTATTTGCCTCGACTTCCGAAACGAAACATTTTAAAACCCTGTCGCTGACGCTAACAGCTTCTTGTGAATTTCATCGAACTTATTTAATTATAATTTTATAATGCATGTTGAATTTAGGGTTCTGCTTATTAATAATTTGTCCTAATTCTTCCTTTTTATTTAATAAAGATAGACGGATTTACATATGCTACATAATTATAAACATATTACTATTACACCTACTAGCGTCTTAAACACAATAAAGGCATTTCAATAATCAACATACTATAGCTTGCTCTGTAGAACAAAATCTAAACTAGCCAGCTCGTAATTGTTTTATGTCAGTGTGTAGACTAGGCGCTCTAACGTCTTTGTCGCGTGTTCCAAGCATAAGACTGCTTCGGTACACCGTGTCGGGCCGGTCGGATGTTTCATTCAATGCAAACTGCCCGAGACCTCGATATATGTACTATGGTACCTCGGCACAGTATCCAGTTTGGAACTTGATCAACCTCTACATGCTGCTCTGGTGCTACGTCAATTCTATTATGATCGTAGCAATTGTATCAGTATCACAAATAAAGCTATATACCTACTTACTAGTTTTAAGTGGGGGGGATACATACTGTATTCGGTTTGGTGGGTGGTAGGACTTGTTCTTAGTCAGCCTGACTAGCTACCACCATCTTATCTAAGTCTGACGCTATAACAATGATGTTTTCAGCATTATTATGTTCCGGCAGTTAGAGATAAGATAGCCAGTTGGTTGGTTGAGGATTCCGGGAGTATTGCGCTTTCACCTTCAGCCTTATCACCACTTAACATGATGTGATAAAGGCCCCGTTATGGATAAAAAAAGAAAAGTTTGTGAGGTGGTCGTTTGGTAAACACTTTCCATTGTTTTATAAACACTTTCCATTAAAAAGTAAAATGATGTTCCGGCTAAACCATTTTTTACAAGCTTTTATTTAACTTGCAGTGTATGTATGCATGCATGCATGTATGTATGTCCGTTCGTCAAATCTTACAAGCCTTATTTGACCCACTTCCCTGTGTCCAATTGAGCTGAAATTTTGTATGCAAGTTTGGTTCCGATGACAATGCAATTAAATATATAATCAGTATTTTCAAGTTCTATATTCTTGTTTTGTTGTGATGGTTACTTGACACATTGTCAATGTACCATAAAGTTATAATCAGCGAGCATTCAGCGAGCGCAATCTTCATAGAGTGCGTGTCAGATAACTCTGCGACTGGGGCGTTTTTGGCACTAGTTACAGTACATTATTTTGTTCTAAGCTTATGGAAAATATTAGTATTCGATTTTGACCCCGCGCAAACTTATCTGGCGCACACTCTAAATTCAACTAGTAATAGAACACACGTCCCAACCCGACACCCGATTTGAATTGGTTATTTGAGAAAGAACATGAGTTGGGAGGCAAAAAACTGTCTGTTAAAAACACATACCAAGCAGTAAAAATGTTTGATGCAGTTTTGAAAAGTATGCTACGAGTATAATATACTATTTACATAAATTTGAGATTATCAAATTATTATTAATTCTTTTAAAACAATAATTTAAAGTCCCTGGACCTAGGCTTTTTCTCAATTACTCGATTAAAAAAAATCGCCATTTAATTAAAAATGAAGTTTCCCTGTCAGTTACAGGCCACTCGAAATAGTTTTGAAGAATTTTTCGTCATTCTTTTGTGACAGGTACGGTTCAATTTTTTTCAAATCCAAGACCTTTTTTTGTTAATAGGTCTTTTTCTTTACAAGCCCATTGCATTGGCAAATCCAGGTGATTTCTGTGGGTATTTGATAAGAAAAAGTGATGTGATACAAGGCCTTGTCCAGTGATGTGATACAAAGCCTTGGCCAAGGCCAGATTTGGTGCAGCTTTTTTTATTTGATTTGATTTTGATTTGGTATGAACGTGTGTAGCACGGATTATATTTGCTTTACAGCAAAGTTCGTCCGCACCAAATCGGCGGTTAGGTCTGGTCTGGACGTGTGTAGCCTATCAGACCCTACTAGGTGTCACTCATGTGTCACTTTCCACCATGTAATACTTCCATGCTTTGCACATAAATAGTTCACTAAAGTAAAGTATAAGTACTACAGATGGCTCCAAGTTAATACAAGCATTAGTCTACCTACAGAAAAGAAAAATCCTTTTTTTCTATAAGTAGGTATACTATGTTTATCAACTTTGATAGAAACTTAAATGTGTCTTGTTATTACTTATGTATTTATTTTTGGAATACTTACTAAAATTTATAGCTGAAAATCAGCGTTTGCTTGCGTTGCAAGACAAGTAATATGACGCTGAGCTGCGACCATTGAGTACTGCTGCGGCACACACACACATTTTTATTTGGAACTTTTTGTCTTATTGGGTCTAATTTGTGTTTTCTATTCTTGTTCGTAATACAGTGCTACCTACTTTTATACCTATGTAAATATGCCTTGTATTTAATGAATATGGTGTGTGTCTGTAGTAAGAATCTACAATCCCTTTTTGGTGGTAAAATATATTTGTGTGTTTGCAGACTTGATGCAGTTGAAGAGCTAGACTGTAATAAATTAACTGGCAAACGACCATGCAATAATGATGCATTAAATGAAATGAAGCGATAAATTATATAAATAATAAATTAATAATAACTAATAATAATAACAACTAAAAATACAAAAATAAATTATATTTAAAAAAACCTTTTATTTAAAATCAAGCTTTTATTCAAATGTCCTAAAAAGAATAAAATAAATTTTGTATCAAAAAGTCAAAACCAACAAATTTATTACATTAAACAATCTATATGTTTTAAAAGCTTGTCGCGAGATTTTATTGTTACTGGGCACATATGAAATTAAAGCGACAAGCTTTTAAAACATATAGATTGTTTAATGTAATAAATTTCTTGGTTTTGACTTGATACAAAATTTATTTTATTCTTTTTAGGACATTTGAATAAAAGCTTGATTTTAAATAAAAGGTTTTTTTAAATATAATTTATTTTAGGTACAATCACTTCTTGTTCAACATGCTACAATGTTTAGTTCTAAAATAACTAAAAAATAACGTGTGTTTATTATACACTAGCGGATCCTCGTGGTTTTACCCGCGTGTTACACGTCCCCGTGGGAATGTCGGGATAAAAATATAGCCTATATGTCATTTGGGAAGAATGTAGCTTTCTAATGAAGTATTTTTCTAAATACTTCATTTTCCATTTTTCAGCTTTCTAATGGTCAAAGAATTTTCTTAATCGGTCCAGTAGTTCCTGAAATTAGCGCGTTCAACCAAAGAAACAAACTCTTCAGCTTTATAATATTAGTATAGATTGTTAATTAAACTTTCGAAAAACTAATTATTCTCAAAGTAATATTAATTGTGTCTCCCTTCTGTTATACTAAAATTAACCTATTTTACAGGTTTGACCTCGAAAATGTTGTTCAAAAAAGCAAAGAGGAAGCAAAAGATACTTCTGATGCGTATGATAGTATACTGGAAAGGCGATTCCGTGATATGGTGATACATCACAAAGAAATTGTCAAGTAAGAGAAAGTAAAGGTCACAACAGATATATCAACTCGGAAAGGGATCGACACCTTATCCCCTTTCGCTTCGCCGTCAACCAGGCGGCAACCTAACGCAAGCACGTAAAAAACCAGATCAGCGTCGGTACGTCGACTCGGCTACGGCTAGGCAACGCCGCGCTTACGGCTCGCCGCACAGTGGTTCCATTTCGAAAAAAGGTGGACATGGGATCAAATCTCTGCATTTCAGTCAGATTTTTTAAATGTGGTTAGATTATTTTCATTTTCAGACCACTGTGCGTAGAGCCGTAAGCTCGGGTACGGAGAGACGTGAGCACGTGGATGACTAGCCGTAAGCGCGGGGATAGCAATTTGAGCGACCCGCAATGCGGTTCGTGAGCTGGTCCTGAGGTGAGGCGATTACGTTACGATTCCGATTAGTGAGCGTTGCAGTAGGGGGTTTCATACAAGGAATACTGAACCGCTCGAGTTGATACGTTTACGATCCGTTTACGAGTTGATAAGTCTGCTGTGACCTTTAAGGTTTAAGGGAACTATACTGAGGAGTCAAAATCAACGCTACATACTGTAATGTAATCACTAGCGTCGCAAGGCTGGCAACACCGGATGCGCGGCAGCCATGTTTTCACTTTTCGCAATAAACCACGTTGTAAAGATCACCTGTTGCTTTTAATATTGATTCCCGTCCCCAAACATTACATTTGGCGACGAGGCAAAATACTTAGTAATGAGTTAGTGTGCATTGTAAATAAGAAAAATGTCCGTGGGAAAATTGAACGAATTCAATGTGAGGAGCGGCTCATGGTCGGCGTATGTGGATCGCTTGGAAATGTATTACAAAGTGAACGCCGTGAAAGAAGAATTGAAACTACCAATTTTAATAGCCTCCATGGGTGATGAGGCCTATGAACTGCTGGAGAACCTGGCGAGTCCGAGTAAACCTGCGGAGTTATCTTTTGACGCGGCGAACAATTTAATGCGCCAACATTTGCAGCCAACACCTTCAACATTAGCAGAGCGATATCGCTTTAGGCAAAGAAGGCAGAAGGATGGTGAAAATATGTCAGGTTATGTGGCAGAATTGAAACGACTCGCTAAGAATTGTAAGTTCGCTACAACTCTAAACGAAAATCTACGTGACCAGTTCATTTGTGGCCTACGCAGTGACGTAATTAGACAAAGATTGTTTGCTGAGAATGACACGATCACTTTCAATGAGGCGGTAAAATTAGCAACGTCGTTAGAAGCGGCAGAAAGGGACGCGGCAATCGTGGAAGATAAGCAACAAACTGGGGGCGCAGCGGGTGCAGTGCACGCCATCACGCCATCGCGGGGCGGACGCGCGAAACATGTACGGCGCCCGGGTGAAAGTTATAAAAACATAGATAATATGAAGCAATACGGAGCGCAACAAAATAGCAGCTGTGGAGCTTGTGGAGCACGGAGTCATAGCTACGAAAACTGTCGTTTTCGAGATTATGTGTGTAGCAAGTGTCAAACTGCGGGCCATTTGCGACGCATCTGTCCGGAATGGGGAGCGAGCCGTGGGCTGCGGAGGCCGGGCGGCCAACCAGCGGCGGTGTCGGCGCGCCAGACACGGAGTGGGTTACACTTCGCTGACGTCGAGGAGCAGTGTGGCCAAACGAGCGACGAGTACGGTGTGGATATGGAAGAAGAATTGCATCACTTATGTTTGAACAATTACAAAGCAGTGAGTTTACCGATTCAAATAGATAATAGTGTGATAAACATGGAAATAGATACTGGTACGGCAGTATCTTGTGTGAGTAAAGTTACATATGATAAATATTTCCAACACTTGGGAATTGAGAATGACAATACAATTTTAAAGTTTTATGATGGTTCCAATATTAAGCCTATAGGCATGATTAAACCGATAGTAACCTATAACGGGTATTCAAAACAATTAGAATTATTTGTAATTAAAGGAGGTACTACATCCCTGTTGGGAAGACAATGGTTAGCAGAACTAAAAATATTGATACCTTCCTTTCATTGTAATTTTCTTTCAGATAAAAATAATGATTATGAACCAGTACATAAGGAGGTATGTCAATTGCTCAACAGGTATGAACAGCTGTTTAGCGGTGGGCTGGGACGGTACACGGGAGGGCGAGCAACGCTACGAGTACGCGAGGGGGCCTCCCCCGTGTTCCACCGAGCGCGGCCGCTGCCGTACGCGCTGCGTGATCGCGTGGATGCCGAGCTGGATGCCATGCTGCGCGCCGGCGTCATCGAGCCCGTCGACTGCTCCGACTGGGCTTCCCCTCTGGTACCGATTAATAAGCCGGATGGCACATTAAGAATTTGTGCGGACTATAAAGCTACATTAAACCCGTCTTTATTGGTCGATCGTTATCCGCTCCCTAAAATAGAGGATGTATTAGTAAACTTAAAGGGTTATTCATATTTTAGTAAAATTGATTTGTCCCAGGCATACAATCAGGTGGAACTCGATGAGTCAAAGAAATTTACAGTTATTAACACCCACCGAGGACTATTCCGTTACAATAGATTAGTTTATGGCTTAGCTTCAAGTGTTGGCATATTTCAACGTATAATGTCCAATTTATTGGGAGATATACCTAACGTTCAGGTCTTTCTCGACGATGTGATTATTGGAGGTAGAACGATCAGTGAGAACTTACATACTTTAGAAATGGTTTTTCAACGATTGCTCAATAGCGGCTTAAAATTAAAGAAAAGTAAATGTGTATTTTTATCAGAAAAAGTAACTTACTTGGGTTATGTAATTACAAAAGAGGGAATTGAACCGGACAGGTCAAAAATAGGAGCTATAGTGAATATGGCCAGACCACAAAATGTCTCGGAATTAAGGTCATTTTTGGGTATGGTGAATTTCTTTGGGAAATTTATAAAAAATTTAAGTTCTTGTTTAGCACCTTTATATAATCTTCTGCGTAAGGGTGTAGAGTGGAAATGGGGCATTGACTGTGAACGATCGTTTTCGGAGGTGAAAAGATCACTTTCTGACACGAATGTGTTGGCTCATTATGACCCCTCGCTGCCGCTGATAGCTACTTGCGACGCAAGCGCGCGGGGGGTGGGGGTGGTGCTATCGCAGCCCGACGCACGCGGCGGCGAGCGCCCCATTGCGTACGCATCGCGAACTTTGAACACAGCAGAAACTAACTATTCACAAATACATCGTGAAGCTCTGGCTATTATATTTTGTGTAAAAAAATTTCACCAATATTTATATGGGCGACCTTTCACTTTGCGTACGGATCATAAGCCATTAGTGTCAATTTTTGGTCCCAATGCGGGAATACCTAATATGACCGCGAGCAGAATGCAACGCTGGGCTATCATCTTATCAGCTTACAATTACGAAATAGAATATGTCAGTACAAATAATAACTGTGCGGATAGTTTGTCTAGATTGCCTATTAAGAATGTACAGGACAGTAAGGGGAATAACGAGGAAATTCCGGAGCAGACATATTTACATTTCGCACAACAAGCTTTATTATTAGATTACAATCAAATAAAGACACAAACAATTAAAGATCCGCAATTAGGTAGAATATTAAGTTTTGTCAGGGATGGTTGGCCGATAAATTGTGATATGGACAACTTAAGGCCGTATTTTAACAGGAAAACAGAATTATATGAGGAGTTAGGTTGTCTCATGTGGGGCCATAGGTTAATAGTACCGGAAAATTGTCGAGAAAAGGTTTTACAAATTTTGCACGAGCCTCATATGGGTATAGTGAAGTCAAAAGCTTTAGCGCGGAGTTATGTGTGGTGGCCAGGGATCGACGAAGCTGTGGAAAAGGTTTGTCGCACGTGTGACATTTGTTCGGCGACGGCGGCCGCGCCGCCACAGCACACGCCGCGCTCGTGGCCGTGGCCGACGCGTCCGTGGTCGCGCCTGCACGTCGATTTCATGGGGCCAATTTTTGGTAAACTGTATTTAGTCGTTGTGGACGCTATGTCCAAATGGATTGAAGTTTTTCAGGTGCCTAGTACGTCAGCCGTTTCCACAATAGAAAAGCTTAGTGAACTGTGGGCTAGGTGGGGGATTCCCAAACAACTAGTGAGCGATAACGGCCCCCCCTTCACAAGTAAAGATTTCACCCAATTTCTTAATCAGGACGGTATTGAACACGTATTCACGGCACCTTACCATCCATCGTCAAATGGAGCGGCTGAAAACGCGGTAAAAACATTGAAAAATGTGATTAAGAAAGCAAATATTGAAGGAACGGAGGTACAAAAATCTCTGAATAAATTTTTGTTATATTATCGTAACACAGAACATTGTTCAACAGGGGAAAGCCCGGCAGTTTTGTTAACGGGTAGGCGTTTACGTACACATCTTGATTTATTAAAGCCAGATAGAGAAAAAAAAGTTATAAAGAGTCAACGTAAGCAAACTGAAAACGCAGGTGGGTCTGATAGGAGGTTGCAAGTAGGTCAGGACGTTTGGTATCGGCAGTTTTTGAAGGGGGAGAAATGGCGACCTGGTAATGTAAGGAGTTCCATAGGTAGTACAGACTATACAATAACGGACCAAAGCGGTAACAAAGTTCATCGCCATATCGACCAATTAAGACGCAGGTTTAGGAGTTCTTTAGCTTGTCCTATGAATGTTAATACCCCGCCCGAGGCTTCCGCTCAAGAGGAGGATCAGGCGCAGTCGCAGCAGTCGAAGGGTACTGATGAGGTGCAGCAGGTGAGCTCACCGACGCCGGCGCGGGGCGCGGCCGAGGGGGGAGTAGAGGATGATGAAACTTTTGCCACTCCGGTAAAAGAGCTCCAACCCCAGGAACAAGATACTAACGCATCATCATCATCGGCTGCAGACACCCATGTACCGCCCCAGACCCGTCCTATTAGGAAATGTAGATTACGACCTCATTTAAAATATGGTATAGAGTAAGCCTATTTATTGTGTTTAAAAATTAAGCGTGGAGGAGTGTAATGTAATCACTAGCGTCGCAAGGCTGGCAACACCGGATGCGCGGCAGCCATGTTTTCACTTTTCGCAATAAACCACGTTGTAAAGATCACCTGTTGCTTTTAATATTGATTCCCGTCCCCAAACATTACACATACCTACATAAAAATATTTTTTTTTTGTAGAGAAGTAAAATTATTTGACATTTTGCATTCTTTGGCTCATACAAAGTTCTTGAAAAAAGTTAAAATAAAAAACATTGGAAAAAGCTGCGACTGGCCACAATTTTCGTGCTTTTAGCATGAAAAATGTTTTGTTGATTTTCTATTGTAGAACTGCAGCTAAAGTACAAGATATATTTGGAGGTGCCGTATTTTACCAGTTTCTAGTAAGCGGATGGATTTTGTGTACGTCTGCATATAGAATGGTAAATGTAAGTATGTAAAATTTAATTGTTAACTGTATTTCTCTAAAATTAGCAAGCTCCTGCTGACATACATAGACACATTTGTCATACGAGGGGTACACTGAAAGTTTTGCGTAAATAACATTCGAAATTCAAACATTTATGAGCGGCCAGGAGCGCAGAACTTTCATTGTGCCTTATGTAGAATTACCATTTTTTTTAACCCCCGACACAGCGCGAAGAGTGGTGTTATAAGTTTGAAGCCTATGTCTGTCTGTCTGTCTGTACGTATATTCGTAGTGCCTAAACGGATTATGAGATTACAATGCGGTTTTTTTTAATTGAAAGCTAAATTAAGATGGTTCTTAGCCACGTTTGATGAAAATCCATCCAGTCATTTATGGAGATGGTCAACTGCCTGCGAAACGGTAAAAGATACAGAGATGGTGCTTTGACTAAAATAATGTACTTACATTCTGGGCAAATTTGGGAGCAATAAAAAAAACAAAATGGCGGCAAAAAAAATGTCAGTCTATCTACTCCGATATTCGTAGTGCCTAAACCACAGCCTTCTCTATCGGTAGAAGACGATAGAGAAGGCTGTGCCTAAACGGATCAAGCGATTTCAATTCAGTTTTTTAAATTTTGTGTGTAATTTAAAAATACATTCTTCACAAAAAGAGAAGTACTAAAAGGGTATATTATACGTTGGGGGTCCCCCGACCGAGAGAAATTTTATTTTTTTACTTTTTTAAGGTATTTTTGTGTCGGGGGTTTTAAATTTTATTATAGACATAGTAAGACATTGTGACCTCTTGAAAACGCGAAAAATTTATATTGTCGATTCGTGAAACGTTGTCATGGGAATAAGCACTTAAAATGCATTATGGTACCTACTAAGTACGTACATTGTGTTATTTTCCTACATTTACAGATGAGCCCAGCAACATTAGAATTTGCTTCCATGGTAATGTACATTATTTGTATTTTAATACAGATATGTTTGTACTGCTATTATGGAAACGAAATATTTTATGAGGTCAGTGTTTTTTCTTAAATCTTTTAATGTTATAGGTGGTTTTAGGTTCCAAATCCAATATTGTACATTATAGCTCACTTTGCCGTTTACTCAATGACAATACAAGGCCCAGTCAGAGAACCTCAAGGAAGTACAAAAATTTCAGTGCTTATTTGATCGACTCCATTTATTTTCGAAAATTTGAATTAAATCAATTTTAAAGAGTTGAAAAATTGAAAACGAAGTATTAAGAAAAAATCGACCCGTCTCACAACCAGCTCCGATGGGACTCGGACCCACGACCTTTTGCTATCCGGGCGACTGCTCTAACCTCTGAGTTACGGAGTCGATTTTTTCTAAATACTTCATTTTGAATTTTTCAATAATAAAAATTGCATTGTAAATGCAAAAAAGTAAAATTTAAATAACTTTTACAGAGTTGCAGACTCACAGATTCAGCGTATGCTGTGGACTGGAT